>OX155703.1:874576-1145811 GCA_944547425.1 Eupithecia centaureata
TGACTAGGGCCGTAGGGTCGCCATTATCATCATAGATTATTTACAGGGTGTAAAAAGACAAAAAAGAGGTAACTTACGTGTAAAGCAAAATAATTTAAAAACTTTTATAAAAAAATATAGAAGTAAATTATAAGGAAAGTCTTCTTTCATTGGGAACCTTTGGCAGCCCTTAAAACATCTGCTCTGGCAGATGCTGGATGCGGCAAGATGAAGACAGGGCGCTATGGCGCGAGATAGGGGAGGTCTATGTCCAGCAGTGGACTAATATAGGCTGTTGATGGTGACAACATTTACATCCCGACATAAGTCAATTCTTACAATACACCGCCACGGTTTGCACACGTCGTAAAGACGGTGTTGTATTTATATTTTTTCATTTCAGTTATATTTTTTATCTTAAGTACATTGAAACCTTCCCTACAGGTTCTAACCCGAGGCGACATCCTTTACGCGAACACGATGGAACACCTCGAGCGCATGGGCATCTCCCTGGCGGCCCCCACGTCGGAGGAGGCCGGCGGGGAGGAGGAGGACTCCGCCAGCGCCGCCGGCATGCTGGCCGCCGCTGACGTCATCAATAGGTTCAATGTCACGGACTCTGACTTTATTGAGACTGATGTCATGGACAGTGCTTACAATGGTGAGTTGTATCCTTACGCATGGGAATCAGTGTCACGGACTCTGACTTTATTGAGACTGATGTCATGGACAGTGCTTACAATGGTGAGTTGTATCCTTACGCATGGGCATCAGTGTCACGGACTCTGACTTTATTGAGACTGATGTCATGGACAGTGCTTACAATGGTGAGTTGTATCCTTACGCATGGGCATCAGTGTCACGGACTCTGACTTTATTGAGACTGATGTCATGGACAGTGCTTACAATGGTGAGTTGTATCCTTACGCATGGGCATCAGTGTCACGGACTCTGACTTTATTGAGACTGATGTCATGGACAGTGCTTACAATGGTGAGTTGTATCCTTACGCATGGGCATCAGTGTCACGGACTCTGACTTTATTGAGACTGATGTCATGGACAGTGCTTACAATGGTGAGTTGTATCCTTACGCATGGGCATCAGTGTCACGGACTCTGACTTCATTGAGACTGATGTCATGGACAGTGCTTACAATGGTGAGTTGTATCCTTACGCATGGGCATCAGTGTCACGGACTCTGACTTTATTGAGACTGATGTCATGGACAGTGCTTACAATGGTGAGTTGTATCCTTACGCATGGGCATCAGTGTCACGGACTCTGACTTTATTGAGACTGATGTCATGGACAGTGCTTACAATGGTGAGTTGTATCCTTACGCATGGGCATCAGTGTCACGGACTCTGACTTTATTGAGACTGATGTCATGGACAGTGCTTACAATGGTGAGTTGTATCCTTACGCATGGGCATCAGTGTCACGGACTCTGACTTTATTGAGACTGATGTCATGGACAGTGCTTACAATGGTGACCTTAGTAATGTTAGGAAGGTGGAGTTTGTATGGACGTTTGGCGATATTTGTTAGGTACCTCTTCAAGCCTAAGCTACCGAACGGACGGGACGAAATTTAAAATAATAATAATGCTGGAAAATCCACACAGCATCATCTAGCTCCAAGCTAAGTAGAGCTTATGTTATGGGTAGTAGATAACAGAAATATTTAATGCATTATATACTTAGACAGTTTTTTTTATTTATTGAAAACACCCAGACCAACGGAACAAATTTCTGCAGATCGTACACAAATTTGTTCCGAGGCGGGAATCGAAATCTTCAAAAAGTTTGTAATAAGCTGCCTTCAACCTTCATTTAAAAAAAAATGAAGGCAAGTATGCTTAATCTTATCTTATCTTTTTATAACTTATCTAGCTTAGGGCATAGTCACTAGTTACATACACCTCAGACAGGTCTGATGATTTTTAGATACCCTCATGAAAGACCTCCGATATCTTCCCCAGGGTCAATAAACCCGGAGCCCGGCAGCGGCGTGCTCTCCCTCAAGGATTCCCTGAAGCAGTTCTTCACGTCTCATACACACGGCGTTGTCACCGCGCGCGGAAACTCGCACGGCGTGTGGAAGGACAAGAATTACCTGTACATGTTCGACCCGCATCCCTGCGACGAGAATGGTGAGAAAAGTATACGATAATAATAGTCATAATCAGGCTTGCGAGGCTCTATTGGAACAGCTCTATCATTACAGATAGGACTATTCTTGTGAATAAGCCTGATATTGTACTGATAGATCGGTTAGAGAAGATGGGCGGTGCTTGCTGATATCACCATACCGATGTTAACCCCTTCAATGCTGAGAAAGATAAACTCGATAAATCCTTGGGTAACGAGGTTGTCAGCACTGGGATGGATTTGGATGGGATGGGAGGGATGTTGATTACATATACATACCAGTAATACGTTTCGCGATTTCAATTCTTGAACCTCCGACTATATGGAATGTACGGAATGCGCTAACCAACATCGCCACGAAACTAAGTGACCTCATCAAAGTTTTTTGCGATCTTCTACGGACTCGTTTAAATTAAATCACATTCCTCAGGCTACCCCTCGGACGATCTCGTGTCGACCGCGTGCGTGGTGCGGCTCTCCGGAGGCGTGTCAGCCCTAGCGGACGCCATCATGGGCAACCTGCCCGCCGGAGCGGACGACACCTTCAACATCTCTCCGGTCACCATCACCGCCGCTAAGATTAACCCCGAGTTGGCTGCGCCTGAGACTAAGCTTGAGGTAAGAGATGTAGAGAATTAAATTGCACTAGGAAAATAAACCCACCGACTGCGCCAGATGCTAATGATTCATCCGATATCTCTGATCTTCCTTTACATATTCGGGTTACGGCTAAAATTAACCCTAGAGGTAGGAAATTATACTGAAATAGAAAATTATACTGAACTAGAAAATGATCTTGCCGACCGCGCCAGATGCTAAAATAAAATGATCCATCTGATATCTCTGATCCATTTGAATATTCAGGGTAACAAACAATTAACCAGTTTAGCCCTGAGACTAAACTAGAGGTAAGAAATTAGAGTTGGCTAGGAAAGTAATCCCACCGACTACGCCAGATGTTAAAGATGATCGATATCTCAGATCCCAGGAAAATAATCCCTATTCTAAAATAAGATGATTCGATATTCGATTATCTATTCTCTTTGTATATTCGGGTTTACAAACATTTTACGCTTTTAGACTGATTAAATAGATGAACCCTAGAGGTAGGAAAATAAGCTTTGAAATTATCCCGCAGACTGCGCCAGCTGCTGATGATCTATCCCTGAGTATATTCGGTGTAACAAACAAATTAACTCTCTTAGCCTAATTTATCATATACTTATTCTAAGGGATATTGTAATGTAATCAACACTGTCACATCTGATGAAATAAACAAGGCAATAATTGTACAAAAAAAATAGTTTGTGTGTTTGAGTTTAATGTATTCCTCTACAATCTACGCTCGCGGGATTCTCATGTGTTAACTAAATAAACTAAAAGCTTTTTTAAATCAGCGTTTTTAAATGACCGTTCAAATGTGAAACACAAAAACAATGATTGTTACAATTCGTTTTGCAGAGCAAGGAATACGCGTGGCTGCAGAAAGGCACCGCTGCTATCATGATGGGACCGCGCGGCGATAACAGTGCGATCGGCAAGTGTGCCAAGAAAGCTGGAATTGGGGTAAGTAAGGAATAAAACTATATTTAGTTTCATAATTATATGATACAAGGTTATTTGTAAGGTATCATCATCATCATCATCATCAACCTATATTAGTCCACTGCTGGACATAGGCCTCCCCCAATTTGTAAGGTATACGAAATTATAATACTAAAAGTGCTAAGTTTTTAGAATTACGCGATCAGAACATAAAATATCATTAAATTATTAAATTTATATTTATCGCGAATTCTGCTGAGCCCGCTTCGTAGAGGCGTTAGCTCCAGTACTTCAGTCATCCCGTGACCTCGACAGTGTTGAAACGTCGGGGAAAATAGGTAAATAAATGCGATAAATACACGTGAACTTTTATAATAAAAATACAAAGTTTACTATAGGTACTTAAAAACGGAAACACCAGAAGGACACTTGTTTCTTACTAACGCACACCTTCGCTTTATGCTGGGGCTACATTAGCTGGTGAAGATTCGTGTCGGGTTGGCGCGAGAAAAATATCGTGTTCGGGCATAGGCGATCTTCTTGTCTACATTTAAGTTGCAAACACAGAAGCCGGAGGCGGAGCGGAGGCGAAGGCGTACGAGTTGTATTCTATGGAATCCTATGAAAGCCTACACACACACCGCAGGCGGTGGCGACGCGGTGCCATAGGAAAAACCGGCACGCCTTCGCCTCCGCTCCGCCTCCGGCTTCTGTGTGTTTCGAGTTTAAAGCGGGTGAAGATTCCTGTCGAGTTGACGCGATGCATTCGTGCCGGATTGTGTTGTTCAGTTCCATGGAAGACACAGAATTGACGTAGGTGCAGCCCAAGCGAATATTGTCGCGACAAATCCCTTTGATCCGCGCCGGTTTACCGACAGCTCCCCGATACTACATCATCTTCACCCGAATCCTACTTGATGACACGATGTACCCGGCCACATTCATCGCGTTAACACGAATATTCGCCGTAGCACACTAACGTAGCCCTAGCATTATACGACAATCTAAATAGTTAGACGTCTTTTCAAGTCAAGCGGGTCGCAATCGAAACAAAGATTCCGTAAATCCAATAGTATATTATATAGGCAAGGTTAGGGACGCACCGAGTCTGGAAAGTTTTAAAATAAGACTAAAGAACTGGCTTGTAGAGAAGACGTTCTACACCTACGATGAGAATTAAATTAAGTGTATTTTCATACCTACAAATTTTTATAATAATTTATTTATTTATTTAGTTATTTATTGACGTAATTAGAACGGCCCTTAAGCCAATTATACTAATTACAGTAGGTTTTAGTATTAAATATAGTTAGATTAAGAATATGTTATAAATTAAAATATGCTATAAATAGTTCTTACTTATGTCAAATAATCAATATAAACAAGTATATTTTAATGACGTGAAATTTGATAAATTATAAATAAAATGTTTATCTGTATTTGTTAACCCTGTGTGCAGTTAAGATGTTTAGTAAATGTCGTCTGTGTGTCCAGGAGGAAGACATGGCAGGTCGGCACTTGGCGCTGCCGGCGGCGGCCGCGTTCACGGCGGCCACCGAGGCCGTGCCTCCCCATTATATGCACCAGGACCATATGTTTAACTTCTTAGGTAAAATTCACTAGTTTAGTTATATTTCATTCACGCAAAACATGGTACATTCGATTGGTGGAATAGGTCGTAGTATTTCAGTCATATTTTATTCACACAAAACATGGTACATTTTTATTCACACAAAACATGGTACATTAGATTGGTGGAATAGGTCGCAGTATTTCAGTAATATTTTATTCACACACAACATGGTACATTTGATTGGTGGAATAGGTCGTAGTATTTCAGTAATATTTTATTCACACAAAACATGGTACATTTTTATTCACACAAAACATGGTACCTACATTAGATTGGTGGAATAGGTCGTAGTATTTCACTAATATTTAATTCACACAAAACATGGTACATTTGATTTGTGGAATAGGTCGGAGTATTTTATTCACACAAAATAGGGTACATTACATTGATCATTGGTCATTCGTTCTACGCATACTAAACCCTCTTTTTTATTCGGTCGCTTGACCATCATTCGTTTGGTTACTTGTTCACTCTGTAAATTGTTCATCGTTCATTCGGTCACATATTCGTTTTGTCAATAGTTTATCGTTCATTCAGTTTATTGTTCAACGTTCATTCGGTCACTTGTTCATTTTGTAAATTGTTTATCTTTCATACAGTTTTTTGTTTAACGTTCAATCGGTTACTTTTTCATACTGTTCGTTAATTCGGTTACGTATACTTTCTGTTCATTAGGATACTTGTTAACTCTGTTAATTCTACATCGTTCATTCGGTCACTTGTTCATTATGTTAATTTTTCATCGTTCATTCGGTCACATGTTCATTCAGTCAGTCAGTTACTCTTTTATAATATTATACGTGTTATACAGACGCCGGTGCAGAGTACTACACGCAATTCGTCAAGAAGACGGGCAAGAAGGAATTGGAACCCGAAGACCTGACGCAGAAGTTCGAGATGGGAGCCAACACGTTCTCGATCGAGCTCGGGGACCCGACGCGTCTGTCCTTCTGGATACCCGACGAGGAGGGCGGGGTCTGTCTATTATTCATAAAATAAATAAATAATTCCGGACAGTCCACACAGCATCATCTAGCCCCAAGCTAAGCAGAGCTTGTGTTATGGGTACTAGATGACTGATATACTTAATACAATACATTACTGAGATGGATTTTTTTTGATTATACATCAAAATACATCAGACCAAAGGAACAGATTTCTGCAGATCGTACACAAATTTGTTCCGAGGCGGGAATCGAACCCGCAACCTCCTGCGTCGCGCGGACCTAGCCCACCGCGCCACATCGGTCGTCAATTCATCATCATCATCAGACCATATTAGTCCACTGCTGGACATAGGCCTCCCCTAATGAGAGCCATAGCGCCCTGTCTTCAGCTTGCCGCATCCAGCATCAGTCTATTATTAGATAGAAGTATCTGCACGCGTTGTTTCTATGGGAACGTTTCAAGGGTATTTCTATCCCACGGGAATTGATTAATGTGATGTAAAGTAGCCTATGTGTTATTCCATTGAAAATTTGTGATATTTTTCTCAAATAGACAAAATAAAACTACTACATTAAAAAACGTTAATGATTGGTATAACAAACAACGTTTCATTTTCAAATAATTCCTTTGTTTGTGTTCAATTTACCTAAATTTCACTTACAATTTTCAATTATATAAACAACATTCTTCTGGTGATGGCTTAGATTTTAAGGAGTTTATTATAATTGTAAAAACTAGTGTAATTAGTCGTTTTGTTATTGGTTCGAAATTTAGATATTTTATTAAAATTCTTACTAACATAAATAAACAGCATTAACATATTAAACAATATCATATTGCACAAAATAAATATGTATCCGCCATATCGTCATCAATCGTATATAATTTTTTCGGGGCTAATTTTTATTTTTTCATCTGAAACAGTTTTATTAACGAGACACTAACCTAACTACCACAAAAACAAAATCACGACTAAGGGTGACAAAACTAAATCGAGCTGTGCTGCGCTGTACTGCGCTGTGCTATGTTTGGTCAACTCATTGACGCAGCACAGCACAGCGCAGAACAGCATGGTTTGTTTGTATCCTCATTCAAATATTAGACGAGCGAGTTGACGTTGACACAGCACCGCGCAGCTCGATTTAGATTTGTCACCCTAAGACACGTGTTTGACAGTTGTTTAGCAAAAGTCACCCTACAAATTAATGTTAAACAACTGTTAAACAGGTGTCTAAGTCTTTTTTGTGGTAAGACCCTAAGTCTTTAGTTAATTAATAAGTTTACTCGTGCTGACGATGGTTTAATTCACAGGAAGGTGGCGAAGAAGGCGCGGAGAAGGAACTTGGAGAAGGTGAAGAAGAAGGACCTAAACCTATGAAGCGTAAGTCTCTTATTCTCCAATAACCTGCAGATTTATCATTTAAGTTATAGACCTTTTTATATTTAACTAGCAGCGCCTCGCGGTTTCAACCGCGGTAATTCCCATTCCCGTGAAAATTCCGGCATATATAGCCTATGTGTTATTCCAGACTATTATCTACCTCTGTGCATAATTTCATCCATATCGGTTCAGTTGTTTTTGCGTGAAAGAGTAACAAACATCCATCCATCCATTCATCCATACTTACAAACTTTCACGTGGAATTATGAATATAACATAGGAAAATAAAAGTGTATATTTAAAACTTTATCGTTCAGTTCAGTCAGTTTAAAAATTACCATGAAGGTTGTTGAACGCTTTTGTTTCAAAAAAAGGTTATTTGAAGTAAGAACATGGTTTAAAATAAATAATATAAGTATAAAATATATTATTCCAGAGATAAAGGAAGCCCTCTTCAAAGTGTGGAACGACTACACCCAGCCCGCGCAGGCGTTCATACTGTACGGGGACTACCACCAGATAGGGATCTGGATGTCCCCAGGGGGGAAGGTGGTGGCCTTCGACCCCGCTCCCACCCTGCATAAGGGGATGCTCACCGCGCAGAGGGTGGCTAAAGGTATCCTACACTCACACTAAAATGTATATGTCGCAAATAGAGGGAAAAGCAGGATAATAGAGGGAAATCAGGATTATCTCCATACAACTGGATCACCGAGCATCAATGTGGTTTTGTCAAGAAAGCACTCTAGGGGTTATTCATTCACCAATCTTTACTGGGGCGGTGCAGTGCACGAGCGTTTGCAATAACAAGGCGTAGCTACGATAATAATACGATTTAACTCAGAATAATAATTTAGCAAGAGATCTTCACTGTCATTTTGCAACCAAAGTACCTTCCTTTTTTACCTTTCTTTTTTATGATATTCGTCCATCAACAGTTACTTGTCGGTGAATCACATGTTCTATGGCCTGGCCGCCGATAGAGCAAAGAGACCGAATACATAATCAAGAAGTTATCATTACTCTTGCTTGACTATGAAATTTATGGTATCACGCTAGTATGAAATAGAATTGAGGCCTTTAAATGCAGCGATCTGCGACATATATTATATAAAATTTATTTGCTTAATAAATCATTGTGTGCAGGCGACGAGCTCCGCCTGCAACGTATCCGGGACGAGATGTCTGCGGAGGACGCGGCCGGGGACGACGCGGACGAAGAAGCCGGCGGAGGTAACTCACTCGTATTAACTAGCGACGTATAAACCTTCCTCTTGAATCACTCTATCAGTTAAAAAAAACCGCATCAAAATCCGTTGCGTAGTTCTAAAGATTTAAGCATTTAAAGGGTATAGGGAAATAGGGACAGAAAAAGCGACTTTGTTTTATACTATGTAGTGATTTTTACCACAAAGTTTTTTTCTACATCTATGTCTGTTTAATGTATTTATTTAGAACTACCAACAGAAGAGACACAATAAACACAAATTAGAGAGAACATAAATGTATAACCAGTCGTGATCTCCCAATTACAGGTAGTTACATCTAGCACATAAAATATAATAGCATGTAAAGTGTTACGTCTCAAGCCAGCTCAGATTTTCTTTGTTTTTTGTGTTAGTTTATTATTCTTGTGATGTGTTTTGTGTACCTAATAACAATAAATAAAGTAAATAAAACGTTTGTGTGTGCAGAGGGCGAGCAACAGCCGGAGCCTCCGCCACAGTTCGTACCCCCGGAGTCCTGTCCCATCCTAATCCTATGCTCCAGTCCTGGGGAACTCATGAACAAACTCGGTGAGTCTACTGTCTGCTTCTCTTTACCTGTGTTTTTGTTCTTCTCGGTGTACATATTTTTTCTTTCGTCCATTATATACAGGGTTATAGGTATCTAATGATTAACCTCTTAATGGCCGGTTTGCATTATTCCAATCTAGCGATTCAGTTCAGTGCTGGATTGCTAACTGGAAAAATGTAAACCGGCACTGGAATGAACTGAATCCAGTAAGCATTCTAGTCCAGTGACTGGATTCGTGGTCTACTTTCGATCAATCCAGTGCAACTGGAATAATGTAGACGGCCTATCCAGCACGTTTGAAACAGTTTTTAAACTGATCTCTTTTTGAAATCATTATCACTGTAGTGTTCACGTTTCAACTGCTTCTAAATTACTGGAATAATGTAGACGATAAACAATCCAGTTCAGCACTGGACTGGATCACTGGACTGGAATAATGTAAACCGGCTTTCAAGGCGAGTTCAGCACTGGACTGGATCACTGGACTGGAATAATGTAAACCGGCTTTCAAGGCGACTTGGGTGAATCAAGACTTGCAACTTTTGTTCTATGACTTTTGCCAAAACGTAATACATCTACAGTTGTAATTTTTTTAGTTTTGGCGTGCATTTCTATCAACCCCCGCTCATCTCACCGCAACCCTTTTCTTTCTTTGCTAGATATATGTATAAGATAGGTCATGTACCCAACCGGCATGTCTCAATCTGTGACGCCTAGACAGAGCTAAGAAGATTAGAACTGTAAATTTGCTTATAATTTTCTATGGGAAAAAATATTGAATTAGAAAAAATCGTAGAACAAAAGTTGTTAGTCTTGATTAACCCAAGTTGCCTTTTCGAGGTTAATCATTTAACACCTATAACCCTGTATAAAACGATGAAGATATCGCCCGTTAGGGATTATTCACGCTACACCGTGTCACGACCGGGCGGGCAGTGCCCCAGCGGGTATCCTATTATTTCCATGGAAATACGAAGTAGAAAAAGTGGGATACACCCGCCTCGGCCGGGCCCTAGTCGGGAGAGTCAAACATATTTATTTATTTATTTTACTATTTTAGGGAAACTAACAGCTAGGTAAGTATAATAACAAAAAAGATGGGTATTGGGTAACTAACGGCTAATTAGAAGTTTCCACAACTAATAACTAAATTAGATGTTAGTATCAGTCGAATATTTTAAGATAAAGGCTCAGACTATCTAGACGGAGCGCTGTCAACAATGATTCGAAGCTGGTTTCGAAAACATGTGTGCTCGTAGTGAGTGTTGCCGTGCAGTAAAAATATTTTACCCCAATATTATTATTATTTAGACCCTCTTCTCGGTATACCTCCAATTTTGTCTGACGACATATATCCTATAATCACCGAGATGTTGAGACGAATCACTAGACACCTCACTCATTGAAATCGGACTAGTAGTTTTAGCGCTACGTACTTTACGTGGGAACATGAAATCGGTTACATACAAACATCATAGCGTGTCTTTCTAATAATCCGTTGTCAGTCGGGTAATCATAGAAATAGGTAATTGAACGAATTGAACGTTATATTTCGCATTACATTAATAACTTGCTCAATAAACGGGAACTATTGTGACGCCTACACGTGGCAACACTTGTGGATGTTGTGGAGGTTTTATGTTTCAAACGCTCATAATAATTATTAAAATTGATTTACTTAATATAATGTGTCCTTTCGTATGAAATGTGATTTCATCCTACTTTTTATGTCTCGAAGATTGGTTTTAACACCCATTCACAACGCAATTCGCGATTTTGTCCCCATAAATCGCGTAATAATGTTGCGTGACACTCTGCGCGACGGCTTAGCTGGACTGACAAGGCAAGGCTTAATTTCGTCATATATGTGTGTGTAAGTGTGTTTGTACACGCCAAGGCTTAATTTTACCTGCCTCAGTGCGGGTTTCGTTGGGGCTCCGTCTAGATAGTTCTATAGTCTGAGGATAAAGGATATATACTTACGATAAGGAAAGATATATACTTACACTAAGTTATACTATTTGTAAGAAGCGATTCATGCCTGACCAGACCATGCGCCGCCGGGGAACGGCCGTGGCACGCCATTGAAATGAAATAAAATGAAATGAAATTCTTTATTAACCTGTCCAAAACCGTGACTCTGTGGGAAGCACGATGATGTAGTTTTTTATATTTTATCATATATATAATTATAATTATATAAACACATCCAATTATAGAGAATGGATAGACCGATTTGGCTGTTTTTTTCTTGTCTTCCTAAATGTCAGGTTCGAAGTAAAAATATACACAGTAATATTTTATTTATTTTCAGTAGGTAGATAATTCAATAACTTTATTTCCTTAGGCTTAAAAATTTACACTTTTACAAATAAACACTAACAATATCAAAATAATATAAGAAGTTCTCGCTGCCTTCCAACTCACAGCACGAATCACGCGCAGGATATGTGATAATATCTTCTATGGGCTTCGTACGGGGACGCAGAAGAATCACACATTGATAACTAAAACAAAACATCACGTAGGTAGGTACATACTTTGTAATATAATCAATAAAACTTTAACATCGGCTCCCTGGGGAGCCGGCGGATACAGACACTAAATTCAAAAAGTGAACATCCTATGTAGGATTTTTTCACCTAAGATGGCGGCGTCACCGAGTCCATAATTGAATTATCAGCAAAAATAACTTTCTACATCAAATGTTTGGTGAAACTAATTACTCAAGTAGATTTATCATAAAATTTGCTATAAATAAAAGCCGCCATCGTATCAAAAGTCTTTCTTGTAAATACGTAAACATGTTTCAAAAATACTGTTGGCCAACCGTTGTTTTACTTACTTACATATTTTATGGAATCTACACGAGTTTTTACTGACATTATATGGTATTTAGATAAGTAATCGTAGAATAAAGTGAAATAATAGCAGATACTTACGTTTTACAAACAACAACACGAAAAATCTAAAAAAAATGGTCCACACGCACTCCGCCACTTCGCGCTCAAAAAACCGTCAGTTGGAAACTGAATTGGTACAATGACCTTAGAGTATTTTGTAGCCAACTTCATGGACTTCTGAAATATATTTAGTTCAAACTATTATGAGCCTTGTATAAATAGAAAAAAGGCATAAAATCGACTGCGGAAGTGGTGGCGACTTGGAAAGCCGCCGGGATCGGGAGGTTTTTGGCGATGGCTCCCACGAGAGCCAGCGGGGTTTGACAGGTTAAAAAAGATGAGCATAAATACAAACTTGTTTACCTAGTTGGTAATATGCGATCAATTTCTTGTCAGGTAAGTTTGATTGAAATGTCGCCGGGTATTGTTTCCCGGCTCAAATCTTATTCAGGTGAGCAGCTCAACAGCAAAGTGGACGACGAAAAAACAAAATAAAACCCGGTGTAACATGTCTGGCCCGGCTGGAACACGGGGGACGTGTTCCGGCCGAGGCCTTAACCGGTCGTGACACGGCGTATCGTGATATCCTACCTTACTTGTACCCTTTTAGGCAGCAACTCGACGACCGATGTGGCGCGGTGGGCGAAGGTCCACCTGCGACGTAAGAGGTTGCGGGTTCGATTCCCGCCTCGGAACTAATTTGTGAACGATCTTCAGAAATTTGTTCCGTTGGTCTGGGTGTTTTCTATGTTTAATAAAAAATATCTATCTATGTAATGTATTGTATTAAGTATATAAGTCATCTAGTACATATAAAACACAAGCTCTGCTTAGCTTGGGGCTAGATGATGCTATGTAGACTGTCCGGAATTAATTATTAAAATTATTATTCAAAAACTATTTTTTTGTAAACTTTGCGTTCCTCTTTCTTAGTTGGACACCGTTGCAGTAGATAAGTTTGGTCACCATGCGCTGGCATGTAATCGCAGTGACCCAAAGAGTATCGGTTGTCCCGTTCCCTTGCCTAGTACAACAGAATCCATTCATTCCATTTGCTTATTCTTCCAGCTCTCCAAGGCGGTCTAGACCGCAAGCAGTGCCTAGCTCCATACAAGCTGTACCCGGTGAAGATCATCAACGAACTCACATCTGTGCTGAAGGACAAGAAGGGAGCCGCGCCCGTCGGCGACGAGGAGGCTGCAGGGGAAGAACGTAAGTGAACGAATGAATGAATGATTGAGTGAATGAATTAATGATTGGTGAGTGAACGATTGAGTGAGTGAGTGTGTGAATGATTGATTGATTGAGTGAATGAGTATCATAAAGGGTAGTCTATATGACACGTGTTTTATGTATAAAGAGGAGAATATAGCGCGGCGTTTGCTCGTCACTCGAATGAGTGAACAAAACGAACGCATGGAACCTTAATAATGAACAAGCGAATGATTCATAAAACAAAATACAGAAAAGAAAGAATGAAGGTTATAATGAAGGAGTGAATCGTATGGAAAAAAATAATGAAAATAATGATTAAAAAACACAAAATAAAGTACAATAAATGATTATTTTTATAAATAAATTTAGCACGGCATAACAATTAAACATTACGACCGATGTGGCGCGGTGGGCGAAGGGCAGCCTGCGACGCAGGAGGTTGCGGGTTCGATTCCCGCCTCGGAACAAATTTGTGTATGATCTGCAGAAATTTGTTCCGTTGGTCTAAGTGTTTTCTATGTTTAGTAAAAAAAAATTCTATCTATTTAATGTATTGTATTAAGTATATCAGTCATCTATTACCCATAACACAAGCTCTGCTTAGCTTGGGGCTAGATGATGCTGTGTGGACTGTCCGGAATTATTATTATTAAAACTTGAAAGTAAAAGCGTTTGTGTATTTCAGCTGAAGAGGAACTAATAGAGGCGTTAGACGACGAAGCGGTCGGCCAGTACTACACCCGCACGGGACGCACCACGGCCTACGTGCGCGGCCGAGTGGCGCAGGACGAGAACTACTTCCAGGACTCGCAGAGAGACTTGCAGGTTAGTGATATGTGGAGAGACTTGCAGGTCAGTGAGTTAATGATGTGTGGAGAGACTTGCAGGTCAGTGAGCTAATGATGTGTGGAGAGACTTGCAGGTCAGTGAGTTATGATGTGTGGAGAGACTTGCAGGTGAGAGAGTTAATGATGTGTGGAGAGACTTGCAGGTTAGTGAGTTAATGATGTGTGGAGAGACTTGCAGGTTAATGAGTTAATGATGTGTGGAGAGACTTGCAGGTGAGAGAGTAAATGATGTGTGGAGAGACTTGCAGGTCAGTGAGTTAATGATGTGTGGAGAGACTTGCAGGTCGACTTGCAGGTCAGTGAGTTAATGATGTGTGGAGAGACTTGCAGGTCAGTGAGTTAATGATGTGTGGAGAGACTTGCAGGTTAGTGAGTTAATGATGTGTGGAGAGACTTTCAGGTTAGTGAGTTAATGATGTGTGGAGAGACTTGCAGGTCAGTGAGTTAATGATGTGTGGAGAGACTTGCAGGTTAGTGAGTTAATGATGTGTGGAGAGACTTGCAGGTCAGTGAGTTAATGATGTGTGGAGAGACTTGTAGGTTAAGTTTTTAAATTTTACTATGTGTAGTGTGACGTATTGTCTAATAAACCATTTTCTTTCTTCTTCTTTCTTTCTTATATAAATTAATAAATTTCTGTCCCCCAGGATGCCGCCAACGCAGTAATGGGCATAGTCGTGGAACACATTGAGCCGCACAAGTTTTGGAAGCCATCTTTGGTGGACGCCATCTTGAAATATGGCGACCGACTTTACACTCTCTCCATACCGAATGCGAAGAATCCGCCGGACTTAGTGCCGAAAGAAATTACTGAGAACTTCCATGTTACTAACTTCAATGTGGGTACTTTTATAGTTTTTAATATGTTGTCTTTTTTTAGCCTCTATTACCTAAGGGCATATATACAAAACTGCGACATCGCATCGCATCGCAAATATCTGCGAACTCGCACGTTGCATAGCAAGAACGTCCGATCTCATTCGCATCGCGCATTCCTGCGATATTACGTTATAATTTGTGACCCCCCTTTTAGTTCGCTCTGAGACAACTTAGAGAAAGATGCGCGGCGCCTGAGCCGCCTTCTTTGGATCGCACGTTGTAATTCGTATCGCAAGTTCCTGCGACATCGCATCGCATCGCAGTTTTGTGTGGAAGCCCTAAGTATGAGCGTTGCCAGATTTTTTTACGGGTGGGTAAAGTGGGATTGAATATTTGAGTAAAATACTGGGGCTTTTTCGTCGAAAGCGGGAAATAATAAAAATCGCTAAAGCGATTTTAGTTTGAAGTCGTAGGTACATTTAAAAACACCGTGTTTAATATATTTTGAATGGTTTGAAGTCGTAGGTACATTTAAAAACACCGTGTTTAATATATTTCTAATGAACAGATCCGTTTGGAGATCGATGGTGACGCGATAACAGGGGACTTGATGGCGGGAGAGAGCGGGAGCGTCTTGAATCTGAAGCGAGCGATACTGAAGCTGTTCGAAACTGTAAGTTAGTACTGTAACACGTTCCATACGTGTTTATTATCTAGGATTACAAAAAACAAAACAAACATAAAATTTATTTTAGTTATTGTGTTCTTGAGTGGAGACCACGACTTGGCAAACGTAGTGTAGGACGCCATCTGGCCAGGTGGGATGACGATCTGCGAAAGAATGCTTGCAGATGCTGGATGCGTCAAGTTGAAGACAGGGCGCTATGGCGCGAGTTAGGGGAGGCCTATGTCCAGCAGTGGACTTACATGGGCTGATGATGATGATGATGAAGTATCCTGTAAGTTCTTAAGCACTTTGACTTTCATTCATTATGTCTCTCATTTTAATAAATTATGATTATTATTTATTTCTAGATTATTGCTTGTGTTTTTTCAAATGTTCAATTGTTAACACTTTGTTCATAACTGCATTATTTACTTTTTTGTGTTTGTATTAAGAATCTAATAAATAATGAACCAAAATTGTAACAAAGTTGCCAATAAAGAATCTAAAATCTATCTAATCTGTTAAGAGGTGTTTTTCAATTGTTAACACTTTGCTTTTAACTACATTATTTACTTTTTTGTATTAGAATTGTAACAATGTTGCCAGTAAAGAATCTAAAAGCTAATCAATAATGTACCATTAGAATTGTAACAATGTTGCCAGTAAAGAATCTAAAATCTATCTAATCTATTAGGAGGTGTTTTTTCAATTGTTAACACTTTGCTTTTAACTACATTATTTACTTTTTGTATTAGAATTGTAACAATGTTGCCGATAAAGAATCTAAAATCTAATAAATAATGTACCATTAGAATTGCAACAATGTTGCCAGTAAAGAATTTAAAATCTATCTAATCTATTAGGAGGTGTTTTTTCAATTGTTAACACTTTGCTTTTAACTGCATTATTTACTTTTTTGTATTAGAATTGTAACAATGTTGCCGATAAAGAATCTAAAATCTAATCAATAATGTACCATTAGAATTGTAACAATGTTGCCAGTAAAGAATCTAAAATCTATATTATCTATTAGGAGGTGTTTTTTCAATTGTTAACACTTTGCTTTTAACTGCATTGTTTACTTTTTTGTATTAGAATTGTGACAATGTTGCCGATAAAGAATCTAAAATCTAATAAATAATGTACCATTAGAATTGTAACAATGTTGCCAGTAAAGAATCTAAAATCTATCTTATCTATTAGGTGTTTTTTCAATTGTTAACACTTTGCTTTTAACTGCATTGTTTACTTTTTTGTATTAGAATTGTAACAATGTTGCCGATAAAGAATCTAAAATCTAATCAATAATGTACCATTAGAATTGTAACAATGTTGCCAATAAAGAATCTAAAATCTATCTTATCTATTAGGAGGTGTTTTTTCAATTGTTAACACTTTGCTTTTAACTGCATTGTTTACTTTTTTGTATTAGAATTGTAACAATGTTGCCGATAAAGAATCTAAAATCTAATCAATAATGTACCATTAGAATTGTAACAATGTTGCCAATAAAGAATCTAAAATCTATCTTATCTATTAGGAGGTGTTTTTTCAATTGTTAACACTTTGCTTTTAACTGCATTGTTTACTTTTTTGTATTAGAATTGTAAAAATGTTGCCGATAAAGAATCTAAAATCTAATCAATAATGTACCATTAGAATTGTAACAATGTTGCCAGTAAAGAATCTAAAATTTATCCAATCTCTCAGGAGAAACACGGTGTAATCTGCTGCAAGAACTACTGCGTGGCCGTTTGGAAGGCCTCCGACGACAAGGCCTATGTTCTGTGGGAGCCGCACTGCGTGGGGCCCACGGGGCGCGCGTCCCCCGCCGGGGGGGCCGGGGCTATACTCATCTCTACTGTGGAGGCGCTGGCCGAGACCATCGAGGAGAACATCAGGGGGCTCGGCCGGCCTGGGGGGAACCGGTCAGTCGTACTCTTTACTATCTTCATCATCAGTCCTGGATTTGTAAATAGGCCGTTTAGGCCGCGGCCTAGGGGCGGCAGATTTCAGAGGACGGTCACTCGATTGCAGACGATAAAAGTCAAACACGTTCACTGATTTGAATTGGAGTGATTTTGCAATCTAACTACTATTTATATATAACTAGCGACCCGCCCCGGCTTCGCACAGTTTTATTATACGTATCAACCTTCCTCTTGAATCACTGTATCTATTAAAAAAAACCGCTTCAAAATCCGTTGCGTAGTTTTAAAGATTTAAGCATTCAAAGGGACATAAGGATATAGGGACATAGGGACAGAAAAAGCGACTTTGTTTTATACTATGTAGTGATATCATTTTTAGTTGGGTCTATTATGCCGTTCTTGGTCAAATAAATCTTTATCCAAATAATTTTGTTCTGTAAAATTTCAAGATCGATCATAATTACGTCAGTATAAGAACATAAATAAAACATTTCTCACTGTCGATAGGTTCTCAATAACTCCAGTGAAGGTGTTCTGGGAGTTCTCCAAGACCGCGGGCCCGATAACGCCGCAGGGCGCGGTGCCGGACGAGGGGTACGAGTGGAAGGTAACGTACCCTAACCAACCAATCATTCAGTCATTCATTCGGTTATTCATTCAGTCATTCATTCAGTCATTCATTTAATCATTCAGTCAGTCATTCTTTCAGTCATGCATTCAGTCATTAATTCAGTCATTAATTCAGTCATTCATTTCATTCAGTCATGCAGCCATTTCCGACTTTTTTACCATAATAAAGGTTATCCTTTAACTGTAATAAATGGGAAAGGGAAGATCATTTATGGGCCATTGCGTGCGATACTATATTAAACTTTTATCTGAAGCAACTGAGCTGCCTATTTATAGATATAAACAGTACATAACAGTAAATTGGTGAATATGTTTAATTTTGGTGTTATTTTCGAAGGTTCTGACTGCGTACGTGGAGACTGCGCGAGGAAGGACGATACTGCGAGGGTCGAGGCCGTTTGATCTACTCAAGTGAGTGTTGGCTGTGTGACGACCTTAGTGGCGGAGTGGGTCCGCGGATTCGATACCCGCCTTGGGACCAGTCTTTGTACGATCTGTAGATATTTGAACCGGGTGTTTTCTATGTACATGTAAGAAAATATATGTAGTGTGATGTATAATAGTCTTGCCTAAAAATCGTATTAGTCCGTCGGTTTGATTTTCAAAAATATTGGACACGTATTTTTTTCCCATTAAACTTGAGAAGTGGGTCTCGTGACGTCACGCCCTGTGAAATTTTATAGAATGACGTGAGGTCACGGACCCTACTTCTCAACTTTAACATACGTGTCCAATATTTTTTTAAAATCGAAAAAGAGAATATGCCATCGGTTCTCGTAGTTAAGCCCGTCTCTATTGAGCAGATTCATGCGCGACGCGCTGCTCCAGTCGTCATGCGGCGCTATTGTGGCCGTGTGCATGTCACACGTGCGCCGGCCGCACCTGTGGACACGAGCCACCGTGGACGAGGTGATGGCGACCGGCTGCAAGCTGTTCGCCAGCTCGCTGAGCGCGCTGGGCTACGAGTTCAGACCGGGGGAGGACGTGCTGCTGCCTCTGCAGGTGACCGAGACTCACTAGGTGGACGAGGTGATGGCGACCGGCTGCAAGCTGTTCGCCAGCTCGCTGAGCGCGCTCGGCTACGAGTTCAGACCGGGGGAGGACGTGCTGCTGCCTCTGCAGGTGACCGAGACTCACTAGGTGGACGAGGTGATGGCGACCGGCTGCAAGCTGTTCGCCAGCTCGCTGAGCGCGCTCGGCTACGAGTTCAGACCGGGGGAGGACGTGCTGCTGCCTCTGCAGGTGACCGAGACTCACTAGGTGGACGAGGTGATGGCGACCGGCTGCAAGCTGTTCGCCAGCTCGCTGAGCGCGCTCGGCTACGAGTTCAGACCGGGGGAGGACGTGCTGCTGCCTCTGCAGGTGACCGAGACTCACTAGGTGGACGAGGTGATGGCGACCGGCTGCAAGCTGTTCGCCAGCTCGCTGAGCGCGCTCGGCTACGAGTTCAGACCGGGGGAGGACGTGCTGCTGCCTCTGCAGGTGACCGAGACTCACTAGGTGGACGAGGTGATGGCGACCGGCTGCAAGCTGTTCGCCAGCTCGCTGAGCGCGCTCGGCTACGAGTTCAGACCGGGGGAGGACGTGCTGCTGCCTCTGCAGGTGACCGAGACTCACTAGGTGGACGAGGTGATGGCGACCGGCTGCAAGCTGTTCGCCAGCTCGCTGAGCGCGCTCGGCTACGAGTTCAGACCGGGGGAGGACGTGCTGCTGCCTCTGCAGGTGACCGAGACTCACTAGGTGGACGAGGTGATGGCGACCGGCTGCAAGCTGTTCGCCAGCTCGCTGAGCGCGCTCGGCTACGAGTTCAGACCGGGGGAGGACGTGCTGCTGCCTCTGCAGGTGACCGAGACTCACTAGGTGGACGAGGTGATGGCGACCGGCTGCAAGCTGTTCGCCAGCTCGCTGAGCGCGCTCGGCTACGAGTTCAGACCGGGGGAGGACGTGCTGCTGCCTCTGCAGGTGACCGAGACTCACTAGGTGGACGAGGTGATGGCGACCGGCTGCAAGCTGTTCGCCAGCTCGCTGAGCGCGCTCGGCTACGAGTTCAGACCGGGGGAGGACGTGCTGCTGCCTCTGCAGGTGACCGAGACTCACTAGGTGGACGAGGTGATGGCGACCGGCTGCAAGCTGTTCGCCAGCTCGCTGAGCGCGCTCGGCTACGAGTTCAGACCGGGGGAGGACGTGCTGCTGCCTCTGCAGGTGACCGAGACTCACTAGGTGGACGAGGTGATGGCGACCGGCTGCAAGCTGTTCGCCAGCTCGCTGAGCGCGCTCGGCTACGAGTTCAGACCGGGGGAGGACGTGCTGCTGCCTCTGCAGGTGACCGAGACTCACTAGGTGGACGAGGTGATGGCGACCGGCTGCAAGCTGTTCGCCAGCTCGCTGAGCGCGCTCGGCTACGAGTTCAGACCGGGGGAGGACGTGCTGCTGCCTCTGCAGGTGACCGAGACTCACTAGGTGGACGAGGTGATGGCGACCGGCTGCAAGCTGTTCGCCAGCTCGCTGAGCGCGCTCGGCTACGAGTTCAGACCGGGGGAGGACGTGCTGCTGCCTCTGCAGGTGACCGAGACTCACTAGGTGGACGAGGTGATGGCGACCGGCTGCAAGCTGTTCGCCAGCTCGCTGAGCGCGCTCGGCTACGAGTTCAGACCGGGGGAGGACGTGCTGCTGCCTCTGCAGGTGACCGAGACTCACTAGGTGGACGAGGTGATGGCGACCGGCTGCAAGCTGTTCGCCAGCTCGCTGAGCGCGCTCGGCTACGAGTTCAGACCGGGGGAGGACGTGCTGCTGCCTCTGCAGGTGACCGAGACTCACTAGGTGGACGAGGTGATGGCGACCGGCTGCAAGCTGTTCGCCAGCTCGCTGAGCGCGCTCGGCTACGAGTTCAGACCGGGGGAGGACGTGCTGCTGCCTCTGCAGGTGACCGAGACTCACTAGGTGGACGAGGTGATGGCGACCGGCTGCAAGCTGTTCGCCAGCTCGCTGAGCGCGCTCGGCTACGAGTTCAGACCGGGGGAGGACGTGCTGCTGCCTCTGCAGGTGACCGAGACTCACTAGGTGGACGAGGTGATGGCGACCGGCTGCAAGCTGTTCGCCAGCTCGCTGAGCGCGCTCGGCTACGAGTTCAGACCGGGGGAGGACGTGCTGCTGCCTCTGCAGGTGACCGAGACTCACTAGGTGGACGAGGTGATGGCGACCGGCTGCAAGCTGTTCGCCAGCTCGCTGAGCGCGCTCGGCTACGAGTTCAGACCGGGGGAGGACGTGCTGCTGCCTCTGCAGGTGACCGAGACTCACTAGGTGGACGAGGTGATGGCGACCGGCTGCAAGCTGTTCGCCAGCTCGCTGAGCGCGCTCGGCTACGAGTTCAGACCGGGGGAGGACGTGCTGCTGCCTCTGCAGGTGACCGAGACTCACTAGGTGGACGAGGTGATGGCGACCGGCTGCAAGCTGTTCGCCAGCTCGCTGAGCGCGCTCGGCTACGAGTTCAGACCGGGGGAGGACGTGCTGCTGCCTCTGCAGGTGACCGAGACTCACTAGGTGGACGAGGTGATGGCGACCGGCTGCAAGCTGTTCGCCAGCTCGCTGAGCGCGCTCGGCTACGAGTTCAGACCGGGGGAGGACGTGCTGCTGCCTCTGCAGGTGACCGAGACTCACTAGGTGGACGAGGTGATGGCGACCGGCTGCAAGCTGTTCGCCAGCTCGCTGAGCGCGCTCGGCTACGAGTTCAGACCGGGGGAGGACGTGCTGCTGCCTCTGCAGGTGACCGAGACTCACTAGGTGGACGAGGTGATGGCGACCGGCTGCAAGCTGTTCGCCAGCTCGCTGAGCGCGCTCGGCTACGAGTTCAGACCGGGGGAGGACGTGCTGCTGCCTCTGCAGGTGACCGAGACTCACTAGGTGGACGAGGTGATGGCGACCGGCTGCAAGCTGTTCGCCAGCTCGCTGAGCGCGCTCGGCTACGAGTTCAGACCGGGGGAGGACGTGCTGCTGCCTCTGCAGGTGACCGAGACTCACTAGGTGGACGAGGTGATGGCGACCGGCTGCAAGCTGTTCGCCAGCTCGCTGAGCGCGCTCGGCTACGAGTTCAGACCGGGGGAGGACGTGCTGCTGCCTCTGCAGGTGACCGAGACTCACTAGGTGGACGAGGTGATGGCGACCGGCTGCAAGCTGTTCGCCAGCTCGCTGAGCGCGCTCGGCTACGAGTTCAGACCGGGGGAGGACGTGCTGCTGCCTCTGCAGGTGACCGAGACTCACTAGGTGGACGAGGTGATGGCGACCGGCTGCAAGCTGTTCGCCAGCTCGCTGAGCGCGCTCGGCTACGAGTTCAGACCGGGGGAGGACGTGCTGCTGCCTCTGCAGGTGACCGAGACTCACTAGGTGGACGAGGTGATGGCGACCGGCTGCAAGCTGTTCGCCAGCTCGCTGAGCGCGCTCGGCTACGAGTTCAGACCGGGGGAGGACGTGCTGCTGCCTCTGCAGGTGACCGAGACTCACTAGGTGGACGAGGTGATGGCGACCGGCTGCAAGCTGTTCGCCAGCTCGCTGAGCGCGCTCGGCTACGAGTTCAGACCGGGGGAGGACGTGCTGCTGCCTCTGCAGGTGACCGAGACTCACTAGGTGGACGAGGTGATGGCGACCGGCTGCAAGCTGTTCGCCAGCTCGCTGAGCGCGCTCGGCTACGAGTTCAGACCGGGGGAGGACGTGCTGCTGCCTCTGCAGGTGACCGAGACTCACTAGGTGGACGAGGTGATGGCGACCGGCTGCAAGCTGTTCGCCAGCTCGCTGAGCGCGCTCGGCTACGAGTTCAGACCGGGGGAGGACGTGCTGCTGCCTCTGCAGGTGACCGAGACTCACTAGGTGGACGAGGTGATGGCGACCGGCTGCAAGCTGTTCGCCAGCTCGCTGAGCGATCTATCTTTCTATTTAGTTGTGTTTGTTATTTTGAGAACAAGTTTTGTAAGTACTGAATATTTTTAGGTAGGGTCACCTATGGTATCTTATAATAATACAATATTGGTCCACAGGTCCTTAAACGCTTCGTGCTGGGTGTGAACTACGTCCGGTTCAACCTCACGCAAGTCAGCTCGGGTCGGCTGGACCAGAGGACACCCAGCGAGGTCACTGCCCGGTGAGACTTACCTTCTATCTCTCTTCAGTCATTACCAGAGACCGGAATATGCAGCGTCATATCTCTCACCAGTCATTACCAGGGATCGGAATAGGCAGTGTCATATCTCTCACCAGTCATTACCTGGGAGTGGAATAGGCAGAGTTCTATCTGTCTCCACTCATCCCTGCACATTACTTAATATTAACCATTAACACAATTATTTCATTTCACTTTCAAATGCTACTCATTTTTTAATGCTAGGCAGACTTTTCGAGCAAAAGAAATGAAAAAACTGTATCTGTTTGACAGTTCTGCATTAGAACGTTTCTTCGAGAACCACACCCACGGCATCCTGTGGTCTGTTCCTCACGCAGTCGCCGTGTGGAAGGTTCCGGGCTCTCCCTCCTTCTACATGATGGAGCCTCACGCTTGTGGAGCCACCGGCCTGAGGTTGGATGCTATGGTAAGTTTGTGCTGTACCATATCATGTTGTCGCTCAGTCTGTGCCTCACGCAGTCGCCGTGTGGAAGGTTCCGGGCTCTCCCTCCTTCTACATGATGGAGCCTCACGCTTGTGGAGCCACCGGCCTGAGGTTGGATGCTATGGTAAGTTTGTGCTGTACCATATCATGTTGTCGCTCAGTCTGTGCCTCACGCAGTCGCCGTGTGGAAGGTTCCGGGCTCTCCCTCCTTCTACATGATGGAGCCTCACGCTTGTGAAACCACCGGCCTGAGGTTGGATGCTATGGTAAGTTTGTGCTGTACCATATCATGTTGTCGCTCAGTCTGTGCCTCACGCAGTCGCCGTGTGGAAGGTTCCGGGCTCTCCCTCCTTCTACATGATGGAGCCTCACGCTTGTGGAGCCACCGGCCTGAGGTTGGATGCTATGGTAAGTTTGTGCTGTACCATATCATGTTGTCGCTCAGTCTGTTCCTCACGCAGTCGCCGTGTGGAAGGTTCCGGGCTCTCCCTCCTTCTACATGATGGAGCCTCACGCTTGTGGAGCCACCGGCCTGAGGTTGGATGCTATGGTAAGTTTGTGCTGTACCATATCATGTTGTCGCTCAGTCTGTGCCTCACGCAGTCGCCGTGTGGAAGGTTCCGGGCTCTCCCTCCTTCTACATGATGGAGCCTCACGCTTGTGGAGCCACCGGCCTGAGGTTGGATGCTATGGTAAGTTTGTGCTGTACCATATCATGTTGTCGCTCAGTCTGTGCCTCACGCAGTCGCCGTGTGGAAGGTTCCGGGCTCTCCCTCCTTCTACATGATGGAGCCTCACGCTTGTGGAGCCACCGGCCTGAGTTTGGATGCTATGGTAAGTTTGTGCTGTACCATATCATGTTGTCGCTCAGTCTGTTCCTCACGCAGTCGCCGTGTGGAAGGTTCCGGGCTCTCCCTCCTTCTACATGATGGAGCCTCACGCTTGTGGAGCCACCGGCCTGAGGTTGGATGCTATGGTAAGTTTGTGCTGTACCATATCATGTTGTCGCTCAGTCTGTTCCTCACGCAGTCGCCGTGTGGAAGGTTCCGGGCTCTCCCTCCTTCTACATGATGGAGCCTCACGCTTGTGGAGCCACCGGCCTGAGGTTGGATGCTATGGTAAGTTTGTGCTGTACCATATCATGTTGTCGCTCAGTCTGTGCCTCACGCAGTCGCCGTGTGGAAGGTTCCGGGCTCTCCCTCCTTCTACATGATGGAGCCTCACGCTTGTGGAGCCACCGGCCTGAGGTTGGATGCTATGGTAAGTTTGTGCTGTACCATATCATGTTGTCGCTCAGTCTGTGCCTCACGCAGTCGCCGTGTGGAAGGTTCCGGGCTCTCCCTCCTTCTACATGATGGAGCCTCACGCTTGTGGAGCCACCGGCCTGAGGTTGGATGCTATGGTAAGTTTGTGCTGTACCATATCATGTTGTCGCTCAGTCTGTGCCTCACGCAGTCGCCGTGTGGAAGGTTCCGGGCTCTCCCTCCTTCTACATGATGGAGCCTCACGCTTGTGGAGCCACCGGCCTGAGGTTGGATGCTATGGTAAGTTTGTGCTGTACCATATCATGTTGTCGCTCAGTCTGTGCCTCACGCAGTCGCCGTGTGGAAGGTTCCGGGCTCTCCCTCCTTCTACATGATGGAGCCTCACGCTTGTGGAGCCACCGGCCTGAGGTTGGATGCTATGGTAAGTGTGGGAGCTTGAACCGTAAGAGCTGGCGAAAAAAAATATAGAAATCGAAGGACCTAAGAATTTTGAGTGCAGTAAGGGATCATATCCACACTAAGTAAGTGTATGCCCTTTCCCCGCTCGGTGACCACCCGTATTATGTATCAAGACCTCCCACTCCTCTAGTTTTAAAGTAGTTATAATAAAAATGGTTTTAATGCTGACAAAAAAGTAAAATTTTAAAAGAAAAGTCTTGAATATTATTTTTATATTTCACTAGTGACCCGCCGGGCTTCGCACGGTTTTATGTATAAACCGTCCTCTTAAATAACTTTATCTATTAAAAACCGCCTCAAAATCCGTTGCTTAATTTTAAAGATTTAAGCATACAAAGGGACATAGGGACAGAGACGGAGAAAGCGACTTTGTTATAAACTATGTAGTGATTTCACAAAAACGCACGAGATTTCCCTAGACTACGTTACGTCATTACGATATCGATTACGAAATCCTTAGAAATCCCCCCGCCCTTGTGACCAACTGTGCTATTATGAAGACCCCCGCTAATTCCCTTAAAGCGGCTACACACGACCCTAAAATCACTGGCAATATCGGGACAGTGGTGGGGAGGACCCTAGATCGTATCATAAATTGCCTGGTGTGTAGGCAAATCGTACCCGATTTTTTTCGTCCCTAAATCGCTACGGGCGAGCTCACGATTCAGGGACGATTTTCAAATCTTCATAGCTTTGTCCAGTTGCTAGGAAACGTAAAGTAACTGTAAGTCGTTCTCTCGGACTTATGGATTCTCGCATTACGGTATCCTGTTTCTGTATAAATGGTGTCACCATATTGAGGAGCTCTTCAAAACACTCAATATCCATTCTTAAAAAGTTTCTGAAATCATCTGCTTCTAAATGTCTCATGACGTTCATGTGGCTTAATTCATGGCGTTTCATTAACCAGTTTTTAACCCAGATCCTCCTTTTTCGTCTCTGTTTAGGTGGCACCGTAGTAAGTGCCAAGACAATTCCTATTTTCTGCTGTTTTGAGAGCGTCGGCGGCATTTCGGAAAAACGAGCAGTCTGTAGCACGATCGGTTACGTACTGACAGGCAAGGACGTGTGTAGAGTAGAGACAATTTTATCGCCGATTCAGCCCCGATTTCACTGTCCCGATATTGCCAGTGATTTTAGGGTCGTGTGTAGCCGCTTTTACTGTTATTATTCCGTCAGGGGACATAGGTCTTTAAGTCAAATTAGCGACCTGTACTTATGACTTTATGTTAAAATAGCAACATACCATATCATCTGAAAGTCAAAATGCCTTAGGCCCCAAAATGCCTGAAATTCATATCGGCTCTTTTATCTAATGACTGAATTACTATACACCTGTGGTGTTTCATACAATCGACAAGAAAAATATAGAGTGGTAGATGTCGATGTCTTGACAATAGCCGTTAGAAATATCGACGATTGATGTGATTTCATAATAGATATTTCTTGGTCATGCCTAATAGGTAAGATACTTTTTGGATATTATCTTTGCACACTGGCCACTTAAAATTTCTTACATTACTTTGATTCGATTATACTTCAGAACATATATATATATTAATTATATTGTTGTATTGTTTGCATTTTGCAATAAGTAAAATTAAATGTTTATGCAATGGAAAGGAAAAAAGAACTTATTTTTATTAAAAACCAAAAACGGAAGCCTAGCTTGTTATACGACGGTTATAAATAATAATTTCGGAAACAACAACAAAAGTGGGAGCTCTATGTGGAGGTGCGTAAATCGCAATGAGTGTAACGTTTTTTTTTATGTGCACGACTGTACATTGATGGTCATTTTCTTAATCAGTCATATAAACATTCAGGCATAATAAATTTCAGGCATTTTGGGGTATAAGGCATTTTGACTTTCAGATGATATGGTATGTTGCTATTTTAACATAAAGTCATAAGTGAAGGTCGGTAATTTGACTCAAAGTCCTATGTCCCCGGACGGTTATTATTATTAGGTATATTATGTTTAACAGGAGGACGGTGCAGCCTGCGTGTTGACATTCACCTCACCGAAGTTGATGGCTTTTGCGTTAGTCAAATGATTTTGATGATAAATTTATTGATATAGTGGTAATATTGCCGCTTTATACAGGTCCATTATGATCGCCACTTGATATGTTCACCCCTGAAGATGCGGCGTTCATAATTCGCCACATAATAAAATACATAACACTCTTTAAACCCGTAGGGGTTTGACCCGAGTGTTACATTCCTCGGGTTTATAAAAATTAAAAAAATAACACATCTACGCACTTCCGTATAAACGAGTACGTAGATATGCTACTATCTAATCTAATCTAAGATAACGTTGCCGGTGTTCGGGCATCCTCGGTTGGGTGGACCTCCCGAGTTTGCACGAACACCGCATGCGGAGTGCACAAGTACAGGGTGCACTAACACTGATATGCCATATTATTTAAAATTCTATAATTACTATTTATACCTTTTTGTATGGTCGTATGTTTATAGCTAATTTTTTGTACATACTAATCTTTACTTACCCTTGCGGCTGCTAGGAACTGGATTTTCTTTGGGTTGATAATAGCTTGTTGCTAAATGATGACGTGTGGATTGCACAGCATTATTTATTGCGTGAAAGAGGTATCAAACATCTATCTTTCCGTTTATAATGAAAGGATTAACTTTTTATTCTTGTAGATCAATACAATACACAACAATTTATCTGACATTATTTTTGTTGTAATTTTCAATGGTAATTCATGTTAAACTTCGAGCATGAATTAATGAGTACTACTTCAATGAATGTAAGGAATTTAAAACTTAAATAATCAGGATAGAATCTCACTCAAGTGAGTTCAATTAATCCTGTACCATAATATGAGCGAAGCCACAAACAGAATCCAGTGTCCAAGTGTCCTGTTAGGTCTTCAGGAAATAAAGCATTTGGACTAATAACTGAGCATCTGCTATTGATTAGTTCTTAGTATATATGGGCAATTAGTTTGTAACAAAATAGGATTAAAATAGTTAAAACTAGTTACTACACTATAAACATTAGAGTATTATAAATTAAGTATATTATATACCTTTATGCACTGAAAGATCCAACCCTAAAGAACCGGAAATAAGAGCCCTAACATCTTCATACAAGTATAAACTTAGTAAGAGTTAGGTATCATTATATCCTGATCTCAAAGGTTAATCTGAAGTAGGTACGTACACTCAATACACTGCTATTTACACCAAGGATTCTTATGATACAAGTTAGTTTTAATAAAATGTATTAATTTAAGGAAATTTCACTAAATATGTACCTATTTTGTAACCTTTTCTGAAATAAAACTTTTTACTTAAAAAAAAAAACTGTTGACTAATCACGTCCTAACTTGTCTTGCAGCTACCTCCAGAACATCCCAGCCGCTGAGCGCCCCAAGCACGAGTTCCAACTGTACTCGGTCTCGGTAGTGGTGCAGCCCATCAAGAAACTGGGAGGCGTCGAGCCTCCTCTCGTGCAGCAGAAGCTGGCCAAGTCCGGGACCAAGCTGATCCCGGCCACTAGCAAGGTGAGGGAGTAGAAGATCCGAACCTATATCGACATTCACCGGGTTGATAATAGAATCAAACTTATTTTATAGTTAATAAATTTTGTATATTAGAAAATATATTAAAAATGGGTTGACAAAAAAAATCCTGGACAGAATTTATATATGGACAGAATATATAAAATTATTATATTTTCTAATAAACAAAATTTATTGTAAATAAGTTTGATTCTATTATATCAACCCGGTGAATGTCGATCTTGGCTTCAGAGAGAAACAGATAGCAAGGTTTGGTTTTAATTTAAAAAAAAACAGTTATAATAAAAAAATTACAGCTCCTGTAGCTTGCTCTGACACCAATATCGTAAAATATCTTCCATCAATTTTCCTTTTGTTTTGTAACTCCTGTTTTTGAATCGCGTCCATTCCATATATCCATAGAACTTATCTTTTATCTCATTCCAGGTCGGAGTGGACGGCTCTAAGCGCCGCGCGTCAGAAAAGGACCGCAAGCATCCTCCCGGCTCCGCCACATGCTTGGACGCGGAGCGAGCAACACTCAAGAAGGACAAAGAGGAGAAGAAACTTAAAGGTGACGTACTTTGCAAGTCTTTAGTACATTATTGCTGGATTTAATAATGTATACAGGGTGTAACAAAAAAGAAGGACCAGACTTTCAGATGGGGTGTCGAATCGAACACTGAATTTAGGAAAAATATAAAAAACAGTGCTTTACTTTTCCAAAAATTAAATAAAAAGGTAGTACGAAATTTTCACTAGATTAAAATTTCCTAAAATTTCGTGTTTAGAATTAAAAATGGCCAAAATAATTTCAGAAGTGGGCTCGTGAGGTCACGCCATGTGATTTTTTATAGCATGGCGTGACGTCACAACCTCCACTTCTCAACTGTTATGTGCATTAACATGGTCATTTTCTGTTTGATTGACCAAAGAAAACATATGGGTGCAATATTTTTCGAAATCCCAACTCACCTAGACGTATTTCAAAAATCAGAAATCGATAACTTTATTTCTTCAGACTTGAAAAATGAGCACTAATACATGTCAAATGTAAAACTATAGGTACTTAAATAATTATCAAAATAATATAAGGAATAAAGTGTTAATTGAATTTCTCTTCGCTTCAATCTTTTGTCCATTAGTGGAAGAAGTGACAAATAATCTTTAATCCTTGTATTCGTCCCCAGGTCAAAGGAACACCAGTGGCTGGCTGGTCCTGAACGACAGCACTCAATATCTGTCGGCGCAACACTCCATGGCCTGCAAGAAGTTCCCATACGCGGCCAGGGGGAAGCAGGTACATAAAACTGCTAACTAAATTAGCTATATACTTATATCGAAGGATCAAGCAAGCGTGGCTCAAGTAAATTAGGCACAAGAAGCAGGTAAGGAAACAAATATGGCTTAGTTATAACTAGCGACCCGCCCCGGCTTTGCACGGTTATTATACGTATAAACCTTCCTCTTGAATCACTATCTATTAAAAAAAAACTGCATCAAAATCCGTTGCGTAGTTTTCAAGATTTAAGCATTCAAAGGGACATAGGGATATAGGGACATAGGGACAGAAAAAACGACTTTGTTTTATACTATGTAGTGATGATGGTCATTCATTTCAGGCAATGTAAAATTGTAGATGGTAAAAACTTATTGTGAGGACCATGTAAATAAATAACTTAGATTAAAATACGTAAAATAGCCAACAAAATTAGTGAAAAATATTTAAGCAAATTTCGCTCAAGATAACCGCTAATTTATTTCTTAACCGATGCGGATTATATATTTTTTGTATCTACCTTTTTTCTACTCTTGTAAGAGCCAGTTAATTTTGAACTCATTAACATAAGTTCATCTACGAATTCATTTAACCCCTACACCATCTCAAAAGCTTATATTAAAACAGAGGTTCCATTTGTACTTCTTGGTTCTGGCTGAAACTCTTGAAGGGGGTGGTCTTAAGCAATAAGATGAAGTAATAATCAGTGTCTATTCATAAACTTAATTATTATTACTATGTTTATTAATTAACTTAAATTAATTTCAGGCTCTGTCGTGCTGTGTGATGGCAGTGGCGATGTCTCGCGTGCAAGACGTGTGTCGCTGGTGCAGCAGTACTTTGGACCAGGTACCAATACATACAGACACCTAATGTCATAATCATCATGAACCTATATTAGTCCACTGCTGGACATAGGCCTCCCCAATGAGCGCCAACTGACTGTATCATGTAGGGGTAGTGCCCATAATACCCACGCTAGGCATGCGGGTTGGGGATCGTAGTTAGATGGTGGGGTTGTTCTGCAGAGGCACTGCTGCCCACCCTTCGGTATATCCCTTAGTCGCCTCTTACGACTCCCACGGGAAGAGTTGGGTGCAATTCTAAGCCGGCAATAGAGATGCAGGAAAATAGTGTTTCGGAGGATAAAAACCCCCCAAAGTTGAGGGGGAAAAGTGTAAAATTGAACCCGGGGTCTTTGACCGACAGTTGATGTCGGTTATTTTTAAATCTGAGATTTTGTTGAATAAAAGTTTCTAAGATTTTTTCACCTTTTGCTTTTCTGATGTAATTTCGAATTTATCTTAACGCCATCTAGTGAATAATTTCTGAAGTAGATATCTAGTTTATGTAACTTCAGTTCCCCATGTAATTCTATAGAGCATTATTGACACAGATACACGATTTATATGCCAAAAAGTTTATTGTTTGGTATAAGATAAGTTGTAGGATCTTGAATAATTATTGTCATCTATAAGGTTAGTTAACGTGTGTTTGTTTTTAGATCTTGGAGTCAGGAGATCAGCTCCATCAAGACAGCTACCTGCACTTCAAGCCGGACAAACACATCCTGAACATTGAACAGGCAAGTCTTTACTCATCAGCCTATATCAGTCCACTGCTGGACATAGGCCTCCCCTAATGAGCACCATAGCGCCCTGTCTTCAGCTTGCCGCATCCAGCATCTGCCAGCAGTCTAGAGCAGATCGTCATCCCACCTGGACGAAGGAACTCGAATTTTAATCTATTCGATTCGTTTCCGTAGCGGAAACGTCAAATTCTAATTCAATTCAATTTCCGTCAGATCTTTAGAATGCTGTTTTGATTTCATATCCAAACTAAGGAAGGACTAATAGTCCAAATTGAAATGGCAAAAGTTTTGGAATACGCTATTTTAAATAGCAATCATAGTGAAACGTTTCCGATATCGAAGGGCTTCCCGATGAATTAAAATACCCCTCTGCATTACGTTTGCTATTTATTTTATTAGTACCCATGACACAAGCTTTGAGTAGCTTACTTTGGGGCTGGATGGTGCTGTGTGGATTGTCCAGCATTATTGTAATTAATAAATGTATGTTACAGGTTCTTCGCAAGTTCTACACTCCGGGTAATTGCGTGTGTCGCGTGGTGGTGTACCGACCGCGGCACGGCGGGATGGTGGATGCAGACCTGGAGAGTCAGGTATGAGCGGGGGGGGGGACATTACCTAGGGGGGGGGGAGAGCAATGCGTGTGTCGCGTGGTGGTGTACCGACCGCGGCACGGCGGGATGGTGGATGCAGACCTGGAGAGTCAGGTATGAGCGGGGGGGGGGGGGTTCATTACCTAGGGGATATTGACTTCCTAGGGTTGTCTTCGGGTACGTACACTTTTATTAGTGATGCGCATGGCACCTCTTCTTGGTTAGACCATGTTGTAACTACTGAGGCTGCTAGAAATTCAATTATAGACATTAAGGTTAACTATAGCTTCTCATGGTCTGATCACTTCGCCTTAGAAATAATCTGTGACCTAAGTGTTATAAGGTTGAAATATGAAGAAGTGAAATCGGTTCATAATCCTATTATTTGGGGTGAAAGGGACTATCTACAGAAAAGTAAATATAGAGAATTGTGTACGGCTAAGCTTCGAAATGTAGTCTTCCCTCCTGAATTCATAAAGTGTGCCGACTCACACTGTGATATCGTGGAACACAAAATTATTTTAAACAACCTGTATAATGAAATTGTAACTATTCTTTGTGAGTCGGCCAGTACATGTTGTAAGTTAGTAGCTAGAAATAATAATCGTAGAAGAAAAACACATGTTACAGGATGGAATAAGTATGTAGCTGAAGCTCATAGGGAGGCCCGGCTTTGGTTTCAAGAGTGGAGATCTGTTGGAAAACCCCTATTTGGGTCAACTTACCAAAAAATGCAGGAAACGCGTAGGAACTTTAAATCCAAACTAAAATGGTGTCAAAATAATGAAACACAAATAAAAATGGATATAATTGCTACACAACACAAAGAGAAAAATTTTGGAAAGTTTTGGAAAGAGACCAACAAACTGAACCCAAAGCCGAGTGTTCCTGTTAGCGTGGAGGGCATTAGTGATCCCGTCCAAATCGCTAATATGTTTAAGGAGCATTTTAGGGTACAATCTCCTATAGGGCCTGCAACTGTAGGGCAGGGTGGGTATGAGTTGTGCGGGGGGGAGAGGACCGTGCTTATTACAGCGAAGGAGGTGGCGCGGGTGGTGAGGGACATGAAGCGAGGAAAATCCCCAGGCCACGACTCACTGAGCATTGAACACCTGCAAAATGCAGGTGTTCATCTGCCAGGGGTGCTCGCCATGTTCTTCACCCTATGCGTCAGTCATTCGCACTTACCAGAGGATATGTTAAGGACTGTAGTTGTACCTATTATTAAGAACAAGACTGGAGACGCTTGCAGCATAGGCAACTACAGACCCATATCCCTGGCTACTGTGATGGCAAAGGTACTGGACGGTGTGATTGATATGCATCTGAGTCGACATGTAAACCTGCATGACGCCCAGTTCGGTTTCAGAACTGGGCTGTCCACTGAAACAGCAGTTCTAAGCCTCAAACACACCGTCCAGTACTACACCAGCAGAAGCACGCCTGTCTACGCCTGTTTTCTCGATCTATCAAAAGCGTTTGATCTAGTGGCGTATGACAGGTTGTGGCAGAAGCTGTCAAGAGATACGAACCTTCCCCGTGAGCTCATATCACTCCTTAAACATTGGTATGGTAACCAGAGCAACTTTGTTAGATGGGCGGGGTCGTTATCGGATGTGTACAGGTTGGAATGTGCAGTGCGGCAGGGCGGGTTGAGCTCTCCCCGACTTTTCAACCTGTACACAGACCGTCTGATTCGTGAGCTCAGCAGCGCCCAGGTCGGCTGCTCTATTGATGGTGTATGGGTTAATAACATTAGCTATGCCGACGATATGGTGCTGTTGAGCCCATCAATCAGTGCTCTCAGAAAACTTATTGGGATCTGTGAAAGATATGCGGAGGCCCACGGGCTCAAATACAATGCAAGCAAAAGTGAACTAATGGTTTTCAAATCAGGTACAAAATCATACAACGTCATTCCGCCGGTAGTCCTGAACGGCAGCGAGCTGAAGCGAGTAGCTTGTTTCAAGTATTTGGGCCACTGGGTCACGGAGTCTCTTTCGGATGACATGGACATGGACAGGGAACGCAGGGCATTATCCATTAGAGCGAACATGCTGGCCCGTAGGTTTGCGCGCTGCACCAGACAGGTGAAAACGACTCTGTTCAGAGCTTATTGTCAGGCGTTCTATACGTGCAGCCTATGGGTCAAACATACCAAGAAGTCTTGGAATGCCCTGCGGATCCAATACAATAATTCCTTCAGGGTGCTGATGGGGCTGCCTCGCTTCTGCAGCGCATCAGGGATGTTTGCTGACGCAAGAGTAGACGGCTTCGCAGCCATAATGCGCAAAAGATCTGCGTCCCTGATGCGCCGGCTGCGCGACAGCTCCAACAGCTACCTGCAGCTCATTGCTGAGAGGCTGGACACTGACTGTCTCTTTATGGAACACTGGACAAGAGCATACATAGTGCTCTCTTGACCAGTGTTCCATAAATACTTTTTACTTTTAGTGGTTTTTAATTTATATAGTATTTTTAATTTAATGTTAATTTAATTTTAGTTATTACCTGTGATTTAATTTTGATTTTATTTTAATTTTTTGTAAATATGGACACTTTATTTAAGGTACTTATAGACCTATTTCTAATGTTGTCTGAAATAAACTTATTGAATTGAATTGAATTGAATTACCTAGGGGGGGGGGAGAGCAATGCGTGTGTCGCGTGGTGGTGTACCGACCGCGGCACGGCGGGATCGTGGATGTAGACCTGGAGAGTTAGGTATGAGCGGGGGGGGTTCATTACCTAGGGGGGGGAGAGCAATGCGTGTGTCGCGTGGTGGTGTACCGACCGCGGCACGGCGAGATGGTGGAAAGTCGCAAAACTCAAGACGCAGCTGTGTGAAAGATGGCATGCGTCTTGGAGCTTGTCCAGAAAGGACGAATTCGCCGCGATTCTCTTGCGCGTATTACGCGCGACCGTTGCGTACGAACGCGCGAGAGAATCGCGAATCGATACGTGCACTCGCTCTTAGTTCGCGCGTTAACTGGACGCAACAAGGCGTCTCTAGTATCTCGAGAGTCGGCGTAGTGCACGCGACTTACGCGCGTATTTTGAATTCGCGCGATGCTTGTGGTCGCGATGTATTGCTGTCTAGTATCTCACTAACGCGTGAATGACTTCGCGCGAAACCTTTCGGGGCGAATTCGCCCTTTCTGGACAAGCTTAGTTCAAAATGTTCTGTGAACTTTTATCAGAAATCATGTTTTCACTTGCACTTGTCACCCGCACTTGATACTTAACAGTGTAAACCAGAGTAGGCATAACCCATAACGCAACTTCTGCTTTGCTTGAAGCTAGATGATTGTGTGCGATGTGTGGATTGTTCAGCATTATTAATTATGTAAATAACTGGCAGGTGTCAGAGTTCTTCCGAGAGGAGAAGTCCGGTGTGTTCGTGGCTGGTAACGGTGACTTCGCTGTGGCGCTCTTCAGGACTCCCAGAGGTACTTTATTCTTCCATCTAAAGACCTTTTACTTGATCTTGTCTTTGTCTTTGAACTTGCATGTGACCTTGTCTTTGACCCTGTCTTTGTTTTTAAACTTGGCTTGGATCTTGTCTTTGACTTTGTTTGTGACATTGCATTTGACTAAGTATGTCTTTTGTGTATTTGACTATGTTTTTGACTGACTGTGACTTTGTCTTTCACCTTGTCTTGACCTTGCCTTTGACCTTGTTTTTGACTAAGTCTTTGAATATTTCTTTGTCTATGTCTTTTGCTCGCGCCATAGCGCCCTGTCTTCAGCTTGCCGCATCCAGCATCAGATGCTGGATGCGGCAAGCTGTGATGACTATCTGCGAAAGACTGGTGGAAGATTCTGCCAGTAGTCTTTCGCAGATCGTCATGCCACCTGGCCGGAGGGCGTCCTACACTACGTTTTCGCGGTCTCCAATCAAGAACACGTTTACCCCAACGGTTATTTATCCCCAGCATTATTTATTTATACTAATACCTATATCTATTTCCAATAGGTTTCTACATGTTCGATCCAGCGGATCGCGACCGCTACGGGCGCGCGGTAGCGCCGCCTTGCGTCGGGAAAGCGAGGGCTTGCTTCTCGCAGTACCCTAATGTAAGCCAACAATCTATACCACTATTCAAAAAAATTATACTGTGCAACGAAGAGATGCAAAACAAAAGCAATATTGATGTAAGCAATTTGACGGCAAAAAATAATAATAAATCAATATCTTTATTTCTTTAGGCTTACAAAATAAGCACTTAGACAAGTCAAATTTAATACTATAGGTACATAATTATCAAAATAATATAAGAAATAAGGTGATAATTGATTTTCAGTTTGCCTCACTTTTTTGTCCGCTAGTGGAAGAGGCGAAATAGAAACCACTAGCATGTGTATAACTTATGTGTCTAATACATGTTTGCCGTATAAATAATTACATACTATTGTCGATGTGGAACTGAGCGACATCTGGCCAAGCACTAACGTCATTGATGTAATCATTTATGGCACTGGTAGGTATAATCAGAGCAAGCTGCAGAAGTTAAAAATTGCAAATATTGGTTTGTCTAGGTATTAATATGTATAAAAAAAATATCTGTAATATACTCTGAAGTATTATGTAATATATCAGTCATCTAGAACCCATAACACAAGCTCTGCCTAACTTGGGGTTTTGTGTAGATTGTTCTGCATTATTTATTTTTTTAATTCGTTTATTGAGGCATAAACAGTTTCTTTACTTAATTAATAGATATAATTATTTATACACCAATTATATTTTATAAATGTTAATTTATCCAGTGCAAACGCATTTGAATCATTTCATTAAAGTAATAGGTAAAATAGCTAAAGTAATTTATATTAGTACTAGCGACCCGCCCCGGCTTCGCACGGTTTTATTATACGTATAAACCTTGCTCTTGAATCACTCTATCTATTAAAAAAAACCGCATCAAAATCCGTTGCTTTGTTTTAAAGATTTAAGCATTCAAAGGGATGGATATAGGGACAAAGGGACAGAGAAAGCAACTTTATTTTATACTAAGAAGTGATTTGTTAATTTCTTAATATCTTATTCCGAAAAGATTTGACTTGTCTAAGTGCTTATTTTGTAAGCCTTAGACATGTCAATTGATTGCTTATTTCTGATAGTACCTAATTAAAACTTGGAAAAAAGTGCTAATCATTTTTATTCACTTCAATCTTTTTATAGAAAGAAGCGAACAAGAAATCTTTACCTTAGGTTGGGTTAGGTTAGGTTTAATCACTACATGGTATAAAACAAAGTCGCTTTTTCTGTCCCTATTTCCCTATATACCATTGACTGCATAAATCATTAAAACTACGCAACGGATTTGACGCGGTTTTTTTTAATAGTGTTTCAAGAGGAAGGTTTATACGTATAATAAAACCGTGCGAAACCGGGGCGGGTCGCTAGTCTAATATAAATTTATATTACTTAACCTTTGATACGCCGGACCTGGGAGATAATTGCAATTATTATTTTTAATTTGCAGGTACAAACACTAGTAGAGAAGCTCGGTGCTAATATCCCACCTATGATTGTGGAACAAGACGTCGAAGAAGATGAGGTAAGACTGACTAGCTTCCGCATGCGGCTTCGGACGCGTTTTACTTTATTATACATACAGATAGATAGATAACAATGAAACTTCAGGCACACAAATATAAAATACAATTTATTTTTTATTTTATTCGTAAAGTCATTTATGAGTCATATTAAATTAAAATTGGTAAGTTCTTTTAACAAATTAAATTAAAATAATTATTAAATGTCAATGTAGGTAGGAACTTAAATATAAAAATTATAATATATATACTTAATGAATGTTCAATACACAGTAATTATATCAATTAAAACCAAAATAAATATATAACATTTGCATAATTGCAAAATTTATTAAAATATAAAACATTAAATTTTCAAACATTTGATTCGCTTTCTAAGTGTAATAAAAAACTAAAACAGCAAGTGCCCATAACCCACGATCTGCTTAGCTTGGGACTAGAATTTGTGTGAATTTTCCAGCATTATTAATTTATTGTGGACTATCCATCATATTTTTTAACTATTAACTAACCTATTTTAATTTATTTCAGGCCGGCGGAGAGACTGCTGGCAAGGTAAGAATCTTTACGTTTAGTTTTTGCATTAACATCATAAAATTAATTGATCTGGGTCCCAATTCTGCTGACGCTTAACTATGACAATGGTATCGTTGCAGTATAGTCACGTAGTTTATTAGTAATAAAAGTTTAAAGTAAACATACAGATTTATGTCCAATTTGTTTTGATGATTTTTTTTGTGTTTTTCCAAAATAAATAAATGAATATTTTATTTTTCTTTTTCAGGTAACATACGCGGAGCCGCCTTCGTTTGAGATTTACGGCATGGACGTGACAAGCCTTCGCAGATTGAATCGACACGAGAAATAAACAAGGAAACCCGCAAACTACACACTTGTGTGTCGCTTTCACACCGTGCCGTCCACTTGTCTAACTGTGTTTCCATAGTTTGGCGCTTTTTAGCAACGCCATCTAGGAGTTAACGAGAAAACTATTAGTTTTTTAGTTAAAGTTGTCTATTTAGATGTGGCTAAAACTGAATTTATTTATCAGGAGTTCTTTATTATTTTGTTTTAAAAGAGTCCCTTTTAGCATTTTAGGTTCTGATAAATTAGTTTACTTTTGGGACATCTTAATTGACGCCATTGATGTCCGTGGCATAAAAACTAAATTTGACAGCATTAAAAATGTTGCTATCTTTTTTATTAATAAATAAATAAATATTTCGATCGGTTACGAAGATGTTTTAAATGCTGACAAATTAGTTTTGTTTTTACATCTGAATTGTTTTTGTGATTTGTTGAAAAAGTGACTAATGACTATTGTAAGTGGGTCATTTTGATGGTTGTGGGCAAAATTATATGTAAATAACATAGCATAGCTTATTATATCATTTTTCATTTGAGTTCTGTTCTAATTTTTTTTTTAACTTAGTCTTTGCTTACTTAAAGTACAAAAAGATAAAATCACATTATTTTTATTACAGTAATAGTTTATAGATTTAACTTTGAAAACAACTTTGTAGTATCGTTAACGGTTGTGTGAAAGAGATGCACTATGAAAACACATAATTGGTCGAAAACGTAACATGCAAATTGTAAAGTGTCTTGTAACCCGCATTTCGTTAAAAAAATTGTAAAACCTAGGAATTTTGTAATAAAAGTTTTAAATTTATACTTTGTTTGATTTATTATTCAAGGAAAACCTAGAAAACAATATTTTTTGCCATAATTTTTAATATTGCTCGTAGAAGCTATGGCATAACACTTATTCAGTTTGAGTCTGATTCGGTTTAGGTCAGATTCTGGTTGGTGGAAGGAATAAGTTATGTAACCTAAAGTGAAAACTGAACTTACCTCGGTTTTGGTCAGATTATGTTTAGGACAAAACTATACATAGGTATTATACTATATACTATATAGCTGGTATTCTTGGAAGATGTGAAGGCGCAAGTGTGTGGACGCATGTAGCGTCCCACACAATGGGCCTCCCCAACGCATGTATTAAAACTACCAACCTTTATTTAAAAACTTTTAATAAAATAAATTATCCTTGTATATAATTATGTATGTCGGTACTAATACATTGACTATATATAATTATAATATCTACCTATTTATTGAAATTACCGAACTTAGTTTACTATGAAATCGAGTCGGTATTTAGATCCATAATCATCATAACATAGGTATATTTATCCTATAAAATAATATAAAAAAAATCTTACAACAATCCAAAACAAATAAACATAGATACCCAAAACGATGTAATTCACTAAACCATACCAATACTGATTTCTTCTGGCCCTATCCGTATCTTTAAGTCCATCTTTCAAAACGTACTTTCGAACGCCTAAACACCAGAGTTTCACAAATTCCTGCCAATCCATAGGTTTCATGTCAAAGTTGAAGATGACTTTGTCAACTTCTGATTGCTTTTGCTTGAGTTTGGTCAAATTCGTGTCATCCATGTAGTACAGACTGGTCATGAAGTAAGATAAGGAAACTGTGAGTTTGTGCACCTTCTTGTATAGTTTTAGGAATCTGAAACGAGATAAAATTGCTGTAACTGCGTCACAGATATACAAGATAGCGCCATTTTCAATGTTTCATTATTTTGGATAGCTGAAACTGCTTATAATGAACAGATTTCAAATTGACAAAAGGCAAAAATATTTTTTTGTTTTTACTTTGACTAATATCTTATGTAAGTACCTATCTAGGTTTAAGTCAGATTCTGTTTAGGTCAGATTCTGGTTAAGACAGATTCGCTTTACGACAGTATTTGTACAGTCGTCTCAATAATTAAGTCTAACATGATTAAAAGAGTCATCGGTTAGCGTTAGAGATATATTGTAATTCTGTAAAATACCTGCACTGGCTAGTTATTTTATAGTACCCAGGATTTCTAGTTTAGTACTTAGGTCTCACTAGCAACCCGCCCCGGGTTCGCACGGTTCTATTATACGTATAAACCTTCCTCTTGAATCACTCTATCTATTAAAAAACCGCATCACAATCCGTTGCGTAGTTTTAAAGATTTGATCATTCAAAGGGATATAGAGACAAAGAAAGCGACTTTGTTTTATACTATTTAGTGAAAATGTCTTTTGTAGTCAGTATTTTCAAAGGAGCTCTTACCTTCGTTCTTTCCCAAGTACAGTCAGCACGCAGTCCAAGACAACAGCTGGTATGTAATGCATGAGTACACTCAGCAACAGAAGCATGAGGCTGCTCGGAGTGGTGTAAACAAAGCTCTTCCATATCGCCAGCGGGGTGGGAAACTGTTCTCCAACCTTTACTATGGACTCTTCGAGATTTTCTGTAACATAAATAATAAATAAATGTATAAATAATGCTGGACAATCCACACAGCACCATCTAGTCCCAAAGTAAGCTACTCAAAGCTTGTGTTATGAGTACTAGATAACTGATATATTTAATACATTATATACATAGATAGATATTTTTTATGATATATATTATTTTTGTATGGGAAACTGAAAATAGCATTTTTTTAATTTCCTCCCCCCCCACAACTGATCGCCATTGGGGTCTGAAACCTCCCCCTTCGGCTTAGCAAGGGTAATACATATGTTATACCTTGTATAATAGAAAACACCCAAACCAACGGAACAAATTTCTGCAGTCGGTCACAAATTTGTTTCAAGGCGGGAATCGAACCCGCAACCTCCTGCGTCGTAGACGGACCTTCGCCCACCGCGCCACATCGGTCGTCAAAAGGAAAAATAAGATGATAATGATGTTTTGCAGAGTAAAGATTTTTCATTACTCATAGTCGGAAAGTACCGAGGTCTAAACATGCCTGAAGAGCGGTTTGAAAGTGATACTTTTCCGCCCTAGGGAGAATCGTTTTCAACTGACAGCTATAACGTTACTATTGATAGAGGCAGAATAAATGCTGAAGCTAAAAAAAATTACCTTAGCGTCAATTCACTGAATTCAAAAAATACGAAAGACAAGGCAGTATGGCTTTATGGCTTTCGCCTGTCCTAGATGGACTAATAAATAAAAAAAAAATTAGGCAATTTGATTTTTTTTGATTTCTCATGTTTTTATTTATGTTTCCTTGTATTCGTAATGAAAAGCACAGTGTTTACCTCGGGTGAAGTAACTTATGTAGTCCCTAGAACTATTCAAAAAAACTATGCCAAACCCCGTCTCGGGACTAAATAAGTTAATTTCATTCAACCCTTGGGTAACAATGTACTATTGCGCTACCGTCGCTCTATGTAGCAAATACCGCGTAGAAAGGTGTGAATTGAACTCAGTAACGACCTCAGTGGCGCACCGGGCGAGAGTTGGCCTGCGACTGTCCTGTTGCGGGTTCGATTCCTGGTGTGGGTGTGGATTGTCTAGCATTGTTATCTTCTACTATAAAAGAATAAGTCGGGTTTTCCTTCCTGACGCTTTAACTCCAGAACGCACGAACCGATTTCCACGGTTTTTCATTCGTTGGAAAGGTCTCGGGCTCCGTGAGGTTTATAGTAATCTTCTATAATATAAAAATGAATCGCAAAATGTGTTGGTAAGCGCATAACTCAACAACGCCTGGACCAATTTGGCCAAATCTTTTTTTAAAATGTTCGTTGAAGTTCAAGGATGGTTTTTACGGCGAGAAAAATATGATATTTGACAAATAAATAAATTTCCCCGCGGGCGACGCTGCGGGGCGCAGCTAGTGTATAATAAAACCGTGCGAAGCCGGGGCGGGGCGCTAGTATTATATAAGTACTATGTCTGGACAGGTCATCAGGGGAGGCCTATGTCCAGCCGTGGACTAATATAGGCTGATGATGATGTTGATGATAGAGTCTGAAGAGACCTAAGGAAGAGCTTTTCATTCTTTGAGGTTTGTGTAACTTTATAACGGAAGGAAGATACTGCGTTCTTCAGGTAAATTCCCATAGCCGTCTTTTACTAGGAGTGTTTCTTTATTCCTGAACTAGCGACCCGCCCCGGCTTCGCACGGTTTTATTATACGTATAAACCTTCCCCTTGAATCACTCTATCTATTGAAAAAAAAACGCATCAAAATCCATTGCGTAGTTTTAAAGATTTAAGCAGTCAAAGGGAAATAGGGACAGAAAAAGCGACTTTGTTTTATACTATGTAGTGATGTTAATGGTTACAACACTTCATTGCATATCTAAAACTTTCTCTCAAGGAAGTCTTGTAACTTTCGATGTTTTCATAACTCACCCCAAGTAAGATTGTTCTCGCTTGACGTCACAACGTTGTATATTTCTGTTTCCCTCGGCCCGTCTCTCTGTCTCGTTCCCACCTCCCAGGCCGCGGTTATGAGCGCGTTGTTCACAAAGTCCACGGGAACTAAGCTCATGTCAGTGTTCTTGACCGCTTTCATCACATGAATTAGGCCTAGGCCTGAGCCGATTATAAACTGAAAGACAAAATAAAATTAATAAATAAAATCAATATACTATCTACTTTTATCTACATCTCTATGAATCTACGTAAGTAAAAGCGGTATTACACTACACGTTATTCAGGGCCCGGTAATTAGGGCGATTAGGGAGCAAGGCTTGCCAGGTCCGTCCTTTAGGGACCCTAAATCTTATTACACCACTCTTAGTTATGGTTAGGGTCCCCGAATACCGTGTAGTGTAATACCGCTATTAAGGTACCTACTCGTACATCTTTTTCAATCCCTTCTTCTTCTTCCGTAACTTATCCCACGCTAAGTGTTGTCGGCACAACATGTATTCTTCTACCATTCTGCTCTGTTATTCGTCACCTCCGTAGCCTTACCTTTATTAAGCATATCCTCTTTCACACAATCCATCCATCTTTTCTTCGATTTTCCTGTCTCTTATATCCCTCCACATTCAAATCAATCACTCTTTTGGTTACATGACCTTCCTCTCTCCGCCTAACTAACATGCCCATGCCATGCTAGCCTACCATCTCTTTCAATCTACGTATTTCAACAGGACATGTACGAAAGCTGGTGCGTCGGCAGATTTGGCTGAGGAGGCAAGAGGCGCAAATATGCAGGTCTGGATAGAACCTACGCATTTGCTCCCCTTGGAGTCGAGACCCCTAGGTCCGTGGGGTATCGAGGCTCTACGGCTTTCCAAAAATATCTGAGCGTCTGGTCGATGCGACGCGTTGCCCGAGAGCTAGTGAGTATCTGGCTCAGCGCATCAGCATTGTCAGCGTGGTAATGCAGCCAGTGTCTTGGGGACGCACAGACTGGTATTTGACATGGATCAGTTGAGCTACCTCTATACTGTCTATACAGCTGCAGTTGTTTAAATAGTCATTATCATAACCATTAAGTGTGCACTGCTGGACTGGGCATAGTCAATTCAACCTATAATGTTTAGGTAGATATACTAGTTTTAGCAAGCTGAAGACGAGGTGTATGTCCAGCTGTGGCTAGTGATGAGGCTAATGATGATGTTATAGTTTTGAAATTGTTTCTAGGTTTCTACTGTCTATTCCATGATTATAATTTTCTTTGTAAATATAGATTTACCTCATCCCTGTGTTTACGAATGAATTAATACCTAAGTATTGTGGCTGTGGCGTAGCTATTATAGGGCAAGGCGGTGCAGTGCACCAGGGCCCCGAAGCTCAGAGGGGCCCCTAAGCTATGAAAAGAAAGGAGCACCAACCATTTTTGATGCAAGATGTCTCTGACTGTCGTTGTTATCTACCACTTTATCTACCAACTATTTTTTCTAAGCAAGTGATTTCCAAAATTCTGGAATTTTTTTTTTCTCGTCCAATGCTCTGTATATTTTTTTATATTTATACTAGCTAGATTTATCCTACTAGGAATAAGTTCAAGTCACTGTAGTATTGTTTTCTTATCTCTATCTATAGTTTGAGGGTTGGTACGTGGAATGGGCCCGATTTTCTTTTATGTACCGGGGCCTTTGTCCACCTTGCTACGCCACTGTATTGTGGAATGTACTCGTGTAAGTAATTGATTACACTATAACGCAGGTAGGTTGAGTTATAATATCTTACCCCACTTGCAGAAAAAGAGCAGCTCATGTCTAGCCAGGCAGGACAAGGCTCGCGGTACGATGAAATTACTGAAAAACATTAAAAATTACATGGGTACCTACCTAACTAACTATTTATATTCATTTAGTATCCATAACACAAGCAACACACACTAGATGATGATCTAGGCCCAAGCTAAGCAGAGCTTGTGTTATGGATTGTCCAGCATTTTTCATTTGAGTATATTATTTAGGTAATAGAAATCAGAAATCAAAAACTTTTTTCTTTATGCTTACAAAATAAGTCAAATAGACAAGTCAAATTTTAAACTATAAAATCATAATATTATTATAAGAAATTATAAGGTGATTATTGATTTTCTCTTCGCTTCAATCCTTTGTCCACAAGTGGAAGAAGCAATAAATTGCCTTTATTCACGGCTGAATGACTTAATAGAAGTAAGGTACCTACGCTATACAATCATAAACAACACGATTTAAAAGTTATTATGAAGCAAAAATTAAGTGTAAAAGTTAATATTGTCTGCTTACCGATGGAAGGTCTGACGATGCAGACGGGCAGTTCTGCAGCCAAGATCTTGACTTGTTCTTCAGCCACAGCCTTCGTGAAGGTGTACGTGTTAGGCCAACCTTTGATGAACCTGCGGGAAACAGTCTTAGCTCAATCCGCCATATATAGCAATAATACAGTCGCAGATTCGCCACATAGAATGATGAGCTGAAAGAAATTCTAGATGGTCGTACGTTACATAACAGAAATTCTGATTTCTGTGGTGCTTACAGTGCTGGAAATTGCACCACGCAAATTGAATACGCACTGTCTAGAATTTCCTTGAAGAGATTTTTAGAGTTTTGACAACTGTTTAATTAAATTTTTTAATTGATTTAAGTATATAGAACAACCAAATTAAAATGAAGGAAGAGAAACAAACAAAAACTAATAAGTATATACAGTCTTGATAAATTATAATACGAAGATAAATATTATTCAGATGTGATACGGGCGTAGGTGGTTATAGGTTCAATTCTCGTCTTGAGACAAAGATGTTTCGTTCTGGATGTTCTGGTTGTGTTCTATGTATAAAAAAATACTAATATTAAAGAAGTCACCTAATTACTTATTTTTTTTTTTGTAAATACATATCTTTATTAACAACGAAAATTACAAGCAAAGGAATAGAAAAATTACAACTACTACAACTTATTATTATACTTATTATTATATTTATCTACTCAGATTGGGGCTAGATGAAGCTGTGTCAATAGTCCAGCAATATTTATTTGACTTTTTATTTATTTATACAGCAAAATAGACCGTCTATTCCATCACCCTACCGGTCAAAGCACGGTATACTTACTCCCTCGTTGCCGTGGAACTGCTCCAGGAGACCAGTTCCTTACCTGAAGCAGGGTATACTCACTCCCTCGTGATACCAGCCAGGGTGCTCCGCCCCACCGTCTCCGCCATCCTCAGCAGCGTCTCCGGCGGCACGGGGCTGCCGTGGAACTGCTCCAGGAGACGAGTTCCTTCCCGCGAGCTGGTGGCGTGCGAGTATGCGGTAGACACGTGGACGAACGATCTGAATGAATGAATGAACACTTAAAGCTTCGCCCACACCTGCGCGACCAAAACGACTGCGAAGCGGAAGCGTCTGCCGCGCGGCGGACGCTACCCATAATTTGTCTATGGCGCTTTGCACACCTACGCGACCGTCGGAGTCGCACAGGTCTGCAAGTTAAGTCCCGCTTCCCGCGTTACTGACGCGCAGGTTTGGCCGAACCTTAAAGTTATTAAATTTACCTTAACTACGAGCTAAACTTAATGTGTCTTTCAAATTCTATTGCTTTCGGCAGAGCAAGATTCCCCTAACACAGGTAAAATACCTACTTAACTTAAACTTACTTTTCTTAAGGGGGTCTCAAACACTGTTAAAGATATATGTATTTTAAGTGTATGAATAAAGATTTTGTATTTTGTATTTCTATTGTACTTTATAGCTGGGAGGGTGGACTGTCCGTAGGTAAACCAGACACTGTTGTGAGCGCCGCGAGTAGAGTGAGTGGGGGCAAGATCGAACGGTTTTTTGATGAGATGGTCAATGTTGTTTTTGAATCCATGTAGAAGAATAGTTATTAACTTTAGCTAAAAGTAAATTAGACATAATTAAAGGGTAAAGACTAGATTTTTATAATATGTCAATAACAGCCTGATAAAGCTGTCCAAAAAGTAGAAAACTGTAATTAAAAATATTATTTTTACTTAATTAAAACAGGGGGAAGATGAAAAGGTGACGGTGTAAGATCGAATAAAAATCTAAAATCGTTAAAACGTGTCTTAGGCAGGTCTTAGGCAAAGTTTATGGTCCTTAGTCTATATCTAAAGTCTATATGTTAAGTAATTTAAAAAGTTGTAACTGACTGTAGTGCCAAAATACCTATTTTTAACAAAGATATAACAAATTTAAAAAAATATATTCGCATAAGTTTTGACTGAAGAAAAAAAATATTTTCTGTTAATGAAAAATCAAATAAAAAATGAAAGCTTTTTTTATTTCACGTGAAACCTATATGAATATTCTTCTCATCACCATAATTAATTCATTATTTTTTTCTTTTGTACTTTTTAAAGTATTTTCTTTTTCTATTGGATTTCTTTTTTTATTTTACTACTTTCAGCAATTGTTTTCTTATTTCTTATTTTTCTTGCTGAAACTTACACAAAGATACAGTTTGAGAACATCTGGCTTTTAGTATGAAATCTGAAAAAGGGTCAAGATTAAAAATTTGATATGTTTGTCTTACCCCGTTAAATGTAAATGGGGAAAGATGAAAAGTTGAAATAAATTCTAAAATACGAGAAATAGAGAGATTTAGAAGTAATTACATAAATATGTACAAAAAATAATAGGCAGTTGTTTCAATGAAACACTCTCGTACCTGCCTTGTAATTTAATTTACAAGACACGGGGCAAGATGAAATCACTTTTGTGAATCCTGAAAAATACACTGTCTTAGAAAATTGCACTTTACACACAATCAGGCGTTCTCAGCCGCAACCGCTGACTGAGTTGTGATAAGTAACAAATTGGTGGCCCTAACGATGTTGCCAGCACTGTAATAAGTACTATAAATCTGGTGGTATTGAAGACTTTTTGTCTTACCCCTTTTTTCATCTTCCCCCACTCACTCTACTATTAGTTTTTAAGGTCTCTCTTTTTGTATTTTTATGAGGTGTAAAAATAAAAATAAAAAATATTGAAATAATCATTTTTATTTATTTATTGTATAAAAATTCATTTAAAAAGCTTATAATGTAATTAAAAGATAAACATAGTATAAAAGGTGGCTTTATCGCTGAGAGCGATTTCTCCCTGGCAGCCTTATAGTGAGTGATACGTAGATCTGAATACACGTACAAACAAGCTATATCGATTTTTTTAGTCATTAGCCTATTTTGTAATACGTAATCTTGCTTTCCGACTCAAAAGTTTGCGCCGAGAAACACTGCTGGCGTATTTTAATTGATCGGATAAGCCTTCGAATTCGATATCTGAAACTTTTGACTGAACTGAACTTTTGATGAACGCGGTCTTAGAACGCGGTAATAAAAACTTTTGCCGTTTGAATTTGGATCCTTAGTTTGGATATGAAATCAAAACAGCGTTCTTAAGATCTGACAGAAATGGAATCGAATTCGAATTTGACGTTTGCGGAAACGAATCGAATGAATTAAAATACCCCTACTGGACTCTTTAGTTTGCGAAGAAGTTTCATAGTTCTATAATCCATAACTCACTTGAGGTGTGAGCATGCCTGTGCCAGTTCCAAGGCCTCCCTGGTGCCTCGCACGTTGATGAAGGTGGCGCTCTGCAGGTTCTCATCGAACCTCGTGGTCGCGGCCACGTGGAAGATTATCTCTACCTGGAAATAAAGAAAATTGTTTATTAGACAAAGACACACACATAAATAATAATAACTATAGCTAACTAGCTGACCCGACAGACATTCTCCTATCTTAATTATGAAAATTGAATTCGAAAATAATAACTAAGTTAATAATTCCCATAGATGATGTATTTCTGTTGGAACAACACTAAAAAACAAACAGGGCTAAAGTATAGGCTTAGTATAAAACGAAATTAACAGATATTCTAGGTTTAAACTTTGAAAAAAAAAAACCATTGTTTAAAATAAATATTTGAAGTTTTAGCAATAAACTATAGTTCGTCAATGGTTTAAAAATAAACCGCCGAGACCCCAATTTTTGCAAATTCAACCTTCGCGCGTCAGTGTTACAAGCTGACACAGACCAGCAACATCGCCCTTTGCATAACTAGTATGTATAAGTATACATATTATATTGAGGATTCCACATCTCTTATTCTGCTAATTCTTCAGTACTATTTTTATGTCTATGAAATTAACAATGAAAAGAGCATTAGTACTAGCTCTTGAAGATAATAGTGATGATGAGGAAGTTACGAAGTCCAGTAAACAAAGCCAAGTGAAATAGTCTGAAGAGAAGAAGGAGTCCAGGAAACACGCAATAATAGTCGTAAAAATTAACCGGAAAAACACACAAAAACACCAGAAGCATATTCACGTAACTCTAAGAGGAACGGAATGACATTAAAATAGAAGGAATTTTCATTCCAAATGGCGGTTGTGTGATTATTGTCTATGATTTTATGGTTTGTTGCAAATCTCCGTTTATGTGAACGCGATTAAAAGTTAGCTCCAAAAAGCCGATGAAATCGGTTGGACTTTAATCGAGATTTAACTCGATATTTGAACTCGTTTACCCAGAAGCTTGTTTAGTTGAACGCGTTTTATGATACTTACGGTGAAATCCTCCCTAAATGTATTGTACCTACTTTGTTTTTTTTTATTGTATGTCTAAGTAAATTGTATATTATGTGTGTGTGTGTCTGTGGAAACAAATAAACTTTTCATTACTCATACTCGGAAAGTAGGTCTGAAGTTGCCTATAGAGCGGGTTGAAAGTGATACTTATCAGCCCTAAGGAGAATCGTTTTCAACTGACAGCTATCACTTTACTCAAACTCAAACTCAAACTCAAAGTGCTTTATTTCCTTAAGACCTTACAGGACACTTGGACACGTCATAAAATTCATGTTATTAATAATTAAAACTAGGAAATAAAGTGCTCACTTTGATTTTTGTTCACTTCAATCTTTTTAAAGTAAAGAAGCGAACAGAAACCTTTACCTTGTTAGGTTGTTATTTTTCGAGTTGGAGCAAAATTCGTCCCAAGCTTTTTTATCATCTAAATAATCAGATACTTTATAGTAAGCCTTTTTACAAAGAATAGTTTTGACAATTTGTTTGAATTTATTTACTGACAGTTTTTGCAACTCACTTGGAGTTTTGTTGTAGAAGCGTATACATTGCCCTTTGAAAGATACATTAACCTTGTTTAGTCTAGTTGTAGGCAAAGCGAGTTTATTTTTATTTCTAGTATTGACATTGTGTATATCGCTATTTTTAGGAAACTTATTGATATTTCTACGAGTATACAACAGGTTTTCATAAATATATTGACATGGTACTGTCATTATGTTAATTTCTTTGAACTTATCACGTAGGGATTCTCTGGGACCCATATTATAGATTGCCCGAACAGCCCTCTTCTGCAACACAAAAACGGTGTTAATGTCTGCAGCATTCCCCCACAGCAGTATACCATAAGACATAATACTATGGAAGTAGCTGAAATAAACAAGTCTAGAAGTATCTACGTCTGTGAGTTGACGGATTTTTTTGACTGCGTATGCCGCAGAACTGAGACTTTTTGATAGCTTATCTATATGTGGGCCCCATTGAAGCTTACTGTCTAGGGTGATTCCTAAGAATACAGTACTTTCTACAATATCTAACGTTTCTCCTCTTACGTTTATATCAGCCTTAACTTGTTTCACATTAGGTAGAATAAATCTAATACATTTCGTTTTGGTTTCATTAAGCAAAAGATTATTGACGCTAAACCAGTGGACAACTTTCGAGATTGAATTATTCACATCGTCGAAATTTGTTGATTGTCTTTTCATTTTAAAAATTAAAGAAGTGTCATCTGCAAACAACACAATCTCGTGATTATTCTTTACAAGATCAGGCAAGTCGTTAATATAAACTAAAAATAGGAAAGGACCGAGGATAGACCCCTGCGGTACACCCATAGTAACTACAGACCCCGAAGACCGTTTCCCATTAATGTCAACTCTTTGTATCCTATCATTTAAGTAAGAAGAAAGAAGAGCCAAAGAGGTGTCATTTATTCCATAGTGATGTAGTTTCCTGATTAATGTCTCATGATGAACACAATCGAATGCTTTTGACAAGTCGCAAAAAATGCCTAAAGCATCTTGCGACTTCTCCCAAGCATCAAAAATATGTGATACCAACTCTACACCGGCATCAGTAGTTGACCTGCCTCGAGTAAACCCGAACTGCTTACAATGTAGCAGGTCATTGCCATTGAAATGTTTAAGCAATTGATGTAATATAAGTTTTTCAAAAACTTTGCTGAATGTTGGCAGTACTGATATTGGTCTAAAGTTAGTGGGGTCAGACCTACTACCAGATTTAAACAATGGAGTTATTTTACTATGTTTCATTAGATCAGGAAATACGCCACAATCAATAGATTCATTAAATATGAAAGCTAGATCTGGTGCGACTGTTTCAATTAAAGGTTTAATAATTTTAACGGAAATGCCCCAGAGATCTGCAGTTTTCTTAATATTTAAAAGTTTAAAGACCTTAACAATATCTTTTTCATCAACATGAATGAAATTAAATTTACTACCGCATTTAGGTACATTTTTTATGAGTAAAGACTCGGCGTTCACTTGAGAAGAGTTTAGATTCTTTGTAGTAGAGATTGGAATGTTAGTAAAAAAGTTTTCAAATGCTTGAGCTACTTCAACGTCTTTTTTGATTGTGCAATCATTAATTTTTAAATTATAATCATTAACATAGGTACTAACCTTTCCAGTCTCACTATTTATTATTTTCCATGTTGATTTAATAACATTTTCACTATTTTTAATTTTCGAGCTAATATAATTTGACTTTGCTACTAGACAAACTTTTCTAAACATTTTTGAGTAATTTTTAACTTTATCTTTGAACTCCTCACTAAAATTATATTGTTTTTCATTATACAGTTCATACAACTTTTGTCTACTTTTATGAATACCTACAGTTGCCCACTCACAAAATGAAAGTTTATCAGAAACCACAATCGATCTGGGTGTAAATATGGAATTGAATGCAGAGGCGAATTTCTTAAAAAAACTGCTATACAACTCACTTGGGTTATTATGTGAGTAATTAGGTGTTGGTATGGAATTCCATTGTGATTTCATACGTTCAAATCGATGTGTGGTTACTGGTATATAAGTTATTTTCTTTTTACAATTATTATTTTTTATTTGAATGTTGAGTTTTATCAGTTGACCTAAGTGGTCAGATTTTAAATTACTTATTAAATTTTTACTTATAATTTTATCATTTAGGCAAACAAATATATTATCTATGCATTTTGCTGAGGTTTCAGTAATTCTAGTTGGTTCCATAAATAGTGGACTTAGATTATAAGACTTAAATAAATTAGTTAATCTACTACTGTGGAAGTTAACTTCTAAAAGATTAACATTGAAGTCTCCGCATATTATGAGATTTTTATTTGATTTTGTTATTTTAAATAAGATATCATCCAATATATTTTCAAATATTTCAAAGGAAGCTGATGGTGGGCTGTATACACTTACTACAATACTTTGCTCCAACTCAACACATGCTACTTCGATGTGGCTTTCAACAGACATACATATTATGTCCTTACGGTCTTTGAATTTCAGTAGTTTATTTAGTAATATTAAAGAGCCTCCACGAATAGCATGTGATCTGCAAAAAGAACTACCAACTTGGTGGTTACTGAAGTTGAACATGAGCTCATGGCTTTTCAGCCAGTGTTCTGTTAAGCAGATGATGTCAATATCAAACGAGTTCATGAACAATTCCAATTCTAATAATTTACCTTTTAATCCTTGAATATTTTGATGCACCAAGTTAGTAAACTTTGCATTAATTTTACAAATTTGTTTTTTATTTTGATTGATATTACTTGTTTTTTTAAGGCAAGAGACTTCCTCTATTGTCTTTATTTCTAATTTAAATGACTTGGAATAATTTCCAAGGTCGTTTGTAAATTATTACAATGCTCAAAAGAAGCATTAGTTATAGCCAAGTTTTTGGCTGTAGTTTCAAAATAATATGATAGCGAAATAGCTATCTGTCTTTTGTAAAAATTAGAAAGGTAAAAATTACCTTGAGTCAAATAATATTTTTTATTAACAATACTGTTAATATCAATCAAATTTACATTATTGTTGCATGAAATAGTATGCAATGTCATATTTAACTTATATCTAAGCTTATTTTCAGAAAGTGGCAAGCTGTCGCTGTAGGGGAATGTGAACATTACAATTTGTTTTAAATTTAAAGAACAAAGTTTGTCCATATACTTAATTAAGTCTGATTTGTTCACATTACCCCTATTCCCAAGGCATATTATCAAATTTGAATTACTATCAAAAGATTTTTTGTCAATTTTGTGCATAATATTACGCAGGTTTGAATTTGGAAAGCAATTATTTAATGTAGGATGTTCCATACTCATATTTAAAAACTGACCCATGTTGATTCCTATTTCATCGCAGTACATTATGTTTTTTATACTTGAGCATGAAGTGCTGAGATCAAGGCGGGATGAGGCTGACACAGTGCTGTCCGGACCTGAGTGGTCACAGCAGCCGCAGCCCTCCAGAACCCTGCCCTCCAGACTCACCTGGCTTCTGAGAAGTGCATCCATGGCCAGATTGAGTTCCCTTGTTTGTTCGGTAGTACGTTCATAGAGGCTGATGTATTGCCCTAGGGAGTGCTCGGCCTGACCAAGTTTACATCTCAGGTCTTGTATTTCAGCTTCATATTGTGTTTGATTGTAATTAAGCTGTGCTGTACAATGCTCCAATTTATCTAAAACTTTTCTTTTACATTTCAATTTAGAAACTACATGTTTCTGATTTTTTAGTAAATTCTTAGTTCTTTTTATAAACTTACTTATTTTTACATACTTTTTAAACTTATTTTTGCTAAGGTACTATTCAGTGCCGTCTTAAGCCTATTCGGCGCCGGGGTGCGGGGCTCAGCCTGCGCCCTCGTTTTCTTTTGCACTGCAGCGTGGCACGTGACTGACGACACACTGCAGTATGGAAGGGGTCCTAACTCCTAGTCAACCAAGAAAACACAATACACGAAATTTGATTATTTATTTCTCTAAAATAGAAGATACGTTTAAGACCGTGAAACGTTGAGCGGGAGTTTCTTTTACCGTATATGCCATAAAACTGTGGAATGCTCTACCCATCTCTATTCGGCAAGCCAAGTCTCTGCCCATTTTCAAACATATGGTCTATGAACACTTCCTCAACTCTCTTTAATGGTTTTTTTTTTTCTCTTTTCTTTGTTTTTTGTATTATTTGGTTTTTTTTTTTCTACTCCATATAGTATACCTTCATCTATGTATAGCATATTTATGATATATAATTTTAAATGTCTATCTTATTCTATTATATATGTATCATATTTATATAATTTGCTTACATATATACACCATATTTTATAAGTACCTATTTATATAACCATAATCTTATATTTTTCTTTAATATTTGACTACATAACTATTTAATTATTAGTATTTATTAACACGCCACCGTCTTCATTTACGCTTCCACTCCATGTCCATCCAAAGGTTGCCTGGAAGAAATCGCTCATAGCGATAAGGCCGCCCATTGTACAACCTATTATTTGTTTTTTCCTGTCCTGTGTTAAATGTTTCTGGTGTGCAATAAAGAGTTTTGTATTGTATTGTATTGTATTGTTGAGGGACGAGGGCATCAAGTTCGGCAAGAAACAGCGAACTGGCAAGAAGTCCAAAGTCTCGGATGAGACTCTGGGGCTGATGACAAAAAGACGAGAAACCACCCAAGCAACTTCGTCAGAAAGGTCAGACCTAAACAAGCAAATTGCGAAGATGGTAGGGTGTGACCTTCGAAGCTTCAACACAAGCATCATACTTGAACTTAAGCTTCGAACGCACGAAGCTTAAAACGCACGACGGGAGGATCGTATTGTCGAAACCGGAAATCTCGGCCGAGATAGAGGATTTTTATGGCCGCCTGTACACTGCACATGCCCCTCGTTCCTGACGAGACGACCATGATTCCAGAGCCGACCGGAGAACTCCTATCCTAAGGCGTGGAGCGGGAGTTTGTTTTCTTAAAAACTATAGACCCATCACACTCCTGAGCCACGTCTATAAGCTGTTCTCGCGAGTGGTCACGAATCGTCTCGCCAGGAGACTCGACGAGTTTCAGCCACCGGAACAGGCCGGGTTCCGCGGAGGTTATGGCACCATAGACCACATTCACACAGTGCGGCAGATTATACAGAAGTCCGAAGAGTATAATCAGCCCCTGTGTCTCGCTTTTGTGGACTATGAGAAAGCCTTTGACTCTGTCGAAACCTGGGCTGTTCTGGAATCCTTACAGCGATGCCAAGTAGACTATCGTTATATCGAGGTGCTGAGATGTCTCTACGATGCCGCTACTATGAGTGTCCAAGTACAGGACCAGCAGTCTAAACCCATCCAATTGCGCAGAGGAGTGAGACAAGGGGATGTCATATCCCCGAAACTGTTCACGAGCGCATTGGAAGATATGTTTAAGACTCTGGACTGGAAAGGTAAGGGCATAAACATAAACGGCAATTACATCTCACACCTACGATTCGCTGATGACATAGTTTTAATGGCGGAGTCGCTAGAGGAGCTGACCCACATGCTGGACGGCCTAGCTTCAGCCTCGCGACGCATCGGTCTTGGCATGAATTTGGAAAAAACCAAAGTCATGACCAATTGCCAAATTGATCCGGGACCGGTAGTCGTAGAAGGCCACCTTCTCGAAATTGTTTCCGAGTACACTTACCTTGGGCAGATTATGCAGTTAGGTAAAAACAATTTCGAGAAGGAGGCCAAGAGAAGGATCCAGCTGGGCTGGGCAGCGTTTGGAAAACTACGTCGAGTCTTCTCGTCATCCATACCACAATGTTTGAAAACGAAAGTTTTCAATCAGTGCGTCCTACCCGTAATGACCTACGGAGCTGAGACGTGGACACTCACGGTAGGGCTGGTCCACCAGTTCAAAGTTGCTCAGCGAGCTATGGAAAGAGCTATGCTCGGAGTTTCTCTGAAGGATAGGATTCGTAATGAATACATCCGACAGAGAACCAAAGTTATCGACATAGCTCAAAGAATTAGCAAGCTGAAGTGGCAGTGGGCCGGCCATATTTCGCGAAGAACCGACCACCGTTGGGGTAAACGTGTTCTTGAGTGGAGACCGCGACTTGGCAAACGTAGTGTGGGACGCCCTCCGGCTAGGTGGGATGACGATCTGCGAAAGACTGCTGGCAGATGCTGGATGCGTCAAGCTGAAGACAGGGCGCTATGGCGCTCATTAGGGGAGGCCTATGTCCAGCAGTGGACTAGTGTAGGCTGATGATGATGATGAATACTTTAGGTGTTAGAATCATTTCGGTTAAGAATGAAATATCACCTAACATATTACAAGACCTATTTAAAATACTTGTTTGACACTTAATCGCTTAGTAGTTAGTTAGAATAATCTCAAGCTTAGGTATTTTGTATCTTACGACGGGAAGTCTATGAACTTTGTTACTTAATAAAATTATGTGACTATCAGTGAATGGCGTAAAAGAATATACAAATACTAAGGAGTTAAAGTTTTCATTGTGAAGTGAACATAATCTGCCGCGGTAATTTTATTGTAAATGTATACCATGTTTCTCATCTCAATTTTAACGCGCCCTGGATTAAATAAAGATTTTAAATAAAAATTATGAAGAATAATAAAGAAATTTCAAATTTTTATTTTTTTCCATAATAGCCAGTAGCATGTTAAATTAAGTGGTTTCAGTAGAATGACAGAAGTTACATAAATAATGAAGTATTTTGTTGTCAAATATTGAATAACCTATTCAATATATATAAGTAAATTGACCAAAACAATGGCGACCGAACATTAAAGCTTTATGTCTTTGTTTAAGTGTTCTATTGATACAGTTCTGCTCTTTTCAGGTGAAACTTGGAAAACGGTCCATAAAAATGCTCAATATGGTTTTAATCTAGTATCGACATATCTCTACCAGAATCGTCTCACATTAAACGCTGAAAAGACAAAGTATCTTGCTTTTTCGCTACGGAAAAGTGGTCTCCCCGATTCTTCTGACTCTGCTTATACACTAGTAGCTCACACGATGCAATGCATCAACTCAAATCATGAAAATAACTGTGACTGTATTCGTTTAGAAAGATGCGAGACTATTAAATATTTAGGAGTCACTATTGACTCTCAACTAACCTATGTACCTCATATTAACTTACTTTCATCTAAAATACGTCGCCTTATAGCCATTTTTAAAAATATTAGACACGCTGCTTCTAAAGAACAATTGAAGAATACTTATTATGCTCTTTGCCAAACTCTACTTCTGTACTGTGTGACGGTGTGGGGTGGCTCCTCGAAAACGCATATGCTTCCTCTAGAAAGAGCTCAGAGAGCAGTCCTGAAAGTAGCCAACTCACACCCATATAGATACCCAACATCGCAACTCTATGCGGAATGTCAGGTTCTCACTGTTAGGAAGCTTTTTGTTCAGCAAACTATTCTTAGATTACGGGCAAAAAACACAAATGACTCTCTTTCGAATAAAAAAACACGAAGAATTAAAAAATATCAAACGATATCATGTAAAACTAGTTTTGCACAAAAGCACTCCTCCTTCTTAGGAACATATCTATTTAATAAAATTAACAAAATAACTAATCTCTATGATACAACTTATTTTGAATTAAAAAAGAAGTTAAAATTATTTTTACTAAACTGCGACTACATTGAAACAGAAAATTTGCTTATGGTAAGTAAGTAACGTTCTGTTTTGCTCAAATTAGGGTAGATCTCATAATTTATTTTTTAAACTCAAACATTATATTAATCAGGTAAATTATTTAGCCAACACTCATAGCACGTATAAACACACAATCATACTTAATATTTTTTTATAAGGGCTTGATCTGATCTTTTATTTATAATTAGTTGACTTATTACTCTAGTTTATAGTTACGGTTAATAACCTCGCTTAGATTTAATATTATAGTTTATTTAATCATCTTGCTCTCTTATTCTGTTAAAAAGCGATTAACTTTATGGAACCAACCATCTATGTACTAATTAAACCATAGAAGTCTGCGAGGCAGAGTAGCCCTCGCGTCTAAACACAAGTTTTACTTAGTTAGAGCGAGGAGTCGATGCATTTGCACTACTAAGGTTTTAGGGTAGAGTACTCATCCTTAAATCAATTGTATACTTTTAATAAATAATCTATTTAGTTTTAGTATTAAGTACTCTGTAAACCTGTAAATTTTTTTGGAAATAAATACTTTATTATTTCACTTTATTTATTTTAATACTCGTTAAAAAATACATTTTTTACTATAGAAAATACAAAAATATTATAAAACTAATCTACAGTAAAAAATATATCAAAACGGTGGATCACCGGCCGCGAAGCTAGGCTCAAGCAGCCGGTGACTAGGGTTGCAGACAGAGGAACTTCCTGACGATACGTGCCGAATCCAGGAGAACCGCTTTTTGGATCTGACCCTGGATCCAACTTCCTAGCGAGAGTCTCTTGAGATGTTTATCGAGGCTCTTCGCTATTACCCCGTTAACCGAAACGACTATCGGGACGATGGTCGCTGAATCAACATCCCACATGCTGACAACCTCGTTAGCCAAATCAAGATATTTACTGAGTTTATCTTTCTCAGCTTTAACGAGGTTAACATCATGTGGTATGGTGACATCAGCAAGCACCGCCCATCTTTCTAACCGGTCTATCAGTACAATATCAGGCTTATTTGCAAGAATAGTCCTGTCTGTAATGATAGACCGGTCCCAATAGAGCGTGGCACGGCTGTTTTCGAGAACTGGCGCTGGTGTGTATTTATAGTATGGAACTTCAGGACCAGTAAGGCCATATCGGAGAGCAAGTTGTTGATGTATAATTTTGGCTACTTGGTTGTGTCTGTGCAAGTACTGAGAGTTAGCTAGGTGCGAACAACCCGAAAGTATATGACGAAGGGTCTCCCCTGGAAGATGACACGCTCGACAGATATCGATCGTGCCATCTTTCATGATATACTTCCGGTAATTGTTCGTCTTAACTACCTCATCCATAATTGCACAGACAAAGCCTTCGGTTTCCCCAAAGAGGTCACCGAAACGTAGCCAGTTTACTGAGCTTAGGAGATCTACATCAGGACCTGTGAGGACCTTGTAGAATCTCCCATGCAGCTCTTTGCTTTCCCATATGGCCTTCCTGTCTATATTGTTATTATTATTATTATTATTATTACACATTTCGAGATACAACATCTTTAGTCAAGAATGTTGTCAGTCTTTAGTACTCTTTACAGTGTATTAATAGTCTTAAGTAACTACAATTACTATAGCCAAGACAATACTACCGGCTAAGCATAAAATGAACTGCATAAATGAGTTGCTCAGAACTTTAAATTTTATACTCTTGACAAACTCTGTTTTAAAAGTAATGTCTGCACCTTATAACCAATATAACACCAAAATACTTATAAGGCACTTTAGGGAAAAAACTAAACAACAATAAGTGTTAACGAGAGTCAGCGAGCACCGTTGTATAGATTTGGGTGTTACAAACAGGTTAAACCTATAACATCTTAAGTATACTTGTTGCAGTTAGCACTATTGTAACTCTAAAAGTTGTTTAACGTCGTTCAGTATAATACTACTAACACTTTTCGAGCTCAATTTATATTTTAACTACCTTATAAAGTTTATAGTTACAACTGAGATCATTATTACTCCGTTAAACAGTTAAAAGTAATAATAATACCTGTAACTGACACCAAAATGTTAGTTGGGCATTCACACAGTGAGGCAGATTATACAGAAGTCCGAAGAGTATAATCAGCCCTTGTGTCAGTCTTTGTGGACTATGAGAAAGCCTTTGAATCCGTCGAAACTTGGGCGGTTCTGGAATACTTACAGCGATGCCAAGTAGACTATCGTTATATCGAAGTGCTGAGATGTCTTTACGAAGCTACCACTATCTGTGCATCGAGCGCATTGGAATATATATTTAAGACGCTTGACTGGGGAGGTAAGGGTATTAACATGAACGGCGATTACGTCTCGCTCATGCGATTCACTGATGACAAAGTCGTAATGGCGGAGTCACTAGAGGAGCTGAACCACATGCTGGACGGCCTAGCCTCATCCTCGAAATTGTTTCCGAGTACCTACTCGGAAACACTTACCTTGGTCAGATTGTGCAGTAAGGTAAAAACAATTTTGAGGAAGAGGCTAAGAGTAGGATCCAGCTGGGCTGGGCAGCATTTAGGAAACAACGTCAAATCTTCTCGTCATCCATACCGCAATGTTTGAAAACGAAAGTTTTCAATCAGGTCCTACCCGTAATGACCTACGGAGCTGAGACGTGGACACTCGCGGTAGGGCTGTTCCACCAGTTCAAAGTCACTCAGCGAGCTATGGAAAGAGCTATGCTCAGGGTTTCTCTGAAGGATAGGATTCGTAATGAATACATCCGACGGAGAACCAAAGCTATCGACATAGCTCAAAGAATTTGCAAGCTTAAGTGGCAGTGGACTGGACGTATCTCTCGAACCGACAACCGTTGGGTAAACGTGTTCTTGAATGCGACTTGGCAAACGTAGTGTAGGACGCCTTCCGGCCAGGTGGGATGACGATATACGAAAGACTGCTTGCAGATGCTGAATGCAACAAGCTGACTGAAGACAGGGCGCCAATGGCGCTCATTAGGGGAGGCCTATGTCCAGCAGTTGTTTGATTTTATGGAGTTTATATTTACGGCCATCATGAACTTCCAAATTCAACTTTAATGACTGTCAAATCAACAGCCGGGGTACGGAGAGCGGAGAGAGAGGATTACCGGCTCTGTTCTCTCGCCGCACCCCGGCTGACGCTACCGCCCGCTCGCGCGGGTCCGCGGCTAGTCGGCGCGCCGACTGTAAACCCGGCGGCGGCGGTGCGTGAAAACGGCAGCGCGGGGTGCCGGCGCCGGCGCGGCGCGCACGTCTAGCTGGAACTTGTGAAATACTCGTAGAAGTTCTCTCTTCCAAGTTGACTCTCTTCTAACTGTCGGTGCGAGCGCCCGAACGGCATGTCAAAGGGCGCAATTACTAGCCTATGACAGACGTAAAGGTGCCGCGCCGCGCTCCCTTTTCAAATGCACTTACAATTTATTGACTTAGAGATCATTTTGCTTCAAGTGCGGGCGATCGGGTGGCATTGTGTCAAAGGTTATACCTACCTACACTCTCTCTCTTTGTATAAGAGATTTTGCCGCGCGCGTGTTAAATTAGGTAAATAAAATTGTTATTTGTTTAGTAATAAGAGACATTTTAGGTTGCACATCACGAGCGGTATGACAAACGCCGAAAGCGTAATAAAAGTAAAACAATGTTTATTGTTGAAGACTATTTTTTTTATATCTAGGTACCTACTAATTTTGCGCATGTACGTATTTTGTCGTAACAATTATATGAAACTGTGTAATGGCGTTAAGTTCAATGAAATATCTAAATATTCACAGCAGGCGCCCCCGGGCGCTCCGCGCCCGGGTGCACCGCACCCCTTGCACCCCCTGGTAAAGACGGCCCTGGTACTATTGAACCATGTTAATGGCAGAATAAAAGCTGAAGCTAAAAAAAATCGCCCTAGCGATAATTCACTGAATTCTAAATATACGAAAGGCAAGGCAGTATCCTGTCCTAGATGGAATAAAAAAAAAAAAAATAGCGGCAATTTGATTAATTTGTTTTCTCATGTTTTGTATTTATATTGCCTTGAATTCGTAATGAAAAGCACAGTGTTTACCTCGGGTGAAAGTAACTTACCTAAGTAGTCCCTCGAACTATCGTTACACTCGGGCGCCAAACCCCGTCTCGCGACTAAATAAGTTAGGTACTTTCAACCCTTGGGTAACAATGTACTATTTAATCTATCTATCGAGTTTATCACTTGTACTTAGGTAGAGTGAGTGGGGGCAAGATCGAACGGTTTTTTGATGAGATGGTCAGTGTTGTTTTTGAATCCTTGTAGAAGAATAGATATTAACTTTAGCTAAAAATAAATTAAACATAATTAAAGGGTAAAGACTAGATTTTTATAATATGTCAATAACAGCCTGATAAAGCTGTCCAAAAAGTAGAAAACTGTAATTTAAAATATTATTTTTACTTAATTGAAACAGGGGGAAGATGAAAAGGTGAGGGGGTAAGATCGAATTAAAATCTAAAATCGTTAAAACGTTTCTTAGGCAGGTCTTAGGCAAAGTTTATGGTCCTTAGTCTATCTATAGTGTTAAGTAATTTAAAAAGTTGTAACTGACTGTAGTGCCAAAATACCTATTTTTTACAAAGTTATAGCAAATTTAAAAAAATATATATTCCGAACTTACCCCACTGGGGGAAGATTGAAGCAGAGATTCTCAAACTTTGCAGCCGATTTGCATAAGATTTGACTGAAGAAAAAAATATTATCTTGTAATGAAAAATCAAATAAAAACTGAACACTTTTTTTATTTCACATGAAACCTATATGAATATTCTTTTTCATCACCATAAAATAATAGTTTATTTTTTACTTTTGTAATTTTTCACGTATTTTCTTTTTCTATTGGATTTCTATTTTTATTTCACATTTCTTAGCATACCTACCTATTCTTGTTTTTTTTTGTTTTACTACTTTCAGCATTTTTTTCTTATTTCTTATTTTTCTTACTGAAACCTACACAAAGATACAGTTTGAGGACCTCTGGCTTTTAGTATGAAACCTGAAAAAGGGTCAAGAAGAAAACTTAGATATGTTGGTCTTACCCCGTTAAATGTAAATGGGGAAAGATAAAAAGTTGAAATAAATTCTAAAATACGAGAAATAGATAGATTTAGAAGTAATTACATAAATGTCTACAAAAAATAATAGGCAGATGTTTCTATTAAACACTCGTACCTGCCTTGTAATTCAATTTACAAGACACGGGGCAAGATGAAATCACTTGAGTGGCTTCTGAAAAAAACACTGTGGTAGAAAATTGCACTTTACACACAACCAGGCGTTCTCATCGGCAACCGCTGACTGAGGTGTGTAACGTATTGAATTTGTGGCCCTAACGATGTAGCCAGCACTACAATAAGTACTATAAATCTGGTGTTATTGAAGACTTTTTGTCTTACCCCTTTTTTCATCTTCCCCCCACTCACTCTATTTTATTGTAGGTCTAGCATCGCCTTAGGGTTAAAAAACTTTATTAATATTATTTATTAATAAATGAATAATAATTAAAAAGTGTTTTCTTTATAATTACCTCTTCAGTCATGATATTCCAATCCTGAGTCGAGATCCCTAGACTTAGCTCCGAAACATCTCCTTCCACTGTCTGTATTCTATCTGCAAAGTCTGGCTTCAGCTTTCTAACTGCATCGAACACCTGAAATTATACAAAACTAGCAGCGTTTTGGGTTTCAACCGCGCAATTCCCGTTCCCTTGGGAATTCCGGGATAAAATATAGCCTATGTGTTATTCCAGACTATAATGGGTAAGGACCAAAATTTTTGCATGTTTGCACAACGGAAACGGAGCAAATGTAGCACAACAGAATTTGTTAAGGTTAGTGTACATGGGTCTAGAAATGATCACACTGGTATAGATTATTTACATTCTTATTGTTTCTTAACCATTGAAAAATATATAAAGGTTTAGAAAAATATAGCAAATACAAATATATTATACATTAATTTAATAACACATATTATAAGACCTAAACCTGATTGAGAGTTAAAATCGTTAAGTAATGTTGTATACCTATCTTTACAAAATTCCATTGTAACACGTCACACAATTTCGTGACATTCGTCGCATACAGGAAAAAAAAACCACATGACACAGCATTCAAAAATTCATACTGAAGAAATTAAACACCTTTATGAATACACATCAGAACTATTCAATAGTAGACAAAATAAGCTACTAGAATTAATAGTAAAAAGTAAGAAAAGTTGACGCAAAACACTTTAAAAGTCTTACAGAAAATCCGAATTTATAATGGTACACATGCACCTTCAACACGTTTTTGCAAATGAGCGAAAAACAACGTGGCGGAATTGGCCTGAATTTAGTCACAACTTAGATGACGGTGTAGCCTTTGCAACAAAACATTATTTGTTATCCTATCTTGCCATGTTCTCGATTTATGCTGTCGCACAACTGAGTGACACAACGGAACGAAATTTGGGACACGCTTTTAGATTAATATTATAAATTAACTATAAAGTTTAACGAGACCGTAATAATAAAAACGTGAAGATAAATTCATGGTGAATATAAATAAATCAAAAAGTCTTTGAAAAGTTTTTTAGTTTTAGAATAAAATTTCAAAAACCTGGAGGAGTCGGAGATGTGCCATTCACATTTTGTATGAAAAACGAAAATGGATTCAGTATCCTTATTTACATAAAATTAATTTTACAAAAACCTAGTGAAAGAAATTTAGATATGAATAAAGCACAGGGTGCAAAATAAATTCAGCTATAATAATCAAGTATTAATATTCACATAAGTTAACAAATTTTTTTTATATGTTGATTTGAAAGTAATGTGCCATCGTGCTCACGCAAAAAGTGCAAAAATTTTGGTCCTTACCCTAATCTATCTCTGTGCCAAATTTCATCTATATCCGTTTAGTAGTTTTTGCGTGAAAGAGTAACAAACATCCATCCATACTTCAAAAAAATCGCGTTCATAATAGTAGTAGGACTAGTGTATGCGGCTTCGCACGCGTTGTTTCTATGATTATATTATATATTTATATGGAAACATTTAAAGGCTATTTCTATCCCATGCGAACTGTTTTATGGAATACAAAAATTTTGTATTCCATAAAAAATAGTTTTAGCCCTGGAATAACACATTGGCTATTTAATAGCCAATGTGTTATTCCAGGGCTAAAACTATGTCCATTCAAAATTTCAGCCCGACTTGTTCAGTAGTTTTTGCGTGATTGAGGAACAAATACCCATCCAAACATATCTATACATCCATAAAAACTTTCACGTTTATAATATATTAGTATATTATTAGTATATTAGTAAGGTACAATACCAATTAAATAATAAATAAATAAATAATTCCGGACAATCCACACAGCATCATCTAGCCACAAGCTAAGCAGAGCTTGTGTTTTGGGTACTAGATGACTGATATACTTAAAACAGTACGTTACATAGATAGATTATATATAGAAAACACCCAGACCAACGGAACAAATTTCTGCATATCTTACTATTATAATAAATGGGAAAGGCTGTGTGAATGATTGTTATAAGTAATCTTTGTAACTACTTAAGTTTTTAAATGAAATTTGGTATGTATGTTTAGAACCTAGAATAGGACATAGGCTATTAAAACTTGGAAATTTTAACTTGTATGAAAAAAAAAATCCTTGGGTCGATTAACTAAAAACTCGGTATAAATAAAGTATGAAATAAATAATTAAACACGTTTTTTTTTTACAAAAAACCCCTAGCGGTTTAGTAATAAATTTCTGAAATTTGTATGAAAATAATACTCTGGTTTGCGGGCGAAGCCGCGGGCGCATCTAGTTATTAATAAATTAATAGTATTAGACAAATTCACACAACATCATCTAGCCCCAAGAACACTGAATTTGTTATCCTCTTTTTATTGGTAAAGTGTATCTGATAGATTAGTTTAGTTTAGTTTATTTATTTGTACCATAGGAACATAGTACAGAACACTTGGTATAGTCAAGTTTACAATAAATTATTATAATAATACACACTACTTAAATCAAATTGAAAAAATAGGTCAGATAGAAGAAGATGAATACGATAGGTAAAAACAAAAGAGACACCACTGCGAGAGAGGCAAACGTAGTATAGGACGCCCTCCGTCCAGGGGTCAAATTCCACTAATGTCAAAACAAAGGTCTTAATAGTGCCATTCAATCAAGATGATCAAAATGACGTTTGTGCATTTGGTATTCTACTATTTTTTTCGCTTGAAGAGACTTTCATAATTAGAATGTCAAATTGGTAGTTATAGGCGTTGTCCTAATTGGGAGCGATCGTACGATGACACGATGCGTTCTCGTCGTGCGATGAGTTCAAACATACAGATTTCATCAGAGTGTCCTATTTGAACCTCGCAAGTAATCGTGCGAGCACATAAAATGCTTAATAATGATCGTACGATGCCTTTGATCGTGCGATCATGTAATCAAAATAACAGATCTCTTTTGAGTGTCCTAATCAGTAGCCTACGCGATGCGTTGACGCGCGAGGGGCGTCATCATCGTTGACGGCATCACACGATGGACATCGCGCGATCTATTAGGACACCTGTTTGGTCATCGCACGACCACTTTGATCGTGAGATGACAAACGCATCGCGCCATCGTAGATGAGCCAATAAACGCGTATGTAGTGGTGACAGCATGGGTGGGAGGGCAGGTGGCGACAAGCGTTTCGTACGTGATTCTACCGTTCTATAACATTTCTATAATATTCCTACTTCTGTGGGGAAGGCCTGTCCAGCAGTGGACTGATATCGGCTGATGATGATGAAGAGAGAATAAAACTAAGTCTTACAGGATCTTTTAGAATCTCCATCAGTCTTTCTTGAACGGTCTTCTTCTTCTTGGCACGAAGCAGCATGAAAACCTTCCGGATGTTGCATGATCTGTGAACATGATGGTCTTAAGGCGCAAACACGAGGAACACTAGCGCCACCACTTATTTTAACAGATAACTAGCGACCCGCCCCGGCTTCGCACCGTTTTATTATACGTATGAACCTTACTCTTGAATCACTTTATCTATTTAAAAAAATGCACCAAAATCCGTTGCGTAGTTTTAAAGATTTAAGCATACAAAGGGACATAGGAACAGAAAAACCGACTTTGTTTTATACTATGTAGTGATAACGTTAAACAAATGAATTTAAAAAATCAAACGTTCAGTTTGTTAAACCTATCATAACTTTGTTTTTAGTTCATAATGTAGTACTTTTAAATCACTACATAGTATAAAACAAAGTCGCTTTTTCTGTCCCTATGTCCCTTTGAATGCTTAAATCTTTAAAACTACGCAACGGATTTTGATTTTTTTAATAGATAGAGTGATTCAAGAGGAAGGTTTATTTATACGTATAATGAAACCGTACGAAGCCTGGGCGCATCGCTAGTTGTTTATATAAGGAAGAGATAGTTGCTCTTGGTAGCCACCAAACTCTGTATTCTATCTCTTCCTATATACTATTTATACTCTACCAATTCCGACCACGGAGTCATATGTAATTAATAGGGGTGGAGAAAAATACATTTAAATTACCTGAAGAGTTTCTCCAAAAGTTGTTTTCCGATAAATCCCGACCCTCCCGTCACAAAGACTGTAAATAGACAATGAATTAAGTAATGTAACAGTAGATAGTAGGTATAATATCACAACTAAAGTTTTATTTCTGAACTGAACCTATATTATTCCACAGCTGGACATAAGCCTCCCCTAACTCGCGCCATAGCGCCCTGTCTTCAGCTTGCCGCATCCAGCATCTGCCAGCAGTCTGGAGCAGATCGTCATCCCACCTGGCCGGAGGACGTCCTACACTACTTTTGCCGAGTCGCATTCTCCACGTAGACTCGTTTACCCCAACGGTTGTCGGTTCTTCGCGAGATATAGTTTTCTATAGTAATAATTAGTAATTAAAAATAATATAGTGTTGTTTTTGTTTTAGAATTGGGTAGTGATGAAGTCAGATTCGTACTCCAGACCAGATAAAAAGTAGGTTATTAATATGATGTTGGTTTTCATTTTCCATTGATACCTATACTTAGGTACTTTGAGAAAAAAAAAATCCTTTTTTTGACGTTGATTTTAAAATTTTAAGGGCCTTCAGGAATGAAATTAATTTTAATGGCACTTTCTCGACAATTTCTTATATCAAAAAATCATCCAAATTGGTCGAATGAAAGAAATTTTGAAATCCTTCCAGTATTTGATTTTATTCGTTACATACCTACCTACATTACATACAAATCTTTCATCTTAATAACATTAGTATAGCCGAGCATAGAAACCTCCCAATATTTCAAAGACAGTGATAACCTATAAATACTCACCAGTGGAATTACTATAAAACTTCTGTATGTCTGACTGTCCCGGCGCTGAGGCTGCGTCGATGTCTTTCAGGTGTGACCCCGCTTTGGCCAAGACTGCCTCTGGGTCCATCCTCTACAAGTAGATTCAATTGTAAGAAAAACGTAAAACATTACAATTTCTGCATCATATTTTATCATTGTATAATATACTAGCGACCCGCCCCGGCTTTGCACGGTTTTATTAGGCTGTGTCCCCAGTTAGACAAACTGTGAGGGGCCGACTGACTGAGCCGCAAATTTGTGACGAACAGCTACAAACTCAGATCAGTTTGCGTGCGTATAGCAAGAACTGGAACCTGCGAGTCGGCCGCTAACTGAGACAGTCGGCGCACGTGACGATGCAAACTGCGTACAAACGTACAGTGAGCGCAAACTAGCAAACTGTGGACACTCAATTTAAAATATATGGAAGGGCGTACTGAACTGATACGCCGCAAACTCAGTCGGCTGCTCACCGTTTGCCTACTGGGGACACAGCCTTATACGTATAAACCTTCCTCTTGAATCATCTATCTATTTAAAAAAACCGCATCAAAAATAAAAATCGGTTGCGTTGTTTTAAAGATTTAAGCATACATAAGGAGGGACATAGGGACAGAGAAAGCGACTGTGCTTTATACTATGTAGTGATGATAGCAATCAATAACAATATCCTACTAATATTATAAACGAGACAGTTTGTACCTAAGTATGGATGGATGGATAGATGTTTGTTAGTCTTTCACGCAAAAACTACTGAACGTATATGGATGAAATTAGGCACACAGGTAGTATATAGTCTGCAATAACATGAAGGCTATATTTTATCCTGGAATTCCCACGGGAACGGGAATTAAACGGGTGAAACCGCGAGGCGCTGCTAGTACTTATTATTTATCTTATATTAGTCTCGTTCTTTTTGTACGTATACTTATGTGCGATAGAAGTGAAAATAAATCGAGCTCTCTATAATTTTTGTAATAAGCAATGCTTCTGTAAGTTTCTATTGTAATCGTAACTCACCCAATGAGTTTAAAAACTCAAAAATTCAATCACTTATTCAAAAAATACTTCAAAAACTTATTCAAAAAATATTACTTCTTGCAATAATGTCACAATAAAAGTAGAACACATACTGACATGGAGTAACATTTCTGAAAACTTTGCAAATTTCTGAAATGTGTAAAGATAGCATATTTCAGTTTTGCAATAATCGAAGTGCACGTATGTTTGTATGTCACTATTGTAGTAATGTAAAAACAGGCCAAGTGAGAGTCATACTCGAGGAAGAAGGGTTCCGTAACATCACTATTATAATAAATGGGAAAGTCTGTGTGAATGTTTGTTACAAGTAATCTCCGTAACTACTTCAGTTATGTAAATGAAATTTGGTATGTACGAGTAGATAGTTTAGAATCTAAAATAACACACAGGATATTCAAATTTGGAAATTTTAACCTCTGAGAGGGTTAAATAGGGTGGTAAAGTTTGTATGGAAAATTATTATTCCCTGGTTTGATTCACTCGAAACTCGGTTTAAATAAACTGCCAAGCAAATAATTAAACATGTATTTTTAATTTTTATGATACTACCCCTAGGGGACGTGCAATAAATTTCTGCAGTTTGACAAATAAATTTCCATGAGGGCGAAGCCGCGGGGCGCAGCTAGTTATGTTTAAATGCCGAAAAAAGGCCCCTTAGATTTCTATTACTCTGTTTTTAGTCTTAGTATTTGTTGTTATAGCGTGATCGAAATACATCACTTAAGAAAATTTCAACTGTCTTACTATATCTATAGTGTTTAATATGTAAAATAAAAAATATCTATCTATGTAGTATATTGTATTAAGTATATCAGTCATCAGTACCCATAACACAAGCTCTGCTTAGCTTGGGGCAAGATGATGCTGTGTGGACTGTCCGGAATTATTTATTTATTTATATTTATTATTTATAGTCTGGTGACAGAAGAACGGTCAGCGGAAGTCTTAGTAATAGGGATCCGTTTTACCATTTGAGTACGGTACCCTAAAATTGGTATTTACTATTTATATATTATTTACTGCTGACTATTCAAAATAATCTAGAGGTGGCTCAAGTGATCCATATCAATATCAATTGATATCAATAATAATAATAATAATGTAATAATATGTAATTTTTCTATTCCTTGCTTGTAATTTTCGTTGTTAATACATGATCTTAACAATTATTGATATCAATTGCTCATCATTACATAGTATATATGTTTATATACTTACCTAAAACAAAGTCACTTTCTCTGTCCTTATGTATGCTTAAATCTTTAAAACTACGCAACGATTTTGATGCGGTTTTTTTTATAGGTAGAGTGATTCAAGAGAAAGGTTTATACGTATAATAAAACCGTGCGAAGCCGAGGCGGGTCGCTAGTTATAACATATAACGGTTGTCTGGTAGAGATCGCTCTTGAGCGATAAGACCGCCTATTGTTATAAATAAATAAATAAATAAATAAAACACATTTTGTAAATTGTTTATGTTTTGTATAATACCTTTAAGTGTGCAATAAAGATTTTTTTTATCTATCTATCTATAAACCAGTTTTTAAGATACACAAATAGTAATCCCGTAGCGGGAATCAAACCTGCTGACAACGCATCCTTGTTCCGATACGCCATTGAGGTCATGGTACTTAATTTTATTAACTTTACAGCTACGTTTTATAAATAACAATAAAGAATAACACAAGTTACGTTATTCGCTATTTTGTGTATGTATTGTTACTTGTGAGTGTTGCATGTAGCTCAATTTTAAATTCGCTAGAGGTTTGAAGAGAGTCGCCAACGAAGAGGCCGTCATTTAAATAAAGTAATTTTTAAAAGTGAATGTTTTTCTTTATGTTTTTATTGATACCTCTAAATAATTATTAACAACGAAAATTGCAAGCAAGGAATAGAAAAATTACAACTAGTATTTACAATTGAAACCATTGAGCTAACTGCAGACGGTTGCAAACAGTCTAAAGGTAGCTCAATTGATCCATGTCAATACCAGTCGGAAGCGTCCCCAAGACACTGGCAGCAATACCACGCTGTATGGCAATGCTGATGCGCTGAGCCAGATTTTCACCAGCTCTCGGGTCACGCGTCGCATCGACCAGACGCTCAGATATTTTTTTAAAAACCCGGAGAGCCTCGGTACCCCACGGACCTAGGGTCTCGAATCCAAGGGGAGCAAATGCGTAGGTTCTGTCGAGACCTGCATATTTGCGCCTCTTGAGATCCTATAAATAATAATTACAACAAGTTTTTTATTTTTTATTTCTATCTGTAATACTTGGATCGTTCTGAGACTTAAAACTAGTACAGGGTGTACTAGTTTTAATCCTTAATATTGTTTTAAATGCCAAAATTATACTGAACGGATCATGCTGAAATTTGAAATAGACGTAGTTCTAGCATTGGAATAACAATAGGCTACTGTTAAACCCATAAATCAGTATCCATAGATAGTTCTATCAAGGCTATTTCTAAATAGCCTTGAGACGTTTCCATAGCTGGACAATCCACACAGCATCATCTTGCCTCAAGCTAAGCAGAGCTTGTGTTATTGGTAGCTACTAGATCACTGATATCATAATACAATATACCTATTATAGTCAAATTTAATTCCCTTAAAATGTATGTTATAAATAATTTAAACTACGAAACAAAGCGCTCACTTTGATTTCTGGGTAAAGTAACAAGCTCTAGGATCGCTGGTTACCGAGATATCATCATTTGAAGTTTGACAGCTGTCATCCGAAATGTAGGTCTCGACGAGTACTATAATTTACCTTAACAAACTGGTGCTCTAGGATCGACAGTTATCGAGATATTACGATTTGTTGTTTGATAGCTTTTTTCACGATATATATCCTTCCAACTTATGTTTTCAAAGAGCGGAGGCCGTTGGTTATATCTTTTAATTTTTTTGTAAAATTATAAAAATTTCATAAGGAACCCTGAAGAGCAACGAGGATCTTCTCTCGGACGAGTTGTCCACTTCACTTTTGGTTTAGGGTACAACTGGTCCGAATCTAAAATCAGCAGTTTTGGGACTCGGACGAGTTGTACCCCAATCTAAAACTGAAGAGGACATCTCGTCCTCGGAAAAGTTTTCATTCGGACGAGATGTACCCTAACCCCTTACGCTACCCCGTTTTAATTCGAAGATACGCAGTTTTTATTTTTGATAGTCTGTCTATAGTATGTGTTACTTCAAAAAGTTGGGAGCTGTGAATCCCTCATAATCTTTAAATTAGTTAGTACACTTCACGGTATTACCGCATATTTCTGTTATCTTACATTTTATCAACATATTTCTTCTAAATTATTGTTGTTTTAGTCTCTGGTCCCGACTTAATTTAATTCATTCGATTCACTTTTCAAATTCGAATTCGATTCCATTTCTGAGAAATCAAGATCATTCTGAGAAGAAACCCATTGGAAAATTAGGAGAATGTAGTAAAAATGGGTTAGGGTACATCTCGTCCGAATGAAAACTTGTCCGAGGACGAGATGTCCTCTTCAGTTTTAGATTGGGGTACAACTCGTTCGAGTCCCAAAACTGCTGATTTTAGAAAAATAAGTTACGGGCGATCTGAGGTCGGGAAGGTGTAGGGGGTGAGTGTTTTAGGGTAATAAACGGTTAATCTCGATTTTCGGCAGAACTACAAGTCCTATGGAAGAAAGTGAAATTGTTTCTCCTCATTTTCCAATGGGTTTCATCGAACTATTATTTTATTTATTTTTTCATAATTTTGAAAGGCTTCTTCTACCCTGGTCTATTAGCTCCGTGATACGATTCCTAACATCATTTGTTTATGATATTAGTGAAGATTAATGTCCTATTCGAGATCATAAAAACTAGTCATAAGAAAATTCCAGAAAAACGAGAAATCGAAGGCAGGAAGTAATTGGCAGAAATTAATATGCAAGCTACGACATAGGCATAATACATAAGTTAACGCCTAATTTTATTATCATTATACAGGTCAACAAGATTGCTGTGAAGATTGAAGAGACGAGTAGATTTTGATGAATCCATAATAATGCGTAGGTATTTTATTTATAACAACTAGGTACGTACATTGATGATGTACCTATCTACTCCTTTTTGGTTACATAATAAAATGTAACCAAAAAGGCAAAATGTTTAAAGCAGAATGATATCATTTTGCGTTAAACATTTTGCCTTTTTAGATTAGGTATTTGTATTGTATTATAATGATCCTATTCACGATTTTTTCAGCTTTAATGTCACAGATATTTTTGTAGCACTGTATGACTTATTGCTCTAAAATGACGTATTTTAACAAAGTAACTTGCCAAATGAAAATAGAAATTTAAATTAAGTAACTTTAAACCATTATAACAAAGAAGTTCTTTAACTTCATTTTACTAGTATCTCCCCGCGGCTTCGCACAACATTGTTTCTATGGAAACGTATCATCCCGTGGGGAACTGAATTATCAAAGAAAATAACCTAGCCTTAAGTTATTACTTCGTCTTTTCCAAATTTCTCCAAAATACATATTACGCTTGGTAACAAAGGCGGGAAAAGGGTTTAGGTTTTTGTCACGTGGTCAATATTAATGTAACTATGGGAAATCTATAACTTTTTTATATATTGCAATCCTTCATTAAAAAAATAAATAAAATATATTCATTATTGAATGCGAAAATATGGATGTTTGTAACCTCTTCACGCCAAAATTACTGAACCGCTCAGGCTGAAATTTTGAATAAAACCTTGAAAGAGGTGATGTTACACAAACTTAAGGCGCAAACAGAATCGCCTCCAATATCCCGTTCGATCCCATCCGTTCAATGTAAAACAAAAACTCTGTATTTCAAGAACCGTACCTATAAACGGTTCTTATAAAAGTGACCAGGTGCCAAATTCCACTAAATAAATCGCTTCACTATTACAATAGTATCGTGACCGTATGATCGTCGAAAATGTCAGTGCTAACCTCTTTTGGTATTCTACTAGCAGAAACTATTTAAGGTACATTCACAGCTGTGACGATTATGTTAAAGATAACCAATATATGACTTTTTTCGTATAGTATTAATGAAAGTCTTCAATCGCAGAAAATATGTAGTAGAATACTATTAGTACCAAAGGCACAAACGCCCCTAGACAAATGAAGTCGATCTCGATTATCAGTTGAGTAACATAATAGGCCCCGGGTTCTCATTAGCTTGGCTTATTAGGAATGATTGAAAAGAGGCAAAACACCCTGTTGTTGAACCAAAATGGATGAAAATTTGCAAATAATAGAAATCCTTAAAATCGTAATTTTTATAATTGGCTTAGTTATTCGATATTACAGGGTTATAGGTGTTTAATGATTAATCTCGAAAAGGCGACTTGGGTAAATCAAGACAAACAACTTTTGTTCTAATTCTATATTTTTTTCCTTACAAAACAAAATATTATAAGCAAATTTCCAGTTCTAATCTTCTTAACTCTGTCTAGGCGTCACAGATTGAGACATGTTGGTTCGGTACATGACCTATATACATACATATCTTATATATATAAAGCAAAGAAAGAAAAGGGTTGCGGTGAGGCGAGCGGGGGTTGATAGAAATGCCCGCTAAAACTAAAAAAAAAAAAACACTGGAGATGTATTACGTTTTGGGAAAAGTCATGGAACAAAAGTCGTTAGCCTTGATTCATCCAAGTCACCTTTAAGATTCGTAGATACCGTTAGATACCTATAACCCTACATAAACAAATTCTAAAATTTCAAGGCTGAACGACGTGTTTTTTAATATATTAACTCTATTTTGAATAGGCTGTGATGTAATAAGAATAAGTAATGGGAATTTTAGCACAGCTACCAGTACTTCGATGTATAGTTGACTTAGTTATTTTTTGGACGCCGAATAAGACACACACAGGGATCAGATAACTGTCAGTATAAAATAATTTTATAACATACTTATACTATTTAACACGTTAGCTGTCCCAAGATAATTTGGGGTATACCACACTGCGTCCATACTGATAATTATCTTCATATGCTTTTAGAATCAGGTCATGAAATATAGAAAAATACATTAAATCCTGGTTTTTCTTTTCGTGTCTGGGACAGCTAACGTGTTAAACCTAACAGTATTGAAACCTAACAGGGATCACCTATCGATGAACGCCACTGTACACAACATTAATTGGACCTTGATTATCTTATTATTTCATAATTAATTATTATTTTACTGTAAGATAATATTATCTTAATTTATCTTATTATTTTATTATGAGATAATCAAGGTTTTAGGTTTAAGTAACTTACTGTTTTGGTTGTTTTTTTAAATATGCTGTTTATTTGAAATGTTGTTTTTTTCCTTTATTTAAAACAAGGTGTTTTAATTATAGGAAAAAACAACATGTTATTGAAATATTCTACTTTTAAGATATTTATTTTTTTACAATAATACATTATATTTGACCTAATCTAGCAATAACCAGTAGGTAAAATATTGAAAATAAGTTGAAACAATTCTTTTTGTGATTCGTTTAGTTTGGATGGGAAGGAAATCGCCAAGATACGTCTCAAGATGCTGAAATTTTTCTTTCAGGGTCATCATCTTTATAAAGTTAATTAACTACAGACTTAAGGACTTACGGACTTACAAGGTGTGACCAACTTTTCAGCAGTGTTTGTTTGTTTTGTGTGTGTTTCAAATAAAGAGTCTATCTATTTCAGTAGTTTTCCGAAATGGATCCAGCTATGCAAGTAGAGGTGGCAGCCATGTCGTCGGCCCGCGCGCTGGACGAGGCGGCGGCCCGCGGCGACTCCGACGTGCAGGAGTTCTACCGCCGCCGCACCCTGCTGCTCACCGGAGGAACCGGCTTCATGGGGAAACAGCTGCTTGAGAAAATAATCAGGTACATCGAGTTATTAGTGGGCATTGTCGATCTATTCCATCTCTTCTGCTGTCTTACAGCCATCCAAATATCATCAGCTACAACTGCGTACATCAGCATCCTTAGTCTTTCTGGCATTCTACCGATTATGTTTATGTTTTGGTTCTGCTCAATTTAAAGCCATTTAACTTTATTACTATTTACTCAAATTTAAATAACGTGTTTTACAGGGTTTGTGATGTTTCAAAAGTTTTCTTGCTTCTGCGTCCCAAAAAAGGAAAACCGATTCAAGATAGAGTGAACGAGATGTTGCAAGATCCGGTAAGCCGTAGACGTTGAATGCAAACAAACTTACGTGTTATCATTTTAGAATATTACTTAATGCAGTTTAATTATTTTTTAGTGTTTCGACAAAGTAAGAAAATTGAAGCCAGATTTTTCTGATAAGATATATCCGATTGAAGGAGATGTAGCTGAGATGAGGCTCGGTATCGGTGACCAGGATTGGGAAATCATTGTCAATGAGGTACGAACATTTAAACACGTTGCAATTTCTATAGACAGCGGAAAGTCCTTTGAAAACTGTCAAACTTTCAAAGGAAATATCACTCACGACAACGATCACTTTGACTTCATCTATGAATGTAATATAAGTAATGGTGTCATCGTAGGTGGATGTGATCTACCACATGGCTGCCACGACGCGGTTCGACGAGAGCCTGCGAGTGGCCACGCTCATCAACGTGAGAGGAACCAGGGAGGTGCTGATGCTGGGCAGGGCCTGCAGGAAACTCAAGCAAGTGACAAGTTCCTGAATCTTTGACACAAACATGCTGTCATTGGATTCATCGTCATGCATAAACTCTCATTGGTTTTTGGCAACTTAGTAGTAACAAAATTGTTCCATAACATAATTGTATACAAGTTCCGTTGGTAGGGGTGTTTTCTTTGTGTAATAAAAAAAACTATCTATGTTATGTATTGTATTATGTATATCAGTAATCTAGTACCCATAACACAAGCTCTGCTTAGCTTGGGGCTAGATGATGCTGTATAGTCCACACAGGCCGAATTTTTTTATTTATTTATGCATGCTTTGAAATCTTTCTTTTGAATAATATGCCTGATTACAAAATACTTCAAACCCTGGTGGGTGCATGCATTATTAGTTGTTACGAAATAAGTTGATGAAACGTTCCTGATCTATATATTATAGGTATAGCAAAATCAGGAAATAGAAAACATAAAAAACTATGCTCCTTTACCTTTTTTTTGGCTTGCAGATCATTTGTCCACGTGTCAACTGCATACACACAAGCAGTTAACAGTTTGTCTGGCCAGGAAGTGTATGAAAAATTCAGTCTTAGTCCTATTTCACCGAAAAAACTGTTAGACTTGGTGGAAAGCACGGAGGAAGAGCGGCTTGAGAAATATACAGACAGGTTCGTAGGTTTTATTGGTTTTATCATTATACATACTGTATCCTTACTATGCTACGCGCGAAAGTTGGTAGCTATTTAGAGATGTTTTTACTCGTTAACGCAAAAAATAGTAGACTAACCTAAAAATTATTTTGAATTGATGTTAGTACCAATATTGTATTTTTTTATTTATTTATAAAATAATCTTAACCTTTCGTGTACGAGGTGGGGTTTGACAAACCCCAGTGGTTGGAAACTCGTAATAATTACTGAACCAAAAACGCGCCGGATTTCGTTTTCTCAGTAGCTGCAAATATGACGTTGCCGCTTCGATTAATGCAACACATTCGGTTCTGCGTCAACTGCCCAGTGTATACCACGTGCGCAAAGTGCGCTTGGGTCTCTCAAACCCCACCTCGTATGGCGCGTGGCAGAAAAGGTATGTAAACTATTTTGGTTTTTATTAATTAATTAGTTCATATTTATGTATTTAACGTAGTATAGGTTGTTTTCAGATAATAATTCTAATGAAACATGTTTCAATTAGAAGAATTTGATATGTGGCAAGCACTTTTGGACGAAGAAGATGATTTTGACTCAGAGTTTGTGTATATAGAACAGTTTTCTGATAATGACTCGGATCATATGAGTATTCAAAGCAATACTGACAGTGAAGTCGATGCTGATTTAAACTATTCTGATTTGGACAGCGACAATATACCAGGAGTCTCTCGGAGTTATCAGCTGCATCTTCTAAAACAGGTTACTATAAAGCCAAGGATGGTGTTACAAAATGGCAAAAAATTCCATACAGGTCTACTAATCGCACTAGAGCTGCAAACATTGTTACTCATCTGCCTGACGTAAAAAAGATGCGAAAAATAAACAGACACCCCTTGAGGCTTCCGAGAGATCTGCGCCATAGAATTAAAAAATACTTCCCAAAACCCCTTGAAACCACCGAACAGCTACAAGAGCCACCAGCAAAAAGACCTAACAGTGCAGAGGTGTTCAATGTGCCCTAGAAAAAAAGATAGGAAGACTAGGTACATGTGTAAAAAATGTTATATACCGATATGTTTGGAACATGCAACTTTTTCTTGTGAAAATTGCAGTCACTTTGAAGATGATGATCTCGACTAAACTTAATTGTTTTTTATGTTCAAATTCTTGTCTTGTATTAGTAAACATGCTGTAGTTTTATAATATACAAAGATTTTGATTGCAACCACTGCCATTTAAATTAAGTGCCTAAGAAAAGACTTAATAGTTTATAAGCTTGAGAAAAAGTTATGTTTTTTATTTATTTTATGAAAAGTGTAATAAAATTCATAAATAAGTACATGTTTTACTCGAACCCATTAATTATTAGGATAATAATTGATTTATTGTCAAAAACTGTCACAAAGAAAATAATCTGCGCTTTTTATTAATTTTTTATTTTGGTGGTTTCTCAGACCCCACCTTGTACAGCAAGTGATATTTAGTCACCTGGTACACGAAAGGTTAATAACAATAAAATATATAACACTCTATAAACCCGGGTTTGACCCAAGTGTTACATTCCTCGGGTTTATAAAAATTAAAGATAACCCATCTACGCACTTCCGTATATCCGAGTAAGTAGATAAACTACTATGTAATCTAATCTAAGATAACGTTGATATAGCCCTGCATTAAAATAAAGGCTACTTTTCGTCTCACAAATCATTTTCCATGTGATAAAAATAGCCTTGAAATGATTGAATACAAATAACGTGTGCTAAACCGCGGGCAGAAGCTATTTCTAAACCTAAAAACTATCTCAAATGGACTTACGCGACGTGGCGCGCACTCCTAGTCTATTCAAATTAAATTATAATTCGAAGTGTTTTGTTTCCTTTAGCATTACATTCAAATACGTGTTTTTTAATACAGGCACAATAAATATATTTTAAACTAAGGTATAAAGTTAACATTGTACTTATTATATTTTCGTCATTTTCAGACTGCTGACGGATTACCCAAACACGTACACGTTCTGCAAAGCCGTGGCAGAAGACCTTGTCAGGAGTATGAGCGACGGTCTGCCCATTTGCATTGTTAGACCTGGAATAGGTAAGTCCGTAGACGTTGTAAAAGCATTGTCTGGAAAAAACGCAGAATGAACGGAAAGTAGTCTTTCAACATACAGGAAGTCGATTCAAATATTTTCTATATCCAAAATGTGGTCTTAAGCAGTAATAACTTCAAAAGGGATGTGAAATTAGACACACCTACATTGTCGATGTCTGATTTTTCGAGTGTCATCATCTTCATCATCATCAACCTATATTAGTCCACTGCTGGACATAGGCCTCCCCCAATGAGCGCCATTGCGCCCTGTCTTCAGCTTGACGCATCCAGCATCTGCCAGCAGTCTTTCGCAGATCGTCATCCCACCTGGCCTGGCCTGGATTTTTCGAGTGTAAAGAGTTTAATTACTGTAATCATTCAGTTTCTGTAATACAAAAGTATTATTTCCAGTATTGGGATCATATCGAGAGCCATCACCTGGATGGTTGGATGAAAGCTGTGCTTACGGTGCCAGTGGAGTAAGTTACCATCACAGACATTCTTAGCATTATATCTCATAACTTCTGAACATAAAGAACACTTTAAGGCATGCTCCAGCTGCACAATGGAGCGTGAGCTTTCCTGCAATGACTAAATTTTTTCAAAAAAATATTCTTACCCAGTTGAATTTTCACTTCAACCTTAAAATGTTATTCCATGAAACCCAATTTGGCTTCATCAAGGATAGATCGAAATCCGATGCTGGTAATTTATATAAGACAAGTATTGGAGGCGTTGAGATACAGACAAAAATGCTTGGTGTATTCTGTGACCTTTCTAAGGCTTTCGCCTGTGTAGATCATAGTATATTAACGAGAAAATAAAATACTACCTAAATTATTTATAACAAGGCACTGGATCTTATGCAATCATATTTATCTGATAGAGTTCAAAAAGTAGAGGTTGGTAAAGAAAGATCTACGGGCTCAAAAATTGAATTATGTGTAGTTACCCCATGGATCAATATTAGGTCCTATCTTATTTTTTGTATTTGTAAATGATATTCCCTTTTTATCAAAAGATATTTGTAGTATAGTCTTATATGCCTTCACTTATTTTCAAAGTTGACAGAAATAAATATAATTATGACGATGTGAATACTGAATTAGTTTAACGCTATTAATCTCTTACTCAATGCTAAAAAAACTAAATGTATTCACGTGAACTCCCAACTCAGATCATACTAAATGATGAGATTGTTGACCTGTGTTCTTAGGGTTACATAATATAGATTCCTCTCATCAAAGGAAATCGCAAATTGATTTCTCGCAGATAGGCTTAGATCAGCAGCCTATGTAGTGCAAACACTTACATATCTTATCAATCAAAACACAGCTAGGTTAGTTTATATTCAGTTACTTCCATAGTATTATGTCGTATGGTGTTTTGCTTAGAGGACAGGCAGCTGGCAGAGACAATTTTTATTCTTCAAAAAGGGCGGTACGCTCAGTTTGTAAATTTAAGTATATAGTTTAAAATTTGACTTATGTATTTACTTATTTTGTAAGCACAAAGATATACAGTTATTGATTTTCTGAAATCAGTTATTTTTGCTTTGAAACAAATAATAAATAACTATCGCCAACGTCTTGCTTGATCCAGCATTTTGTTTCTAGTTGGCTTTGGGAGCCGGCCTAGGAATCACTCACCTGGTTTATATGCGGAGCGATGTTAAACCAGGCTTTGTGCCCTGTGACTACGTGAATAACGCGATAATAGTCGCAGGAAAGGACGCGAGTCAGAGCTCTGGGGGAGAACGGACGAAGATATACACAGTCACAAGTGTTGCAAGGAACCCGATGTATGCAAGTAAGTACTAAGTAAGTAATTTTACCGGGATAATGTTCTCAGTCAAGCGCAACAATTAATGACACAATGGAACATCTCCAGAGAGCGAGTGTGAGAGAACACAAAGAGAACGAAAAGAAAATATGGAAGCTGTGTTTTGCTAAATGATAAATGAATTTATTGTTGCATAAACTAGGTGGTAACATTAAATTGATCTTTTTTCAATAAAAAGATACAATGAATCAGTAAATCAATATCTTTATTTCTTAAGGCTTATAAAATAAGCACTTAGACAAGTCAAATTTAATACTATGTGTACTACATTACAATACATACAATTATCAATAAAGTGATAATTGATTTTCAGTACGGTTCAATCTTTTGTACTACTACATCACGTAAGTTTGGATGGAATCATATGCTTAATTTTATCCTATATATTTTTTTTTACATTTTTGGGATTTTATTTATGCTAATGGATGATTAGTTTTCATAAAAATTCTACCTATTATGTGTTTAATTAATGTGTGTTCTTCCATCTTTCACGCCCTAACTAAGCAACCAATCGACTTGATTGTTGGCAAAGAGTTTTTTGAAAGGATGGAGAGTAACATTAAATTCTCAATTACAAATTATAATATTCATTTGTTCACCAATTTTTAACGAGGCTTTTCAGTCATTTGTAGATGAGAAATTTCAAAAATTAAGCAAAACTTTTGACAGATTTTTCAAAATTAATAGCATTATGGCTATTGAAGTAAGAAAAAAGAGTTTTGTTATTGTAAAGAATACTTCATATTCTGTTTTGAATATTAATTTGGACGACAAAGCTTGGTCGTCGGCCTCCCTGCCTGTCAAATTGGGAGGTGTATTTGCAAAATTTAAAGTTATAATTTCAAATTTCAGCTACCTGCGTTTCTATTTTCTGTCCAAACATAAACAAATACATTTAAAAAAAAAATAGAGCCAACTCACTTGGTCCATTAGATATTACCTACCTTTGAAAAACTTACAACTAGTATTATACAATTGAAATCATTGAACTAACTGCAGACGGTTGCACTGTCTAAAGGTAGCTCAATTGATCCATGTCAATACAAGTCGGAATTAATTTTATTTTATTTTTTTCAGGTATGTTAGGATCTATGGGGTACACGTATGATATTGCACGAACTCCAAAAGCAGTGTACTATTATTTTCTCATTCTGATTAGTAACCGTCTCTTGTTCTCCATACTGACTCTTTTCGTGCATATTATACCAGCATACTTTGTCGACTTCATTTGTCTGCTTATTGGAAAAGAACGAAGGTACAATTTATTTTCATAAACGATTTTAGTTGCAGTTTAAAGCGCGGAATTGAGATTAGCTAGAGTTATTATCTATGCGATCGAAATAAAGCTAATCAAATGTGATGAATTTGACAAAGTTGTATCTGAAAATTTTTACTGCCAATTTTGTAGTTATTATATCTTTTATTCGCCATAAATAAATCGGTTTTGCATAGAATTGAGTACCTAGTACATGTAAAAAAGTTATATTGGTGAAATAATGTGAGAATGAAGGTGAAATCAAATTGATTCCATAAGTACTGCATCATTTTTGGTGCTAACCCTAACAGATAGAAAAATTTAATTACTAAAATTCTACGAACAGGATGGCTAGAATTATATAGATAGGTATACTGTAGAACTAAATCAAATGAAGAATGCTTCGGCAGAGCTGATCCATTCAGATGTAAGCATTAGTCACACAAAAATAGTGAAATTAGCTCCATTTTGACGAATAATATGAATGAAAATCAAAAGAAATTGAATAACAAAGTGGCTAAAATAATACGAGTGATATGATTATGAATAAGTAGGTACACAGTTGACCAGCTGGTTTCAGTAATACTGTTTTATTTCTTACAGAATGGTTAAAGTCTACAAAAAAATTTATAAGATGACACTTGCGCTTGGCTATTTCACAACAAATACTTGGATTTTTAACGACGACAACTTGCAAAGCTTGCAGAAAAGTCTGTCAAAAGCTGATAGTACAATTTTCAACTTTGACATGGAAAATATTGACTGGCAGGAGTACTTACAGGTATGGTTTCAATAAAAATTAAAAACTTGATACTTAACTCTTTTCATCTAATTTTCGATGAGAAACCGATTCAAAATTCACACCAAAGCGGTAATCGCTACTCAAGGCGGCAGCGGTAAATATCAATCAATCAAAAAATCTCCTTGAAGTGTATATAATGTATTAGTAGGATGAACAAAAGAGTACCTCATCGCAAAACTTAATGAGGTAAGGAATCAAAAGTGTGAAAGTGCAAGCCAAAAAACAATACTACAGTTTATTGCAAGAACAATGAAAGGTTGCGTATGAGATGTTTTAAATATTTTAAAAATGAAATTGTAAAATTAAATGTATAAAATATGCAAGACAAAATAAAATACGCTTTTTTCTGGCAACTCTAGTTTGACTGACAGATGGGGATCTGTCTCTCACCCCGTTCATCGCATCTTTCTCCTTAACGTTTTCTAACGGTTCTGTGAACTTCAGAGCGCAGTCGTTAAAGTCAAATTTACAAAGCACATAAATATTTACGCTACCTGTACTACTAGAGAAACAGCAATCAAATTATACAGAAAACCGGTCAGATAAGAGTCGTATTTTCGACGAGAGTTCCGTATTTTTTGACCTGCTTAGTTAGGTACATTTACATTAAATACTACATATGCAAATTAATCATGTACCTATTGTTTCAGATATGGGTCATTGGTATCAGGAAGTACATTATCAAGGATGGCCTAAAAGACACAGAGTTGGCAAAGAAACGTCAAATTTGGCTGAGAATTGCGCATTACATTCTAACGGCGTTATATTTTTATTGTCTGTGGAAAGTTTTCAATGTCATTTGCTATATTTTTCAACATGTATTTTGTTTATTATTTTAATTAATTATGTTTTATGATTTTAATTAAATTGTTATATTTATTATTATTTAAACTAATTGTGTTTAATATTAAACGCCTTACAATTACTTACATGAAAATTTAATTCAACCATTTTGGCGGTAATATCCAGATCTATGTAATGAAATGTAAATGTAATTATGTTGCGTTGAAAATGATTGCAGTAGGATGTGCGGAATTTGTAACTAATAATTTAGACACTCGATATTTGTATCTGTGATTTCCGTAAAGTAACACCTGTGTTTATAATTTAGTATTTAATGAATAAAATGTAATTTATTTAAGCATGTTGAGGCCTGTGAATGCTTCATAGCCACTATGCAATAGTACATTGTTACCCTAGGGTTGAAAGTAACTTATTTAGTCCCGAGACGGGGTTTGGCGGTAAGCTATAGTTTGAGGGACTAAATAAGTTACTCACCCGAGGTAAACACTGTGCTTTTCATTATAAATATAAGGAAATATAAATAAAAACGCAAGTTAGCCAAAGAAAATACTTATGAATTTTATGCTTTACTCATCAACACGAGAAAATAAATTAAAATCGAATTGCCGCTTACCCGCATTTTTTTTTTAACTGCCCCGATTATTCTTCACATTCTGCCATTACCATGGTTCAATAGAAATGTGATAATTGTCAGTTTAAAACGATTCTCCTTAGGGCTGAATAGTATCACTTTTAAACCGCTCTTCAGGCAACTTCAGACCTACATCCCGAGTATTTTATTTATTAACAAAATCCACAGCTCTTAACAATAACATAAAACTTATCTTATACATAGGTATATCTATTATCCAATAACGGATTTACATTATACTAATTTTGAAATATTATAACGATTAAAATCAACGAAAGTGCCACAATGTACACAACGTGAGTATGAGTAATGAAAAAGAGATATACACCACAATTCTGTATTCTGTATTTTACTGCCTTATTTTCAAAGTAAATTAAACGCGTTGCCGAAAGTAAAATCTCAGTTGACAATAAAACAAAAGAAAAATAAAGAAAATTCCACTTCTTTCTATTTCTCAACTTTCTAATCTTCCTAGGCTTTACTCAAAACGATTTTGTTTTACCTTCGTAGGCGCTGAGTACGATAGGCCCATATGCAGTGGTATCTAAACACACATTAGCATTATTTAGTTTAGTTGGTAGTTGGGTAAGGACCAAAATTTTTGCACTTCTTGCGAGAGAACGATGGCACATAACTTTCAAATCAAAATATAAAAAAAAATTGTTTACTTATGTGAATATTAATACTTGATTATTATATTTGAATTTATTTTGCACCCTGTGCTTTATTCATATGTAGATTTCTTTCACTAGATTTCTGTAAAATTAATTTTATGTAAATTAAGATACTGAATCCATTTTCGTTTTTCATACAAAATGTGAATGGCACATCTCCGACTCCTCCAGGTCATTGCAATTTTATTCTAAAAATAAAAACTTTTTCAGAGACTTTTTAGTTTTTTTATATTGACCATGAATTTATCTTCACGTTTTTATTATTACGGTCTCGCTAAACGTTATAGTTAATTAATAATATTAATCTAAAAGCGTGTCCCAAATTTCGTTCCGTTGTGTCACTCAGTTTTGCGACAGCATAAATCGAGAACGAGGCAAGATCGGATAACAAATAATGTTTTGTTGCAAAGGCAACACCGTCATCTACCTTGTGACTAAATTCAGGCCAATTCCGCCACGTTGTTTTCCCCTCATTTGCAAAAACGTGTTGAAGGTGCATGTGTACCATTATAAATTTGGGTTTTCTGTAAGACTTTTAAAGTGTTTTGCGTTAATTTTTCTTACTTTTTTCTATTTATTCTAGTAGCTTATTTTGTCTACTATTGAATAGTCCCGATGTGTATTCATAAAGGTGTTTAGTTTTTGCAGTGTGAATTTTTGAATGCTGTGTCGCGTGGTTTTTTTTCCTGTATGCGACGAATGTCACGAAATTGTGTGACGTGTTACAATGGAATTTTGTAAAGATAGGTATACAATATTACTTAACGATTTTAACTCTCAATCAGGTTTAGGTCTTATAATATTATGTGTTATTAAATTAATGTATAATATATTTGTATTTGCTATATTTTTCTAAACCTTTTTTTTATTTTTCAATGGTTAAGAAACAATAAGAATGTAAATAATCTATATAGTGTGATCATTTTAGACCCATGTACACTAACCTTAACAAATTCTGTTGTGCTACATTTGCTCCGTTTCCGTTGTGCAAACATACGTGATTCATTGCATGTTACGTTACAGCAATCTGTACGCGGCTTTACAACGAAAACGTAAAGTCAAATAAAATGTTTCGCTTATTCTGTCGCTCACCATTAAAACCTAACGAAAACGGGCATCGCTAAGAGTTTCTTAAGCCGCGTACAGATTGCTGTAACGTAACATGCAATGTATCACGCAATGAAAAAATTTGCCGTTCACACTGTCGCAATGTATCATGCAATGTAACAGAAATCACACAGTGTGGACGCCTCGCGCGCACGAACCGCGCACACTACGCGCACGAACAGAGCATTTCAACTCGTGCGCGCCGCAATCCGCCATTTGTCGATTTTTTCGCCGAACACAAAGGGGCGCGCAGTGTGCGCGGAGCGCCAGTGTGGACGGGTTGTTTACTCAAACGCGCGCGAACGTTGGAAGAATGGAAGAAAACACAGCTACAGCAGAGCCGTTTATGTTACGTTTTTTTTCACATGATTGATGATAATCATTGAAGCATCGACAGTCATCGTAGCCAGTAATAATTGAATAATAAATTATCTCCGCGTGTTCTCGGCAGACTGAGCTATGTTCGCCGCGCGCATGCCGGAAAAGATACGAACACGTAGGTGCTCAGTTCGCGCGCGCGCTGCGTCCACACTTGTGAAATGCTCCTTTCATGTTACATTGCATGTTACGTTACAGCAGTCTGTACGCGGCTTTAGTACATGCCTACAATACAGCTGCTTGTAATCGATACAACTCAAAATTATCCAAAATCAGGGAAAAATACCGAATGAAATTTTATGTTTTTAATGTTCAATTTAATTATTTAATGGTTTTAACCCTAGATAGATAACCATAGTACGAGATACGCAAAAGATAATCATGTGCTTCAGAGGCGCTCGCTTTTCAAATACATCTATAGTTATATAGTTTAGATTATCTTTAAAAATAAAATGCAATAATTTTTTTCACTTTGTTTATTTTAAGAAAATTAGAACTCAATGAGTAGAACTGTAGAAAAAATTAATAAAAATCAACATTCTTCTGTTTATAGGAACAAAATTTGAAACAAAATTTGACTGAGTTGGCTAAGAAGGACAGGTCAATTCAATACGCAAGCCGAATGAAAAGATACAGCAATATGATTTTTGGGCGGGCGCTTCTGCGACGTAGGTTATCTATCTAGGGTTAAAATACGAAATGTACTTATTTGATACCTGTGTTATTACTTATAATTTTATGGTTTAGAGGTATTTAATTCACATGACGAGTTAAACATAGTATTTTTCTATATCATTAGAATTTTAGAATTTAAGTATGGAGTACATTAAAATACAATATTATTCAGATTTTTACTTGTATGCTTATTTAGTGTCAAATAATTACAATAAATAATACACCAAAAATTCCAAATTTGTAGGTTGTGACTCTTATATTTCTGTAGTAGGGGTAGGTGACTAACCTCTTTTGCCACCTGATTTGACACCGACTATAGTTAAATTTTGTTTAAACGGTTGAAAATTTGCAAACAATATAAGGCCTACTGAAAGCAATTAGGTATTTTTCGATCTATACATAAATTCACACACATAAATTTTGATTAGGTTAGTTCAAACTATGTGTAATGTTAGTCTGTGATGTACCTAATAAGAATAAGTAATGGGTTTTGAGCATAGTTCCCAGTACTTCTATAAATAGGTAAGTACTCAGTTGGAAAATCAGTTATTTTTTGTACGGCGAATACGACACTCACAGGAATTAAAACACTGTGAGTAAATACATAAATTACATTTAGGTTAGATAGGTATAATACAGATTTCAATACTCGAAATTACTTAGGACAGCTTCACTAATTGGTATCCCCCTCACAGAATGTGCAGTAGTGTGTATTCAGTAGCACGCAGGTTCAAACCCTTTAACATAAAAAGAATTGATTTTAGTTTACAAATTTCTCGATATTTTCGTATTTTGTTTTGTTATAAATTTTATTCAATAACTTAATCAGAAAACTAAGATTTTTTCAATACCTTTCTAAATTTCTATCGGTACGTACGAGTACCTATGCTAAATTTCGAGACATAATCTTATGTAACGTTGGTGTAGTGGTAGAAGTAGCCGAGTTAATCTGGCATCTAATTGCAAGTCCCGTGTTCGATCCCCTTTATAGATTAGGTGTCATTTTTATATTTGCCATTTTTTATTTTTGTCTATTCTTGTGAATAGTGAAGTCATTGTTTATTAGTATCAATATAATGATTGAAAAATAAAACACAATTTTAGGTAAGTAAACACACTTTTTCTATTTCAAAATTTATGACTACATAACAAAACAAAATGAACATAATTAGTAGCATAGATTGTTTGCTTGTCTTAAACATTTTTTATTTTATAATCAAGCTTATTTATAAGTAGTTCCCTATCCTGATAAATAATGTTCCATTTGCGATTTAGTACTCGAGAATACACATGTTTTCATTAGATTTTTGTCTACTTTTCTAATCTAATGAATTAAACAATTTGAATCTCCTGTAAATCGTGGAACATAGTTTAATCATGTAGGTTTGAAAATATATATGAGGACAAAGGGTATTTTTTTTTATTATTTATTTTTTGTAGTCTGTTTCTCATCTGTGTAACCTCTTGCTCTAAGTTATGCTTGGACCTCAATTCATTCGAATACCAATTTAAAACCATTTGACCCCACATATTTTCTCAGACTTTTAGCTAGCTAGGAATAACAGTAATGTCTTCTTAAAAATATAATAATTCAGAAACCATTCGCGTACGATGCACTGCACAATTATGATGGACAAAATAAATTTGTCCCTCTGGATACACGATCCGCACAGAAAGTAACATGACTTCCTTCAACACTGTCAAATATTGTACGCCATTCATACTCCCAGTCATTTCTTCTATTTTCCGGGAACCATAGAAGACCCCAACAACCTAAAAATAACAATTTAATCAATTGGTGTTTGTTTTTAGGTGTGTGGGATAAAATACAAATAATTTATTTACATTGGTCAAATACTAAGTTGTTTGTTTGTTTTGTTTTAAAAAGATAAGAATAAGATGAAATAATCTTTGATAAATGTAATTGGATTCGTTTTGAATTATCACTTACTTTTTTAATTTATTCTGTTGTTACACTCCTGTTGTTTTTTCTGCCAATTATTCTTACATTCACATCCCCCTCGGATTTAAATTTACGACCTCACATCACAAGCCCAGGGTTTGAATCTGTAAGATAACAAATCAACAATATATTATGCAGTTAAAGATGACAAGTTTTTACTAAAAAGATATAAGTAGGAAATTTACCGTTATTCCAAGCTGACGAGCAATCTTCTTATTACTTATTTGCTGTTCGATAATAACCGGGATCTTAGTTCTCACAAAATTACTGTTATGCAACATTTCCTTCAATATTCTTCAATTCCACCAAAAACATAAATAAAAACAACCAAGTAAACACTCGAATTGAGAATGGCAGTAACCTTTTCTTCGTTCACCAAGATTGTATTCTGATCTACCCTCATCTTTTTTTCTTATCCAGATATCGTAAATAAAATCCGCTGCCGAACATAAATAACACAAAATTTCGAGCGTCGGATAACTAGTTCATTAGCTTAGTTGTTTAGTGAAGTGGTTAAATGTCATGCGAACGATTGGATGCCTGGTTCGAACCCCACTTGATGATACAATTTTTGTTTCTTAGAATTTGAGTAAAATATTAGTAAATCGGTCGGACGACAAATGTAAACTTTAGCTATTTGAGGGGTTACCAATTAATGATTCTGTCTGTACATTAGTTTTGGTTATAATTTATAAAATTATAACCAATTTATAGGTCCGTGGGGTACCGAGGCTCTCCGGGTTTTTAAAAAAATATCTGAGCGTCTGGTCGATGCGACGCGTGACCCGAGAGCTGGTGAATAGCTCAGCGCATCAGCATTGCCATACAGCGTGGTAAGCCACAGCCAGTGTCTTCGGGACGATTCCGACTGGTATTGACATGGATCAATTGAGCTACCTTTAGACTGTTTGCAACCGTCTGCAGTTAGCTCAATAGTTTCAATTGTAAATACTAGTTGTAATTTTTCTATTCCTTTGCTTGTAATTTTCGTTGTTAATAAAGATGTTTAATCTACATAGCCTAAATAAGGTTTATAGATTATCGTAAATGTCATTTATAAAATTTGTAGATTTTTGAAGTTTTCACAAAAATATCTCGAAGCTAATTTGACAATTCCCAGTTTATGATGTTACAACATGTTGAAACAATTATTTTTGTGATTCGTTTAGTTTTGATGTGAAGGAAATTACCAAGATACGTCTCAAGATGCTGATATGTTTCTATCAGGGTCATCATTTTATAAAGTTAATTACCTACAGACAAGGCGTTACAAGGTGTGACTGACTTTGTCACAAAATGGATCCAGCTATGCAAGTAGAGGTGGCAGCCATGTCGTCGGCCCGCGCGCTGGACGAGGCGGCGGCCCGCGGCGACTCCGACGTGCAGGAGTTCTACCGCCGCCGCACCCTGCTGCTCACCGGAGGAACCGGCTTCATGGGGAAACAGCTGCTCGAGAAAATATTCAGGTATATCAAGTGATTACTGGGTATGGTCGATGTATTCCACCTCTTCTGCTGTCTTACAGCCATCCAGATATCGTCTGATCATCTGCTACAACTGCGTACCTCAGTATCCTTAGTCTTTCTGGCATTCTACCGATTATGTTCGTGTTCTGATTCTTTGAAATTTTAAGACTTTTAACTTTATTAATATTTAATCAAATTTAAATAACGTATTTTACAGGGTTTGTGATATTTCAAAAGTTTTCTTGCTTCTGCGTCCCAAAAAAGGAAAATTGATTCAAGAAAGAGTGAACGAGATGTTGCAAGATCCGGTAAGCCGTAGGTGTCTGAATACAAACAAACTTACATATCACCATTTCAGAATATTAATGCAGTTTTATTATTTTTTAGTGTTTCGACAAAGTAAGAAAATTGAAGCCATATTTTTCTGATAGAATATTACCAATTGAAGGAGATGTAGCTGAGATGAGGCTTGGCCTCAGTGACCAGGATTGGGAAATCATTGTCAATGAGGTACGAAAATTCAACAAGGTTGCACTTTGTTAAAGGTATCAAGATAGAAAGGATAACTCCAACAATGGTGTTTAGATCGCAACTGGTTTTTTGATTGGGTTTAGTTAACACGAAGATAAAATACGGAACATGAAAAGCACGTATACCGATTAACATCACGCATTACACGTTCGTCATTGCTAAGCTAAAAATATAGGAATTTAAATGATATAGTTTTTGCATGTTGCTTCACCCTGAGTAACATTGTACTTTGTACATCCTGGCCACTCAAAAAAAGGAAACAGTTATTCAAAGCTGTGTACAATATTGCTTACCTTATGTTATCAAATAAAATGTATATAAAAGTTGGTATACATAGAAAAACATTTATATAATAAAAGTAAGAACGAGAATCTTAAACGTTAACCATATTAATCATGTTCATGTTTTTACATCTTAATCTATTGCCTTAATGTCTTTAGATCTTAATCTATTCGCACTTCACTGTTTCGATATCTAACCCGTTCTAAAATCGCGTATCACATACTGAAAACACAACTTGTCCATCGCACGCTGGATGCTGCTGTGAGGCCTTGGGGCCTCCCTCCAGGGCCGCCGATTTGACGTCGCCGCTCGATGAGATACTGCCACTGCACGCCGCGCCATACTCCTTCGTCGTATAATGCGGTAGCAAACACCAGCCAGTAAAAGTAGGGCCAGTATAGTGTACATCTACTGGTGGATGTCTATCGACAGCAGAAAGTCCATTGAAAACTGTCAAACTTTCAAAGGAAATATCACACACGACTATGGTCACGCTGCCATCCTAAATTAATAAGTAATGGTATCATCGTAGGTGGATGTGGCTGCCACGACGCGGTTCGACGAGAGCCTGCGAGTGGCCACGCTCATCAACGTGAGAGGAACCAGGGAGGTGCTGATGCTGGGCAGGGCCTGCAGGAAACTCAAGTAAGTGACAAGTTCCTGACTCTTTGACACAAACATGCTGTCCTTGGATTCATCGTCATGCATACACCCTTAAATTTTGGTTTTTGGCAACGAAGTAGAAACAAAATTATTCCATGACATAATTAATCTCAGTTCCGTTGGTTTGGGTGTTTTCTATGAATAGTAAAAAAATCTATCTATGTTATGTATTGTATTATGTATATCAGTAATCTGGTACCCATAACACAAGCTCTACTTAGCTTGGGGCATAAGAATAGACAAAAACAAAGTAGAAGGGAAACTTCGCTCCGAACGCGCTCAAGGTCACGATATTAGCCTACGCGATTCTGCACGTTAAACGTGCAGTGGGCGGGCCCATTCAGTAGGGCTGTCACAGCCGGCGACGACGCCGCACGCGGATTTTAATATGGTGTTGGTTACGTACCTACCTCTATAATATGACGTCACGGTCAAGATATTGTGGTGTGATCGGTTGTAACAATAACACAAAAGCGAACACAAATTTAAGTTTTTTTAGACTGCTAAATGATAATGATAATACATACCATTATCACATTACTGGCTGGTACCCGCGACTTCGTCTGCGCATGATTAGTATTTGGAGTACTCGCGATTTTACTTGCGTAATTCCCTTTCCCGTGGGATTTTCGAGATAAAATAAAGCCTATTTCTTATTCCAGCTTATAATCTATCTCTGTGCCATTTCATCCAGATCCGTTCAGCAGTTTTTGCGTGAAAGAGTAACAAACATCCATCCATCTATCCATTCATACTTACAAACTTTCGCGTTTATCAGTTCAATTCAGTTTGGTTCCCCTGGGCTATACGGGTTTTCAAAAATTTCTCACAGCATCTGAACGACGCGTCGTTCAGATGCTGTGAGAAATTTTTGAAAACCCGTATAGCCCAGGGGAACCAAACTGAATTCCGGGATAAAATGTATCCCATGTCCAATCGTTCCGAGTTCCATTCGAATTCATTCACTTCCGTCGTGATGCGTGGTTAAAGAAATTTTCTTTCACCCTCTCTCCCAGGGGAACCTTACCGAATTCCGGGATAAAAAGTATCCCATGTCCTTCCTTGTAGTATGAACTCAAATCGTCCCGAGTTTCATTCCAACTCATTCAGCAGTTTCGGCGTGATGCACGGTAAAGGATTTTTACTTTCATACCCTCTCCCATGAGAACCTTACCGAATTCCGGGATAAAAAATATCCTATGTCCTTCCTCGTAGTATGACCTATAATCATGCCGAGTTTCATTTCAATCCATCAAGTAGTTTCGGCGTGATGCGCGTTTACGATACAGACAGACAGACAGACAGACATGAATGAAAAAAATTACAGTTTTGGCTTGAGTATCGATAATAGAGTGCCCTCCAAAAAAAATTTTCAAAATATCTTCAATGTACAGAATTGGACCTGTTACAGTTTTATTATAAGTATAGATTGTGTTTATGTAGGTTCCTATCTAACTAATTAGGTAGGTACCTAATCAAAGGAACGTGAACATCGGTCGTTGACCTTTTCTCACTCGCCTCGCTTCGCGACGGCGGCGGCGGGGCGCGGCGGTACAGTGCATTAGCAACCCTGGCAAAACGCCTGGACGATAGAGGGGCGTAACGAGGTGAAGGGGAAGTAGGTATATAAATGTCGGCGTTTGGGACTAGATCAAAGAAGAGTCCCTTCTAGTTATTATTTATTCTTATGCTTGGGGCAAGATGATGCTGTGTAGTTCACACAGCCCGGATTTTTTTAAATTTTTTGTTTATTTATGTATGCTTTGAAATCTTTCTTCTGAATATTATGCCTGATTACGAAATACTTCAATCCCTGGTGGGTGCATTCAATATAAGTTGTTACGAAATAAGTGGATGAAACGCTTCTGAGCTATATATTATATAGCAAAGTCAAGAAACAGAAAATATTAAGAACAATGTTCTTTTACCTTTTTTTTGGCTTGCAGATCATTTGTTCACGTGTCAACTGCATACACACAAGCTGTTAACAGTTTGTCTGGCCAGGAAGTGTATGAAAAATTCAGCCTTAGTCCTATATCACCGAAAAAACTGATAGACTTGGTAGAAAGCACGGAGGAAGAGCGGCTTGAGAAATATACAGACAGGTTCGTAGGTTTCATTGGTTTTATCAGTATACGAGTATATCTCCACTGTATCCTTACTATAAACGCGAAAGTTGGTAGCTATTTATGGATGTTTTTACTCTTTCACGCAAAATAATAAACCAACTTAAAATTATTTTGAATTGACGTATTTCTAGCCCTGCCGTTAAATATAGGCTACTTTTCATCCCATAAATCAGTTTCCATGTGATAGAAATAGCCTTGAAATGATTGCATACAAATAACGCGTTTGAAGCCGTGGGCAGGTGCTATTTCTAAACCTAAAAACTATCTCAAATGGACTGACGCGACGTGACGCGCCCTCCTAGTCAACCAAATTCAATTATAATTCGAAGTGTTTTGTTTCCTTGACATTACATGACTCTAACATTTATATCAAATACGTTTTTTTAAATACAGGCACACTAAATATATTTTATAAATTTATATAATTATATAGCTAAGGTATAAAGTTAACATTCTACTTATTATATTTGCCTTATTTCCAGACTGCTGACAGATTACCCAAACACGTACACGTTCTGCAAAGCCGTGGCAGAAGACCTTGTCAGGAGTATGAGCGACGGTCTGCCCATTTGCATTGTTAGACCTGGAATAGGTAAGTCCGCAGACGTTGTAAAAAGCATTAAAATTGGCTGAAAAAATACGCAGAATGAACGAAAAAGTTTCTTTCAACATACAGGGAGTCGATTTAAATATTTTTTAAGTCGACAATGTGTATGTGAAATGTGGTCATAAGCGGTAATAACTTCAAAATTTGGTAATGAGCATACTTAATAATGTGTGTTTTACGTTTTATAATTGTGTTAGATATCTACCTAGGTACCTGTTTACTTTTATAAATTAAACAAAACTATCCTTTTAATATTGATTCTGTTTTCTTTTGTTAATTTTCCTGTGGTTTTTTGTGTGATTCCAATAAAAAGTCTATCTAATGACTGCCTTTCGGTTTTTTGTAACACAAAAGTATTATTTCCAGTATTGGCGTCATATAGAGAGCCTACACCTGGATGGTTGGATGAAAGCTGTGCTTACGGTGCCAGTGGAGTAAGTTCACATACATTCTTAGCAGCATGTCCTATAGACATATAGAACACTATATGTCCTGAGGCAGGCTTTGAGGCAGTTTAAGTATATACTTAGTTCAAAATTTGATTTGTCTAATTGCTTATTTTGTAAGCATAAAGATATAAGGTTATTGATTTATATATTATACATATTATATTTTTATTTATCAGTTAACTATAACTAACGTTAGCTTAGTTTTTGCTTGATCCAGCATTTTGTTTCTAGTTGGCTCTCGGAGCCGCCCTTGGAATCATTCACCTGGTTTATATGCGGAGCGATGTTAAACCGGGCTTTGTGCCCTGTGACTACGTGAATAACGCGATAATAGTCGCAGGAAAGGACGCGAGTCAGAGCTCTGGGGGAGAGCGGACAAAGATATACACAGTCACAAGTGTAGCAAGGAACCCGATGTATTTAAGTAAGTAAAGTAAAAACTGCTTAGATATGTTGTGAAGGCTCGTTGTGCAAACGCAGTTCGCAACGAATGAAACAATGGAAAATTTCACGAAGAGAGCGAAATCAATACGGAAGCTGTGTTTTGCCTACGTAGATACAATGTTCAACATTACACTAACATTATGGAGGCGAAAGTATAGATGTCATCATATGCTGTGTTTTATCCCATCAGTAAATCAGTTCACATGCGATATAAATCCTACCTAATATTGTGTTTAGTTAATGTGTGTTCGTCCTTCCTTTACTCCCTGACTAAGCAACCAATGGGCATGATTATTGGCATACAGTTTGTTTAAAGGGTGTAGGCCAACAAAGACATAAAGATGTAGATACATATAGAGATGATGACTAAAGCCACTTTTTGTCCTGGGAACACATCATTATTATTATATTATAAATTCCCATGTGAGATCAAATTATGAAATTAATTGGTTCACCAATTTTTGATAAGTCTTTTCAATTGTAGACGAGAAAAATAAAAATTTGAGCAAAACGTCGAAAATACTTATCAAAATTAATAGCAATTGTTAGGCTTCTCAAAATTAATAGCTTTATGATCATTTTAATAATGATTCGATTTACACAGACGATGGACACGAATTTATACATATTTTTCTAGATATCAACTGTGGAAACACAGCGAGCCCGTGGATAGCTTAGAAAACCTAACGAATAAATTTATCATTGGTTTTGAAAATCGATTTGGATGCCAAGACTTAGTTGCAGACTTCCCTGCCTGGCAAATTGGGAAGCTTAGGTATTCGCAATTTTATTTTTATTATTAATTTCTGTAGTTCTGTAGTTGATTTTTAATTTATTTTTTTGAATTGCTAAAACAGTTTTCTTCGTCAAAGGTTTCCGATATCAAATGAGAAAGCTTTAATCCTGTTTTACCAATTCCGTCATACTGCCGTCCGTTATCTAAAAAGCGGCTAAGTGACATTTGGTCAATTTTGACTTTTAAATGCCAGGATAAACAGTTCAAAATCCTCTATCGATCTGTCTAGGACACGTGTTCGTATCGTTTTAGGAACGTAGTAATACTTGATCTTAGGTTTTAGTAATCCACCACAATGAAGCAATGCACACACACTTCATAAAAGTCCGATGTTTTTTTCGTAATTTACGTTTAATTTATATTTTTCAGGTATGGTACCAGATTTGGGATATCATAATATATCACGAAGTCCAAAAGCAGTGTACTATTATTATCAAATTCTGATAAGTAACCGTCTCTTGTTCTCCATACTGACACTTTTCGTGCATATTATACCAGCATACTTTGCCGACTTCATTTGTTTGCTTATTGGAAAAGAACGAAGGTACGATTTAGGGTCTAGACAGACGGACTGCAACTCAACTGCAATCCGACTGCCAAATGGCAGTTCAGATGCAGTTGGAATGCAGTTGGCTCGACTGCAATCAAACTGCACGTCGACGGGCAGTTGGCGTGCAGTTGGATTGCAGTCTGAGTGCAGTTACAACGACTAACTGCACTCAGACTGCAATCCAACTGCACGCCAACTGCCCGTCGACGTGCAGTTTGATTGCAGTCGAGCCAACTGCATTCCAACTGCATCTGAACTGCCATTTGGCAGTCGGATTGCAGTTGAGTTGCAGTCCGTCTGTCTAGACCCTTAGTTTCATCTATATTTTAGTTACAGTTTTGCAGTGCAGAATTGAGAACGGCTGGAAAATAACTCTAGGTTATCTCAATTCTGCGCTAGCTAATCAAAAGTACACATAATATGCTGTCAAACCTATGACGATAAAAGATATATGGTTGGTATATATCAACATAAGTATTTGTAAAAGGTGTACTCAAAATGGCGCTGAAAGTCCATCTGTGAATGACGATGATTCAGCTGATCAGTTTACGTCTTCTTGCCACATACCAAAATAGAGATTTAGCTCCATTTTGAGTACGATTAAAAAAAATATAAAGAGAATGAACAACTGATTGGCTAATAATATTAGGAGTGATGCTTACGAATAAGTTCACCTCAATATAATTGACCAGCTGGCTTCAGTAACTACAGTTTTTGTTTCTTACAGAATGGTTAAAGTCTACAAAAAACTTTATAAGATGTCACTCGCCCTTTCCTATTTCTCAACAAATACTTGGATTTTCAACGACGACAACTTGCAAAGTTTGCAGAAAAGTCTGTCAAAAGCTGACGATACAATTTTCAACTTTGATATGAAAAATATTGACTGGCAGGAGTACTTACAGGTATGGTTTCACTGAGAAATGAAAAAAAAATTGATACAAAGCTCTTCTGTTTAGATCTAATTTTCGATGAGAATCTATTCGAAATTCACACCAAAGCGGTAGCGGTTGCTTCCCAAGACGACAGTAGTAAATATCAAGCAATCAAATAATCACCTTTATCTTTATAAAGTAGAATATATAAGTAGAATGAACAAACGAGTGATCGCAAAACTTAAGGCGCAAACAGGACCTAAACTAGCGCCACCACTTATTTTATCATAGGTACATATAAGGTTTATTTACGCACGTTATTTACGCACGGTTTTATTATACGTATAAACCTTCCTCTTGAATCACTCTATCTATTAAAAAAACGCATCAAAATCCGTTGCGTAGTTTTAAAAGTTTAAGCATACCTACAAAGGGTCATAGGGATATAGGGACAAAGGGACAGAGAAAGCGATGTAGTGATTACATTTAACAAAGGAATTTCACAAATTCAAAAGTTCAGTTTATTATACCTACAATAACCTTTTTAATGCTCTTGTTGGCCTCTACCAAATTCTGTTTTCTACACTTACTACATTCAAATATTGAAATTAATTATGCATTAATTAAGTAAGTACAAAATGTGCAAGACAAAATAGAAATAAGTACCTATGTTTAATGTTTTCCTGGCAACCCTAGTTTGACAGACAGATCCCCTCTCTCATCCCGTTCATCGCATCTTTCTCCTCAACGTCTTACTAACGGTTCTGTGAACGTCGGAGCGCAGCCGTTGAAGCCAAATTCACAGAGATTTGCACTACATCTACTATAAGAGAAACAGCAATCAAATTACACAGAAAATCGGCCACTTTCAAGACGACGAGTTCCATACTATTTTTTTACTTTCCTAGGTACATTTAGGTTTAAAGAATATTACGTTAAATACCTACATATTATGCATACTAACCATGCATTGTTTCAGATATGGGCTGTTGGTATCAGGAAGTACATTATGAAGGATGGCCTAAAAGACACAGAATTGGCAAAGAAACGTCAGTTTTGGTTTAGAATTGCGCATTACATTCTAACGGCGTTGTATTGTTTTTGTCTGTGGAAAGTTTTCAATGTAATTTGTTATGTTTTCCAACATGTAATTTGTTTGTCATTGTAAATGAATTGTATTTAATATTAAGTACCAAACAATTCCACCCCAAGATCCACAAAATCCACCATCCTGACCATGCCATTCAATCATTGGCTGGTACCAAATTTATGCAATGAAAAGTAGATGAAAATCTGTTTTTTTGGACATGATAGGTCCGTCCGAAGTAAAGTATTTTTATTGCGTGAAATTTACTAACCTATGTACACAGTTGATTTCGGTATAATTGTGATTCGATTTTAGTATTTCCACAATGTCAAGGAAGAACCCCAAATTTAAATAAAGGCAAAAAGGAAAATATAATAATGAGATCTATATAAAACAACAAAAATGTATAATAATTTTAAAATCAAAATTAGTAATGCATTAACGCTGAGCTTAATTGCCTGCCAAAATTGCCTGAAGAAATGTTAACCTGTATAATATTAGATGTAGATGTGTATATTTATATAATATAGAATACTTACTTAGTTACTTATTTAGTTATTTTAAGTGTTTTGTTTACTATGCATGCAGGTTTCTATTAAGTCAAGTTATTATTTAAGGTCTTAATCAGGCAATAAATGAGTTTTTACTTTTACCTACTTTTAATTCAAACATAAAAACAACGAATATCACGAAGCCGTAAAATCGGAGTCCAAAATAAATTACATTTTACCATGAGCTTTCTTGTGTAGAGCAGTTCATTATTTTCGTAGATGACCCTAATTACTGCGCGCACCATCAGGTAGAGATTGAAAGAGTCAAGGTCCAACGAATTAGTGAAAACAGTTTGATAATATTCAGCAGAGTTTAAATAAATTGCTCAAAAATAGGTTTACAAAGTACATTTACATTAATTTCTAAGTTAAGTAGGAGGTATTAGTGTTTTTATGTTTGTACTTAACATACTTACACAGTACATTGGAATAAAACTTAGGGGTCGAATTAGATTGACTCTTTGATCTAAGTTTTCACTTGTGTATAGATACAAGGGCTCATTCTCTCGGCTCTATCAAGATTTTAAGTGCACTTAATTACTTACTAGATATATCTAATACGATAATACAAGATATTACAGTATTATTAAACAGATGAATGAACCTCAATGTTGACAAGTGTTTTTTCATCTCTTTCACCAATAAACGAAACAAAATAACTTTTGATTACACTATTGGCAATCATAAACTCAACCGCTCTCTTGTTGCAAAGGATCTTGGTATATTTTTTGATGATAAACTTACTTTTCGAGCTCATTATCAGTATATCATAGATAGAGCCAACCAATTATTGGGTTTTGTCTTAAGATCTACTAAGGGCTTCAAAAATTATCGCAGCTTAATTTACCTTTTTAACACGATAGTGCGAAGCGTCTTGGAATACGGATGTTCTATTTGGTCTCCTAACTACAAAGTTCATAATTACAACATCGAACGGATCCAAAGAAAATTCCTGAGACTCCTATGTTATCGTCTTAAACCCGGGCGCCTGTCCCTAAATTACGAAGAGAGCCTCCATAAATTCAACGTTACTTCTTTAGAAACTCGTCGCATTTATTTTGACTTAATTTATTTCTACAAATTACTTCACTCCTTAATAGATTCCCCTAAACTCTTATCTGAAATATCATTTAATATTAATTACAGAGCTCGTAACTCTCATGCCTGCGAGAGCATCAATTTGAAGTTTATATCACTACATAGTATAAAACAAAGTCGCTTTTTCTGTCCCTATGTCCCTATATCCCTTTGAATGCTTAAATCTTTAAAACTACGCAGTGCAAAATTTTGATGCGGTTTTTTTTATTAGATTGAGTGATTCAAGAGAAAGGTTTATACGTATACCTAATAAAACCGTGCGAAGCCGGGGCGGGTTGCTAGTTATATATAAAAGGAAATTCATGGACATGTGCATTTTACCCTTCCTCACCTACGGCGCCCAAACTTGGTCACTGACGGCTCTGCAAAAGTCCAAACTTGGGGTCTGCCAGCGAGGAATGGAGCGCAGTATCCTAATTATCACACCGAATTAGAAATAGTGAACTGCGCTTCAAAACTTAAATTGCAGATGTTGGCCAACAAGCGAGCAAACTGAAATGGGACTGGGCGGTCACATCTGCCGCATGTAGGATGAGTCGTGGGCGAAGGTCCGCCTGCGACGCAGGAGGTTGCGGGTTCGATTCCCGCCTCGGAACAAATTTCTGAACGATCTGCAGAAATTGGTTCCGTTGGTCTGGGTGTTTTAAATAATAAAAAATGTCTATCTATGTAATGTATTGTTTTAAGTATATCAGTCATCTAGTACCCATAACACCAGCTCTGCTTAGCTTGGGGCTAGATGATGCTGTGTGTATTGTCTGGAATTATTTATTTATTTAAAGGTGTAGCTTTACGTAAATGCTCGAAACAGCTATCGACGCCACGCCGCCGCCACCACTCGGCAGCTTTTAAGGTCTCCACACACTGAAGCCCGAGGCGGAGTGGAGGCGAAGGCGTGCGAGTTGTATCCTATGAAAGCCTACACACACATCGCAGGCGGTGGCGGCGCGGTGCCATAGGAAGTACCGCCACGCCTTCGCCTCCGCTCCGTCTCCGGCTTCAGTGTGTGGAGACTTTTAGAGGCAGCTTCTGGTACGCTGCAGCAAATTGCTGAAATAATATTCCGCCACCTATACGAGATTATCAGTGTTTTTATAGTTTCAGTTTCAGTTTATTTATTGATAACGTTTTTTGTGTTACATGTCATTTTCTTATTTCTAATTGAATTAATAATTACCTAATTTGTATATATTCAAATATACATTGGTAATTAATAATAGTATAAAACAATACAAAAAAAGAAAAATTCATACTAAATTAAAAAATATATAAAATGTCAAAAAGTTCATTAAATGTGTAATGAATGACATTGCTCAATCAGCCAGAACTTTAGTTTCGTTTTGAAGGATTGCGTTGAGGAAGCACTGATAATTGTAGATGGGACACGGTTATAAATAGCCGGCCCCATCACATGCACCAGCTTCGAGGACTTCGTGAGGCGCCTTGGGACAGCTCTCAGTTTGTGCGCGTGACGAGTAGGGTACCTGTGCCCCTAGCCGAACCTGGAGTACTCGTCTAGGTGGCTCCGCGCGTACATGGCGGCATGGAAGATGACCAGACCAGGGACATGGGACAGTCATGATCTTCAGAGCACGGAATATTGGACGAGCGGGTATACCTTTACGGCTAAACTGATTTTTTTTGTTTTAGAACAACAGGAGGGGTATTTTAATTCATTCGATTCGTTTCCGTCAGATCTTTTAGAACGCTATTTTGATTTCATATCCAAACTAAGGAATTAAGGATCCAAATTGAAATGGCTAAAGTTTTCAAATACGCTCTTTTGAAATAGCAATCATAGTCAAAAGTTTCCGATATCGAATCCAAAGGGCTTTCCGATGAATTAAAATACCATCCAGAAAAGCATTGAAAATCTCATAGATATTTCGTTTATGAGATTTTCAGTGCTATTCTGTAGTACCTTTCTCAAAACTCTACCACCTCTTCTCTCTCTTTACTTAGTCTAGGGTTACTGGCATAATAGCTCTTTTTATAATTTTAACTAGATAAGTACTACGCCCCGCGGCTTCGCCCGCGAACCATAGTTTTTTTCCGATTATTTTTAATAATTCACTCCATAGTTTATTTAAACCCAGTTTTGTGTGAATCGAACCAAGGAAAAAATATTTTCCATACAAACTTTACCACCTTATTTAACCCCCTCAGAGGGTAAAATTTCCAAATTTTAATAGCCTATGTCCTATTCTAGGTTCTAAACTATCTACGTACCAAATTTCATTTAAATAACTTAAGTAGTGACAAAGATTACTTATAACAAACATTCACAGACTTTCCCATTTATTATAATAGTAAGAAGTAAGAAGATATTTAGATTCTGCTTTTTCGGTAATTTTGTGCTATTATTATTACTATTTTGTCATATATTTTTAACGAATAAGTTAATTTTAGTTGTAAATTCTATATCATTTTTCATTGCTTATTTTTGTTGTGTTTGTCAAAAATATTGTAAAGTCATAAGTCATTGCAGGTAATTTTGTTGTAAAATATACTTTTTATTTTTTGTGTTTTAGTTACTTTATATATGAGTTGTATAAGATATTTTTATAGATATTTTTTACTTTATGTATAAGATATTTTTGTATGTATTGTGCTAGTTTATGCGTTGGTTTGGTTCCGACGGAAGATCAGCGTTGTGATAGCTATTGCACAATGACTATTACAACATAAGGCTGAGTCGGACGCCATTTTAGAGCATTTAAGTTTTTAATTAATTAGTAGGTACCTACCTAACTACTTATGTAATTCATGGTATTGGGTGATTTAAGAAACTATGTAAATTAGTAGTAGGTAGTTTGTAAATGCTATTAATAAAGATTAAGAAAAATCTTATTATACATTTTTTATGAATATGCTGATTCTCAGCAGGGCATTTTCTTATTTGACTTTATTTGACCGTCTGCAGTTAGCTCAATGGTTTCAATTGTAAATACTAGTTGTAATTTTTCTATTCCTTTGCTTGTAATTTTCGTTGTTAGTAAAGATCTTTATTTAATTAAATAAGTAAATCAATTTTTTTCTATAGGCTTACAAAATAAGCACAGACCAGTTATAAGGGATACAATCTTGTTAATTTTTTTTTATTGTACCTGTGTCGAAATAATGTTTTTTCTATTCTATTCTATTCTATTCAATCTGACATTGAAAATGATAAATTACACACGTAACAGTAAATAATTAAACAAAAAAAATTTTGAATATTAAAACACCTTTTGTACATACAATGCGTGTATATTTCACGCAATAAAAATACTTTACTAGGTACATATAAGATTCTAAGCGTATAAGTACAACAAAACATATTTTCACCTACTTTTCATTGCATAAATCTGGTAATTCCCGCCAATGATTGAATGGCATGGGAAGGATAGTGGATTTTGTGGATCTTGGGGTGGAATTGTTTGGTACTTAATATTAAATACAATTCATTTACAATGACAAACAAATTACATGTTGGAAAACATAACAAATGACATTGAAAACTTTCCACAGACAATAGCAATACAACGCCGTTAGAATGTAATGCGCAATTCTAAACCAAAAATGACGTTTCTTTGCTAATTCTGTGTCTTTTAGGCCATCCTTTACAATGTACTTCCTGATACCAACAGCCCATATCTGAAACAATAGGTACATGATTAGTTTGCTGCATATGTAGATAGGTATTTAATGTAAATGTACCTAGGTAGGTATAAAGAACCTACCTAGAAACTCTCATCGACTTAAAACTGGCCGGTTTTCTGTGTAATTTGATTGCTGTTCTCTAATAGAGGTAGCCCAAATACATTTTTTTTGTATTTATTTTATGTTTTAAATATTATACTTAAGCATTTATTTTATTTAAAAAGCTTAACTAAAACCGTGATTCGGTTTGTCTGAAAGTCTCTTAGACCAGTGTTCACCAAAGGACAGTCGGACAGTTATCACATAACAGCTTCATTGATTTAGCTCTTAATAAATATTTTTTACTTTAGTAATACACTTAGTATAGTTTTTCTTTTTAGTTTTTTACATATTTATGTGCTTTGTGAATTTGATACCTACTTTAGGTGATTTTTTGATTGCTTGTTATTTACCGCTGTCGCTTTGGGTAGCGTTGATTTTATGTGAATTTGGAATAGGTTTCTCATTGAAAATTAGCTTTAAACAGAAGAGTTCTATACCTGTACATACTCCTGCCAGTCAATATTTTCCATGTCAAAGTTGAAAATTGTATTGTCAGCTTTTGACAGACTTTTCTGCAAGCTTTGTAAGTTGTTGTCGTTGAAAATCCAAGTATTTGTTGTGAAATAGCCAAGCGCGAGTGACATCTTATAAACTTTTTTGTAGACTTTAACCATTCTGTAAGAAACAAATTACTGTATTACTGAAACCAGCTGGTCAGTTGAGGTGTAGTTAGTAGTAGTAGGTGTGGTTAGTTCGTAATCACATCACTCATATTAGCCTCGTAGCCGTTCATTTTCTTTTGATTTTAATTCGTAGTCATAATGTAGCTAATTTTACTATTTTGTGATGTGACACATACATCTCAATCGATAAGCTGAGCCGTAGCATTCGTCATTTGATTTAGTTCTACAGTACCTATTATTCTAGAAGCAAACTTTACGTTTACGATATTGGTGAATTTATCATTTTATCAGCATCTTGAAAAACTAAACTACGAAAAGTCCCAATATAATGTAATTGGTGTTTATGTTTTTTCTTTATTGTCAAGAAATACTGGACTGATTTCAAAAATTCTTTCACCATTAGAATGCTACGTTAGTGCTAAGCCGGGGCAGGCCACTATGCTAGTCGAATAAATAACAAATATTTCAGATAATATCCCCTTATAGTCTTATTTAATCTTCTTTCAGCTAGTCGTCCATTCTACAAGGATAGGTAATTATAAAAAATATAGAGTAATCAAAATTCACAAGGATACGTTGTTTACTTGTGCTACATTTAGTTATTTCAACAAATATCACATAGCAGCTACTTTATGGATAAAGCTTGGTAGGCTAAACTAAATACTAAAATGCTTTTCATCAGCTGATTGAATTTATCGTCGGTAGCTTTGTTAGTAGCAATAAAACATTCATGATGGCCAGGTAGACAGCTGATAACTATTATCGTTATTTTTATTCCATTGTTTACAAATACTCATGTCTAGATCTACCGACCATTTGTCAAAAACTTACTCCGATTAAAAGATTTAATCGTCATAAGTTTGGCATTAAAATTCGAACACAACTTTGTAAAAATAAGCACATTTGATTAGCTTTAGCAACGCAGAATAATTGAGATAGGCTAGAGTTAGGTCTCAATTCTGCGCTGCAAACTACTACAATACTAAACAACTAAAATACTTATAATTGAAAATAAATCGTACCTTCGTTCTTTTCCAATTAGCAGACAAATGAAGTCGGCAAAGTATGCTGGTATGATGTGCACGAACAGTGTCAGTATGGAGAACAAGAGACGGTTACTAATCACATTGAGATAATAATAGTACACTGCCTTTGGAGTTCGTGAAATATCAGTATGTCCTATATCTAGCAAAATATCTGAAAAAAAAAACTCAACTTCAAGATTAGGTATTTTAATTTGTCGGAAAGGCATTTGGATTCGAAATCGGAAACTTTTGACAAAACGCTATTTTAAACAAGAGGATTTGAAAAGTTTTCTCATTCGAATTCGGATCCTTAGTAGGAAAGTTTCCGACGGCTATTTTCTGTCGAGAAACAATTCCGCCTGATCTTTATCTAACAAGTAGGTATTTGCCCATTGTTGAACAGCAAAATATGGTTTTAAACGCGAGGCAGCTAAACAGTTCACAGCAAATACACAGTTCAATTCAGATACAAACAACAGAACCATGTAGACGGAAGATAGGAACGCTGGTAGAGCTATTTTGCGAAAACCCAAACCTCCCAATTTGACAGGCAGGGAGGCCGGCGACTAAGTTTGTTGTCCAAGTTCATAATCTCCCATAGGTTTTACCAGGGCAAAAAGTAGCCTTTGTTACTCTCCATGCTTTCAAAAATCTCTATGCGAACCATGGAATTTTTTCACTATAAGGCGTTGTCCTAATAGAACGCGAATGCGCGATCATCGTAAGTTCGCGCGAATTTTACTCGTACGAACGCGCGATCAAACATATTGAACTCTAATAGGTGTTCTAACTGACAATCGCACGACGCGGTCGCGCGACTCAAATGTTTGAAACTCTATTCGCGCGAACTTAGTTCGTACGAACGCACGATCAAACATATTGAATTTGAATAGGTGTCCTAATTGAAATTCGTTGCGTGTCTGACGTCCATGGTTGTTGGTGTCGACCGTGCCACTGCACTAGTCCTCGGTCACGTTCGCTCCCGTCGTCAAATCGCACGAGCGAGATTCGCGTAATCGCCTATTCGCGTTCTATTAGGACACCCAGTTTTTGACGTCGCGCGAACACGCGATGGTCGCATCGCTCGCATCGCGCATTCGCGTTCTATTAGGACAACGCCTAAGACGCCAACAATCAAGTCCATTGGTTGCCTAGTTAGAGCGTGAGCGATGGACAAACAAACATTATAAATAAACACATATTAGAAAGGATTTTTATTGCATGGGAACTGATTGCTGGTATAAAATAAAGCATATGATTCCATTCAAATTTATATGATGTTGAACATTGCATCTTTTTTAGCAAAACACAGCTTCCATGATTTTCTTTTCGTTCTCTTTGTGCTCTCTCATACTCGCTCTCTGGAAATGGTCTATTATTTCAGACTACTCTTATACAAAAGCCTTCATTAAGAACATATTGTAAAAGCTTTGAGCTAGTAGGTATATCTAGTACTTACTGACATTCATTGGGTTCCTTGCTACACTTGTGACTGTGTATATCTTTGTCCGCTCTCCCCCAGCGCTCTGACTCGCGTCCTTTCCTGCGACTATTATCGCGTTATTCACGTAGTCACAGGGCACAAAGCCTGGCTTTATATCGCGCCGCAAAAACAACAGATGAATGATTCCAAGACCGGCTCCGAGAACCAACTAGAATCAAAATGCTGGATTAAGCAGGAACTTAGCTAACTTTACCGAAAGTACCAAAGTATATTTTTTCTTGTGGGATTTGGCCGAGATGTCCCCGAAACATTCAGGTCACTTTAATATCGAATTTAGATACCTAACTTACATAGTTGTATATTTAAATAATATATCTTAATAAGTAATTAAATTAATTTATTAGTTCGCAAATAAATACTTTGGATATTCCAAAAATTGCTACAAATAATTGTTTGATAGAATTAATACCTAACTTCAAACTAGCTTCTTTAACAACTTCTTTATCATTTAACTTTGTTTCTCTTTTAATGGATTTCCTTTATTACAAGAAACAAGTTTTAGATTTTTTTTACCAAAAGTGCAAACATGATATACGGGGCCATTGCAAGTGATAATTAATTAAGCTTGCATAATGTGAACGAAGGTAGTTCTATGCGTAACTTACAGCACGCTGGTGTTTGGGATAACAAAATGTATTTCAAGAAAAAGGCTGGAGAAAGACACGATTTGAAAGGAAAATATCTCTCTGACTATTCAATGAATATAACAACGGAAGCGGGACGAGAAACTGAGAGGGAGACCAGAAAGCAAGCAATATTTCCATTGCTTAAAATTCAAACACCTAAACTCACGCTCCAGTTGTCTCGGAAACTGCAGCATACATGAAAATACTATTTATGGTAAGAAGTTATACACAGCGAAGTTAGACATAGAGTACTGAAGCTAGGTTCATATTGCTGTGTCGGGGTGTGTTGTGGCGCGACAGAACGCTATCGGTCTCATAGATTTAGTATGACTAGATTCACATCAGCGACAGATCGCGACACACCCCAACACAAGCTACTACTGTGAATCTAGTCATACTAAATCTATGAGACCGATAGCGTTCTGTCGCGCCACAACACACCCCGACACAGCAATATGAACCCCGCTTGAGAATGGCTGTGATGGTGACTTACTCCACTGGCACCGTAAGCACAACTTGCATCCAACCATCCAGGTGATGGCTCTCGGTATGACGCCAATACTGCAAATAATACTTCAGCGTTCAGCGGACACGGAATGATTAGTCACAGACAAAAAGGCACAGAAATTAAATAAAGAAAATAGGAACAGTATTAAAAGGCATGTTTTGTTTTTAGTAGAAAAGTAAAACAGGTACGTATTATATCTTACAAAATTATAGAAAACAATTCAATTTTGAAGTTATTACTGCTTATGACCACATTTTGGAGTTCAAAAATATTTAAATCGACTTCCTGTCTGTTCAAAGACTCTTTTCCGTTCATTCTGCGTATTTTATCAGCAAATGCCTTAACAGCGTCTGCGGACTTACCTACTCCAGGTCTAACAATGCTAATGGGCAGACCGTCGCTCATACTCCTGACAAGGTCTTCTGCCACGGCTTTGCAGAACGTATACGTGTTTGGGTAATCTGTCAGCAGTCTGAAAATAAGTATCATCATACAAATATCATACAAACAAAAAACAACTCAATAACTAATGATTGCGTGAAAGAGTAAAAACATTCAAGTATGTATACGAACAGTTGCGTGTTTAGGTAAAATCAATAAGGATATGGTGATATATAGTGATAAAACCATAAAAACCTACGAACCTGTCTGTATATCTCTCAAGCCGCCCTTCCTCCGTGCTTTCCACCAAGTCTATCAGTTTTTTCGGTGATATAGGACTAAGGCTGAATTTTTCATATACTTCCTGGCCAGACAAACTGTCCACAGCTTGTGTGTATGCAGTTGACACGTGAACAAATGATCTGCAAGCCAAAAGAAAAGATATAAGCAAATTATTTTTCATGTTTTCTGTTTCGTTATTATGCCAGTAAAACCAGCCTTTGAAGCGTTCACATCGACTAATTTCGTAACAAATAATTCAAATTGAATGCACCCACCAGGGTTTGAAATATCCCGAAACCAGGCAAAATATTCAGAACAAAGAATTTAAAGCATGACTAGATAATGTAATGGAATAAATTTGCTTCTACTTAGTTACCAAAGACCAATAAGAGTTTATGCATGACGATGAATCCAATAACAACATGTTTGTGATAAAGAGTCAGGAACTTGTCACTTGCTTGAGTTTCCTGCAGGCCCTGCCCAACATCAGCACCTCCCTGGTTCCTCTCACGTTGATGAGCGTGGCCACTCGCAGGCTCTCGTCGAACCGCGTCGTGGCAGCCATGTGGTAGATCACATCCACCTACGATGACACCATTACGTAATCACAAAGGAAGGCAGCGTGATTGTTTTCGTGCGTTATATTTCTTTTGAAAGTTTGACAGTTTTCAATAGGTTTTCCGATGTCCATAGAACACTGCCTACTAAATAAACACTTATTCACGATCGGAGTGACGGACAGTCCTCCCTGCAGGAGGACTGCCCGTCACTCCCTGCCTGTCGCAGAGGATACCTCAGCTTCGATGAAACTGCTGACCACGTAATCCTGGAATGCAAGGGAGTAATAACACAACAAACAGAAATCCTCAACTTGCCGCGGACACTCCGCGAAGCCTGTGAAGATCTCAGGAAGATTCTGCGCGACTGGATGGTGTTAGGATGGCTATGATTGCAAAACAAACGCAAATGGACCAAACTGAGTCTAAATGCGGAAACTAGAGTTACTTAAACTTTAACCTTAACCTTTGTCCATATAAAATGAAACCTTGTTGAATGTTCGTACCTCATTGACAATGATTTCCCAATTCTGGTCACTGATACCAAGCCTTATTTCAGCAACATCTCCTTCAATCGGAAATATTTTAGCAGAGAAATCTGGCTTCAGTTTTCTTACTTTGTCGAAACACTAAAAAATTATAAAACTGCATTAATATTCCAAAAAGTTGATGAAGTTTGTTTGTGTTCAGATGTCTTACTACGGCTTACCGGATCTTGCAACATCTCGTTCACTCTTTCATGAATCAGTTTTCTTTTTTTGGGACGCAGAAGCAAGAAAACTTTTGAAACATCACAAACCCTGTAAAATAAGTTATTCAAATTATGACTTAATAGTATATGCTAAAGCTACTATACTTAATTTAATTTAGAACTAGAACCTTTTAAGAACTTTATTATGTACAGATAGAATGAATACATGGTAGAATGCAATTATTTCGGAATGTAGTCAAAGGAAGCCTTTCCGGTTTTAAACCTGAGATTCTCCCGAAAACTCCTCAATCTGAAACGCGACAAACTGCGACAAATCGTAGGCTTATTTAAGTAAGACACATATTTAAATAAGGCCTCATAGACAGCCCCCTATGTGCATAAATGCAGAGGAGACGCTTAGGGAAGCATGCACCGGTGTCAGCGAACTGCTGGCTTTCCTGAAGCGGGCCCCACCCCACACGCAAAAAGGGCCCACCTGTGGCCTAGTTGCGGAAACCAGTCCAGAAACAAAAAAAAAGGTAGACTGCCAGGTGGACTAAGGATTCTGAGGTACGCAGTTGTAGCTGATGATCTGACGATATCTGGATGGCTGTAAGACAGCGGAAGAGGCAGAAGATAGACAATACCCACTAATAATGTACCTGATTATTTTCTCGAGTAGCTGTTTCCCCATGAAGCCGGTTCCTCCGGTGAGCAGCAGGGTGCGGCGGCGGTAGAACTCCTGCACGTCGGAGTCGCCGCGGGCCGCCGCCTCGTCCAGCGCGCGGGCCGACGACATGGCTGCCACCTCTACTTGCATAGCTGGATCCATTTTGTGACAAAGTTGGTCACACCTTGTAAAGCCTTGTCTGTAGGTAATTAACTTTATAAAGATGATGACCCTGATAGAAACATATCAGCATCTTGAGACGTATCTTGGTAATTTCCTTCCCATCCACACTAAACGAATCACAAAAAGAATTATTTCAACATGTTGTCAACATTTATACTGGGAATTGCCAAATTAGCTTCAATAATATTTTTTGAAAACAGAAAAAAACATTATTGAATATAATAAATAAAAATTGATAAATCATAATCAAAACTGATGTACTTACCTAAGTAATTTCGAGTATTGAAATATTTCTAAATTTAATTATGTATTTACTCACAGTGTTCTAATTCCTGTGTGTCGTATTCGGCGTTTCAAAAATAACTGATTTTCCAACTAAGTTCCTACCTATTTATAGAAGTACTGGGAACTATGCTAAAATTCCCATTACTTATTCTTATTACATCACAGACAGAAATAGTTTGAACTAACCTAATCAAAAATTTATGAGTGTGTTTATGTACCTATAGATCGAACAATTAAGTCTCTGTTCCTGAATTATAACCGTGCTATCTATAATCTGCGAATAAAGACGTCGCGTGGGTACTTAGATGCTTTTGGTAGGTCATTAATGCATTAGGGAAATAAAATGGGGCCCAGCACACACCCTTGGGGTGCCCCCCCTTTATTTCACAATGCGCTTTCGTGAAAGGTGACTTTCTTCAAATTTGGTTTTATGATATTTTTTTTCTTATTTTATTTTATTAACAACGAAAATTACAAGCAAGGAATAGAAAAATTACAACTAGTTTTTACAATTGAAACCATTGAGCTAACTGCAGACGGTTGCAAACAGTCTAAAGGTAGCTCAATTGATCCATGTCAATACCAGTCGGAAGCGTCCCCAAGACACTGGCTGCATTACCACGCTGTATGGCAATGCTGATGCGCTGAGCCAGATATTCACCAGCTCTCGGGTCACGCACGCGTCGCATCGACCAGACGCTCAGATAATTTTTTAAAAACCCGGAGAGCCTCGGTACCCCACGGACCTAGGGTCTCGAATCCAAGGGGAGCAAATGCGTAGGTTCTGTCGAGACCTGCATATTTGAGCCTCTTGAGATCCTCGGCCAGATCTGCCGCCGCACCAGCCCTAGTGGATGTCCTTGAAAGATTTATTATTTTATTGAATTTGATTCTATTTTCTAGATACGATTTGATCAGCTGTAGAGTGCTTGCTGTTACACCGTAATTTCAAGTTCTCTTTTTAAATGTTGTGTTTCACGTAGTCAAAAGCATTATGTCACATTATATTGAATAAATTGTTCTTATATTATTATCGTTATTTTTTGTTATTATAGAGGTAATTAACGTTTTTTGTAACAAGTTAGTCGTCGTAGATAGTCGTAGATGTTGATTTTTATGTTTTCTCTGAATTCTGATCTTACTTTTGTTCCTTATCAGTTTTGACAAAATATAGCAATATATTTAAATACATCTATACTGACAATCTTTTCACGATCTAATGATTTACTCGATACATCTTGAAAATTATGTGCTCTAGGTAGGTACATTAAAAAGTTTCAGACATTTCAATAGGGTGCCAAACAACAAACCTAAAATTAGATGATAATCTATCACTAATTTAAAATTATTTTAATTCTTGTAACTAACATTGCTATTTTGCCGTTGTCCATGTTTGTAGCAATATGATTTTGTACATATAAAAAAAACAATTGCTTCGCCCTTACAGGGTACATGTAGGTACTTGCCTTTAAGCTAACTAGCGACTAAACTAAATAATGCTAATGGGTTTGTATATATAAATAAAAGAAATGCGTTGTACACTGGCACTTCGATTCATTTGTTTTCTCATGTTTTTATTTATATTTCCTTGTATTCGTCGTTACTATTGAACCATGATAGTGGCAGAATGTGAAAAATAATAGGTGAAGCTAAAAAAAAAATGCGGGAAAGCGGCAATTCGATTATTATTTGTTTTCTCGTGTTGATGAGTTAAACATAAAATTCACAAATATTTTCTTTGGCTAACTTGCGTTTTTATTTATATTTACTTATATTTGTAATGAAAAACAAAGTGTTTACCTCGGGTGAGTAACTTATTTAGTCCCTCAAATAAAGCTTAGCACCAAACCCCGTCTCGGGACTAAAAAAGTTACTTTCAACCCTAGGGTAACAATGTACTATCGCATAATGGCTCTGAAGCCTTCACAGGCCTCAATATACTTAAATAAATTACATTTTATTCATTAAATACTAAATTATAAACACAGGTTTACAGCTTTACGGAAATCACACACACAAATATTGAGTGTCAAAAATATTAGTTAACAATTCCTACTAAATTTTCAACCAAACACATTTGCATCTACTTTTCATTGCATAGATCTGGTTATCACCACTAAAATGGTTGAATGCTATGGAAAGGATGAAATGGTGCACGCGAATTAAATTTTCATGGATTTTTAATGTAGGTAATTGTAAGGTATTTAATATTAAACACAATACATTTAAAATAATAAACAAAATACATGTTGAAAAATATAGCAAATAACATTAAAAACTTTCCACAGACAATAACAATATAATGCCGTTAGAGTGTAATGCGCAATTCTGAACCAAAATTGACGTTTCTTTGCTAATTCTGTGTCTTTTAGGCCATCCTTTATAATGTACTTCCTGATACCAATAGCCCATATCTGAAACAATACATGATTAGTATGAATAATGTAGGTATTTAATGTGAATGTACTAAGGTAAATAAAAAAAAATAGTTCGGAACTATCGTCGTCTTAAATTTTGCCGGTTTCTGTGTTTATCAAGTTATTGGGTGAAAGCCATTTAGTGAGAGTCATTAACCCCCCCCCCCCTTTCTCGGAAGCGTGAAGGATGCCACAAAAATGTTAGTAGTTAGGTTTAATCTACCTATTAGAAAACAAGTTAAGGCTGATATAAACTTGAAAGGAGAAACGTTAACTTAATAAAGTAAAGGTTTCTTGTTAGCTTCTTTACATTAACTTAAAAAGATTGACGTGAACAAAAATCAAAGAGAGTACTTTATTTTCTAAGTTTTGCGATCACTATATTGTTTTTTCTATTATTACTTAGGTGCTTTTTTTTTCAAGATTCATTTGTTTTTATCAAGATTGATTTGATATTGTACGAGTCCGCACATTATGTATACCTACCTAGATACTTACATACTTAGGTTCGCTTAGGTATGTAAGTATCTAACTCTGTACGAAGCTGTGACTGCCACAGCGAATAAGCAATTCAGCAATTTTATGTTTTTATATCAATAAACTCAGTCTGCATACAACCTCCGTGTCGTTCGGTCATTTAACTCCCATCCTAATATCAGTATCAACCCCTATCAAAATATAATTGTACAGGGTAGCGTTAGGCCCGTACATTTGGTCCTTCGAGTCTCCGTAGGCGGGATCATTTTCGCGAATCAGTGTGTTCTGTGATTCACCTATGGACTGCAGTTATCAAGGGCACGCATAGGTTCCGGCATAGCAACGGCCGGGATCGAGCGTTATCAATATCAACTATCCTTGTGGGCGCCGCCCGCCCAGAGGATAAGCAGCATTATCATCATCACTATCAACGGGACAGAGCTACGGCCGGGACCGAGTTTATCAATATCATCTATCCTTGTGGGCGCCGCCCGCCCAGAGGATAAGCAGTCATCATCATCACTATCAACGGCAGAGCAATCAAGTAAGATCTTTCCATTACTAACTTTGACGGCATTATTTATTTGAATGCAACATGTCAAATATGGAAGAGCTTTTATCAAGGCAAAAACAAATATCAGAGGGCATTAACACACTTTATCAAAATTTTAAAAAGGATGGGCCAGACCGAAAAACAACCGACTATATCAAAAGACGCGTAGACACATTAGATTCTTATTGGAAGGAGTATCAATCAAATCATAATCAACTTATGCAGTCTCATGATAAAAGCGATGAATATTTCGTTAGCAACCATTATCAGCAACTAAAGGAGTTTTATTCGCAAGCACGAGAAAAAATCATTTTATCACCAACAACGTCGTCCGTGCCGCGGCCAGGAACCCCTTTGGGGGGTAAATCAGCAACGGGGCCTGACTTTTCGGATAGAGGAGCCAATAGCAGGCTAGACGATATGATCAAAAGGCAACTGATTAACTTCAAAGCTTTCGCTAGAACCGCATCCAATATCAATGTGGAAAATATCAACGAAAAGTGGGAAATTGAAGATAATTTAAAGAATTTGCTTTATAGGTGGTCGGTCATCGACAATTATCATTGGGAAGTCGATGCAGAATTAAACGGTAGCGATCTAAAGTATGAAGCAACGTTTTTAGAGCATGAGACGACTTTTAATAACATTAAAAAAGCGCTAAATACTAAACTATGGTCAATGGCTCACCGAGAGAAGACAACTCCACAAATGGAAGTTCCGAATTTCAATGGAAACTATAATCAATGGGTTAGTTTCAAAGATTTGTTTTCTGAAGCGATTCACAACAATAATTTTTTATCAAAGGCTCAAAAAATGCAGTTCTTAAAATCAAAGGTTAAGGGCGAAGCGGAACGCTTAATTCAGCATTTAAGTATCAGTTATGACAATTATGATGTCTGTTGGGACATCCTACAGCACAGGTAGGATAATAAAAAGATGTTATTCTCATCACACGTCAACATCATGATGAATCTGCCTGTGGTACAACAAGCATCCATCAAGCATATCAAGCGCATTCACGACACAACCCTGGAGTCTCTGAACGCTATCAAAAATCTAGGAGTGGACACAACTTCGTGGGATCCGCTAATCGTCCATATTTTATGTCAAAAATTGGACAGCGACACGCATGATAACTATGTGAGATCAGTAAAGGAACCTAGAGCGCTTCCTACCTTATCAGAGTTTCTTACTTTCTTGGAGAATAAGTTTACGAGCATGGAATCCAGCAAGAGAAAGCAAGAAAATACTCATCAATCAAACAATCACAAGGAGCAACAGTCATCATCCAAGTCGTCATCATCATCATCGTACCATCATAAAAAATCAACGGATTCTAAGCAAGCTTACCAAGCTAACAAAGGTACGTCGAATTCCCATAACAAGCCTTCTACGTCGAAATCGACGTGTTATACATGTAAGGGCGACCATCTAATATTTCATTGCAAAGAGTTCCTGGAAATGTCGCCCGCCAACAAGAAACAATGTATGGCTAAGTTATCAATATGCCATAACTGCCTTTATGACCACTACGGTAAAGCTTGTATTTCGCCAAAGCGTTGCCGAGAATGTAACGAGTGTCATAATACACTCTTACACAGCATGTATCAAGTTGAAGCTACAGGGAATGAAACTAAATCACGTACTGATCAGCACAAATCAACTACTCACGCAGGCCAGCAGGGTACTTATACAGGAGGTTTTATTATCAACAGCAATGATCAAGGTACAAAAGGTAGATGGTACTTATCAAGACATGAGAGTTCTGGTTGATGGCGGATCGCAAGTATCACTGATTACGGAAAATGCCGCACAGCAATTGGGACTTCCTCGCCGTAGATGTAGAGGGACTATCAGTGGAATCGGAGCAAAGGATAACAGTAGTAAGGGAGTTATCAATATCAATTGCACATCAATGAGCAAACAATACGACTTCAATCTAGATGTTTACATCATGAACAGTCTAACAAAGCATCTCCCGTCGCACACCTTTCCTAAGCCATTTGTGGACTACTTGGCCCACATCGACCTAGCCGACCCGGACTTCAATGTCAGTCGTCCGATTGACATCCTGCTGGGGGCAGACATATACCCGAGAATCATTTTGGAAGGTATCTGTAGGTCAGATAAATCATCATTAATAGCACAGCAGACCCACCTGGGGTGGATTTTATGCGGGAGTACCAAGTCTTTACAATGTAATGTCACCCAATTCAACATCGACGAAATACAGCAATTTTGGGAATTAGAAGACATCAGCGAAGAGTCACAACACTCATCAGAAGACCTGGAATGCATCAAATCATATCAAGAAACTACAACGCGAGATGAAAGTGGAAGGTATCAAGTCAGACTTCCCCTCGTAGAGAATTTCGCAAAAGAGCTGGGTCATTCGAAGTCGAAGGCCGTAGCTCAATTCGTTCAGCTTGAAAAGAAATTATCAAAAAATCAAAAAAATTCAAATGAATACAAATCATTTATAAATGAATATGAAGCATTAGGTCACATGCAATTATCAGAATCGTCGTGTAATCAAACACCGGAATGTTACCTACCACACCACTGTGTGCTACGTGACCATTCAACGACTTCATCGTTACGGGTCGTTTTTAACGCGTCGGCTAAAACTTCAAGCGGGAAAAGTTTGAATGATGTAATGAAAAAGGGTCCGAATTTACAACAAGATCTTCAAACTATTATTCTGAAATGGAGGCAGTATAGATATGCGTATTGTGCCGACATTGAGAAAATGTTTAGGCAGATATGGGTACATCCAGATGACAGGAAATTACAGCTTTTGGTATGGAGAGATGAATGCACTGAAGAACTACGTACTTACGAATGTACTACTGTAACATATGGAGAAAAAGCTGCCCCATTCCTCAGCATGATGACACTAAGACAATTATCAAGTGACGAACGTGAAAAGTTCCCAGAAGCAGCCAAGGTCGTAGAAAGTTCATTTTATATGGATGACCTTGTTCATGGATGTCACTCTATCAAAACAGCAAAGCAGCTACAACAAGATCTAATTGCTTTATTAAAGCTTGCTGGCTTTAATTTAAGAAAATGGTCTTCAAATGATTCCAGACTACTTCAAGATCATGAAAATCAAAGTGATATAAAAAACTTCAAGCAATTAGAAGCAACAAAAACCTTGGGATTGCGATGGGATTCAAAACAAGACGAATTTACACTTTCATCAAAAATCGAATCATCCCAAGACAAGGTCACAAAAAGGTCAATCCTTTGTGATGTAGCAAAGGTGTTCGATCCTCTCGGTTGGATAGCACCAATCACAACAAAACTGAAGATTTTGTTTCAAGATGTCTGGAAATCAAAAATCGAATGGGACGACGAAGTTCCAGAAAATATCAAAAATCAGTGGTTATCAATGAAATCTGATTTACAAAATATCAATGAATTTAAAATACCGAGATGGTTAAATATCAAAGAATCAAGCCTAATCGAATTACATGGCTTTTGTGATTCATCTATGAAAGCTTACGCGGCAGTCGTTTACTGCAAAATCAATATCAATCAAAATTAATCAAAAATAACGTTAGTGGCAGCTAAGACGAGGCTTGTTCCAGTAAACAAAGAGGTTTCATTGCCTCGCAAAGAGCTATGCGGCGCACTGTTATTATCCAACCTGATGAACAAGGTCAAGGACAGTCTTGTTGGATATGATATCAAAATACACGGATGGTGTGACTCCACAGCTGTCTTGGGCTGGCTACAAGGAGACCCAGGCCGATGGAAAACGTTCGTGTCTAATAGAGTGATCAAAATAACAGCGATAATGCCATCTGAATGTTGGCGATACGTTAAATCGCAAGAAAATCCAGCTGACAGTGCCAGTAGAGGCTTATCAGCGTCACAGTTGAGCAATGATAACTTGTGGTGGCAAGGACCTTCGTGGTTATCTAGTTACGCATCTGAAACGGCACAGACACTCGAAAATCAAACAAAATTCGTAACAAATGAAGAATTAAAGCATCAAAAACAAGCCCATGTTACTGTGAAGCAAGAAAGCATTATCAGCGCTTTACTGAGCAAACATAGCTCATTATCAAAAATATCGCGCATTTTAGCATACGTATACCGCTTTATATCAATGAAAAAACACAGAGGTTTCCTATCATTAGAGGAAATAAAATCAGCTAAGATGAAGATTATCAAGCATGAACAAGAAGAGCAATTTGCTGAAGAAATAAGCTGCCTGAAGAAAAATGGCGTGATTCAAGTTAAAAGCAAAATATCAAATTTGAATCCATGGTTAGATGGCCACGGCATTCTTCGAGTGGCGGAAGGCTAAAACAAGCACATCTGAGCCATGATATTCAGCATCCAATAATTTTACAGAACAAAGGCCGCCTCACAGAATTGATGTTGCATGGAGGAGCGCGGCTGACTTTAAGCTTTATCAGACAAAAATATTGGATACTGGGCGGCAACAGAGCAACCAAAGGAAGGTTGCGTAAGTGCGTCAAATGTGCTAAACAAAATCCAAAACTGGGTGAACAAATCATGTCTGACCTCCCAGAGGCTAGAAGCAATCCATCAAAATGTTTTACTCATACAGGAGTAGATTTTTCTGGATTTATCAACGTAAGGTCCAGTAAAGGTCGTGGTATCAGAAGTACAAAGGGGTATGTGGCTGTCTTTGTGTGTATGGCCTCAAAGGCAGTTCACCTTGAGTTGGTCTCTGACTTGAGTACGTCCTCCTTTATATCAGCGCTAAGGAGGATGGCGGCAAGAAAAGGTACACCAAGCCATATGTATAGCGACAATGGCGGTAACTTTATCGGAGCTAACAGAGTACTACAGCAAGAATATCAAGAAATACTGAAAACGATACAGAGTGGCGAAGTACAATCTGAAATGTTAAACACGGAAATCAAATGGCACTTCAATGCACCTCTATGGCCGACAGGGCTATGGGAGGCCGCCGTGAAGAGTTTTAAATATCACCTCAAAAGGGTAGTAGGAGAGCAAATTTTAACCTACGAAGAGATGAGCACTGTTCTCGCCCAAATTGAAGCATGTCTAAACTCTCGTCCACTGTGCCCTATATCAGAAGATCCCGACGAGATGGACTTCTTGACTCCAGCTCACTTCATCACCGGGGGACCGAACCTGACTCTGTTTGAAACGGAAAAGGATCACAGAACTCGATGGCAGTTAATACAAAAGATTGTCAAAGACCTGTGGGACAGATGGCGAAAGGAATATCTGACCCAATTATCATCAAGAAGCAAATGGAGGCTAGATAAGAAAAACGTACGTCTGAACGCCGAAAATGGCTGATGGGAAGGGTCATTCAACAACATCCAGGGCCCGACTCTAAAGTTAGAGTTGTATCATTGAAAACAAAGAACTCTATACTGAAACGCCCAGTGACAAAAATATCAATTTTACCGGTTCATGAAATCGATAATCCTGAAGATCAGAAGCCGAAAATATCAACATCAAAGCCTCGTATCAAACTATCAACATTATTTGCTTCGATATTCCTATTTTTGAATATTTTATCAATTGCCCAAGGTGCGCTGAACGTAACAAAATTCAGAGAAAATCAGCATCTGTATTTTGACAAATTATCAAACATGAAAATCATTCACGATGAATGGAAACTTGTCGTATACTTCAGAACTCAACCTTACTGGGAAGGAATTACGGCTCTCAACAAATCAACAATCACATTAGATCGGCTGTGCAAAACAATGGAAGATAAAAGCTATTGTAATACAATGTTATTACAATTACGGCACGAGCTTAATGAATTGGACTATAATAATCAACTGTTGCTAAATCAACAAAAGGGTTCAAACATGCGCCGGCGCCGCGGTCTCATCGACGGGGTCGGCTACCTGGCTAACTCACTATTCGGAGTATTGGACAGTAGATTCGCCGAACAGTACCTGAAAGACATCAATCAGTTAAAAGAAAATCAGAATCATATATCAACTCTATCAAAAAATCAAACATCAATTATAGAAGCGGAATTCAATGTACTCAAACGACTTGAAAATACGACGACGCAGCAGTATAAAATCATTCATCAAAAACTTATCGAATCAGAGAAAAGGGTTGGTTTGGTGAAAACTGAACTACAAGTATCAAATGAGTTCAACATAGGTGCCATCATAGCAAGCAATCTACTACAAAACATAAAAAACTTACAAAGTTACCTATATGTTGAATACTATCGCGGACACGTATCATGGACGATTTAACCCGTACCTTATCACATCTAAACAACTGCAGGATCAGCTGAGTATTATTTCGAGTCATGTACCAAGTGAATTATCGCTACCTATAGAAAACATACATACCGACATAGCGAAGGTATTCAAACTTATCAAAACAAAGGCAAGAATGATTACCGAATACCTAATATTCGAGCTAAGAATCCCTCTTATCACTAGGGATACTTTCGAGATATTCAAGATCATTCCGATCCCTGAGCAAAAGCGAGACAACATGATAAGCATATCACCTATATCAAATTACTTAGCAATCAACTTGAAGAAAGACATGTACATTTCTATGTCCTACAGCGGCATTCTCATGCTTATTATCAGATGCGAATTTATATTTATGTCATATCAGTAAGCCTATGAATAAGATGTCCAATAATATGGATTTCTGTCAGACGAGAGAAGCCGCGTGCGAAACTACTATCAAAACGTGCAAGAATATGTGGCAGGAAAGTAATTCCCTGAACAACTACATTTATTTTTGCTGCAATCAATGTCAAGTACGTTCTATGTGTGGAGATCAAGTTGCAGTACATCACCTGACTCGCGCCGGAATTATAAGTATAGATAATGGTTGCATAATCAAAACGAACGCTATGGAAATAATCGCTCACGATTCCCTATCGAGCGAAATGTATATCAGATCAAATGTGTATGCCCCTATCATCGCCCCTATAAATCATATTATCAATGTATCAATACCAAGAGAGGTCCTGATGGAACTGCCGGAGACGAAAGCTAATCAGAAAGAGCTTGAAGACTTAGAGGAGAAAATCAAGGACGTAAAGGAGAACGAATCAATATCAACCAGCATATCATATCATGATATCCACCACTATGCGGTAATCTACGGGTGCATCGGGCTGGGTGTCTTCGGAGTCCTCGTGTACTGGGGGCGCCGCGGGCGCGGCTCCTGGTGCCCGCGCGCCGCGGCAGCGCCGGACAGCGCGCGCGCCGCGCCCGCGCCCGCGCCGCGCCCCGCTCCTGGCGTCGCTCGACCAAGTGCTAGTGATAGTGTTGTGTATCAATGTATCAATGAAAGTGTGAGTGCGCGCGTAAATAAGGCAACGTCGCCTATAGTTTCGCGTATAGATTTTTAATCGACATAAGCGGCTATCAAATTATGTACTTTTGTTTGTTTATAATTTTTTATAATGAGTAAAATGTTTCATAAGTATGGCATAAGCTTGAAATGTTTAATAAGCAATCATGATTAACTTTAGCATTGTATCATTTGTATCAATCATTTAGTATCAATGTAATCTTTGAAGGTAGGTACTTAAAGTATTCTTTCTGCGGGGAACATGTACGAGTCCGCAAATTATGTATACCTACCTAGATACTTACATACTTAGGTTCGCTTAGGTATGTAAGTATCTAACTCTGTACGAAGCTGTGACTGCCACAGCGAATAAGCAATTCAGCAATTTTATGTTTTTATATCAATAAACTCAGTCTGCATACAACCTCCGTGTCGTTCGGTCATTTAACTCCCATCCTAATATCAGTATCAACCCCTATCAAAATATAATTGTACAGGGTAGCGTTAGGCCTGTACAGATATAACATATTGCTGTCGTGTCGCCCTGAGTAGCGATTACCGCTTTGGTATGAATTTTTTAAAGGTTTTTTATTGAAAATAGAAGAGATCTAAACAGAAGAGTTTTGTATAAAATATTTTAATTTCTCGTGAAACCATACCTGTAAGTACTCCTGCCAGTCAATATTTTTCATTTCAAAGTTGAAAATCGTATCGTCAGCTTTTGACAAAGTTTTCTGCAAACTTTGCAAGTTGTCGTCGTTGAAAATCCAAGTATTTGTTGAGAAATAGGAAAGGGCGAGTGACATCTTATAAACTTTTTTGTAGACTTTAACCATTCTGTAAGAAACAAAAACTGTAGTTACTGAAGCAGCTGGTCAATCATATTGAGGTGAACTTATTCATAAGCATCACTCATATTATTATTAGCCACTCAGTTGTTCATTCTCTTAATATTTTTAAACGAAATTAAAATGGAGCTAGAATCTCTATTTTGGCATGTGAAAAGAACACGTTAATTGATCAGCTGAGCTAAAGCATCGTCATTTATAGATCGACAGCCGACAACATTTAACGTCACTTACAATATTTTTTATAAATTCTCATGTCGTTATCTACCATAATCTTTTAGTCGCCGTAAGTTTTGCAGCATAAATTTTAAAACACAATTTTGTAAGACCCGGTCATCATCAGGAACCCGGATATCACCAGGGACCCGGATATCACCAGGGACCCGGTCATCATCAGGAACCCGGATATCATCAGGAACCCGGATATCATCAGGGACCCGGATATAACCAAGGACCCGGATATAATCAGGAACCCGGATATCATCAGGGACCCGAATATAATCAGGGACCCGGATATCATAAGGGACCCGGATATAAACAGGGACCCGGATATCACCAGGGACCCGGATATAATCAGGAACCCGGATATCATCAGGGACCCGGATATAAACAGGGACACGGATATAACCAGGGACCCGGATATAAACAGAGACCCGGATATAACCAGGAACCCGGATATAATCAGGGACCCGAATATCATCAGGGACCCGGATATAACCAGGGACCCGGATATAAACAGGGACCCGGATATAAACAGAGACCCGGATATAACCAGGAACCCGGATATAATCAGGGACCCGAATATCATCAGGGACCCGGATATAACCAGGGACCCGGATATAAACAGAGACCCGGATATAACCAGGAACCCGGATATCATCAGGGACCCGGATATAAACAGGGACACGGATATAATCAGGAACCCGGATATCATCAGGGACCCGGATATAAACAGGGACCCGGATATAATCAGGGACCCGGATATCACCAGGGACCCGGTCATCATCAGAAACCCGGATATCATCAGCAACCCGGATATAACCAGGGACCCGGATATAATCAGGAACCCGGATATCACCAGGGACCCGGTCATCATCAGGAACCCGGATAATAATCAGGGACCCAGATATAATCAGGGACCCGAATATCATCAGGGACCCGGATATAACCAGGGACCCGGATATAATCAGGAACCTGGATATCATCAGGGACCCGGATATCATCAGGGACCCGGATATAACCAGGGACCCGGATATAATCAGGAACCCGGATATCATCAGCGACCCGGATATAACCAGGGACCCGGATATCATCAGCGACCCGGATATAAACAGGGACCCGGATAATAATCAGGGACCCAGATATAATCAGGGACCCAGATATAATCAGGGACCCGAATATCATCAGGGACCCGGATATAACCAGGGACCCGGATATAATCAGGAACCTGGATATCATCAGGGACCCGGATATCATCAGGGACCCGGATATAACCAGGGACCCGGATAAAATCAGGAACCCGGATATCATCAGCGACCCGGATATAACCAGGGACCCGGATATCATCAGCGACCCGGATATAAACAGGGACCCGGATATCACCAGGGACCCGGATATAATCAGGAACCCGGATATCATCAGCGACCCGGATATAACCAGGGACCCGGATATCATCAGGGACCCGGATATAAACAGGGACACGGATATAACCAGGAACCCGGATATAATCAGGGACCCGAATATCATCAGGGACCCGGATATAACCAGGGACCCGGATATAATCAGGAACCTGGATATCATCAGGGACCCGGATATCATAAGGGACCCGGATATAACCAGGGACCCGGATATAATCAGGAACCCGGATATCATCAGGGACCCGGATATAAACAGGGACACGGATATAATCAGGGACCCGGATATCACCAGGGACCCGGATATCACCAGGGACCCGGTCATCATCAGGAACCCGGATATCATCAGGAACCCGGATATCATCAGGGACCCGGATATAAACAGGGACCCGGATATAAACAGAGACCCGGATATAACCAGGAACCTGGATATAATCAGGGACCCGAATATCATCAGGGACCCGGATATAACCAGGGACCCGGATATAAACAGAGACCCGGATATAACCAGGAACCCGGATATAATCAGGGACCCGAATATCATCAGGGACCCGGATATAACCAGGGACCCGGATATAATCAGGAACCTGGATATCATCAGTGACCCGGATATAATCAGGGACCCGGATATAATCAGGAACCCGGATATCATCAGCGACCCGGATATCATCAGCGACCCGGCTATCATCAGCGACCCGGATATCATCAGCGACCCGGATATAACCAGGGGCCCGGATATAATCAGGAACCCGGATATCACCAGGGACCCGGTCATCATCAGGAACCCGGATATCATCAGCGACCCGGATATAACCAGGGACCCGGATATAATCAGGAACCCGGATATCATCAGGGACCCGGATATAATCAGGGACCCGGATATAAACAGGGACCCGGATATAAACAGAGACCCGGATATAATCAGGGACCCGGATATCACCAGGGACCCGGTCATCATCAGAAACCCGGATATCATCAGGGACCCGGATATAAACAGGGACACGGATATAATCAGGAACCCGGATATCATCAGGGACCCGGATATAAACAGGGACCCGGATATAATCAGGGACCCGGATATCACCAGGGACCCGGTCATCATCAGAAACCCGGATATCATCAGCGACCCGGATATAACCAGGGACCCGGATATAATCAGGAACCCGGATATCACCAGGGACCCGGTCATCATCAGGAACCCGGATAATAATCAGGGACCCATATATAATCAGGGACCCGAATATCATCAGGGACCCGAATATCATCAGGGACCCGGATATAACCAGGGACCCGGATATAATCAGGAACCTGGATATCATCAGGGACCCGGATATAACCAGGGACCCGGATATAATCAGGAACCCGGATATCATCAGCGACCCGGATATAACCAGGGACCCGGATATCATCAGCGACCCGGATATAAACAGGGACCCGGATATCACCAGGGACCCGGATATAATCAGGAACCCGGATATCATCAGCGACCCGGATATAACCAGGGACCCGGATATCATCAGGGACCCGGATATAAACAGGGACACGGATATAATCAGGAACCCGGATATCACCAGGGACCCGGTCATCATCAGGAACCTGGATATCATCAGCGACCCGGATATAACCAGGGACCCGGATATAATCAGGGACCCGAATATCATCAGGGACCCGGATATAACCAGGGACCCGGATATAATCAGGGACCCGAATATCATCAGGGACCCGGATATAACCAGGGACCCGGATATAATCAGGAACCTGGATATCATCAGGGACCCGGATATCATCAGGGACCCGGATATAACCAGGGACCCGGATATCATCAGCGACCCGGATATAACCAGGGACCCGGATATCATCAGCGACCCGGATATAAACAGGGACCCGGATAATAATCAGGGACCCAGATATAATCAGGGACCCAGATATAATCAGGGACCCGAATATCATCAGGGACCCGGATATAACCAGGGACCCGGATATAATCAGGAACCTGGATATCATCAGGGACCCGGATATCATCAGGGACCCGGATATAACCAGGGACCCGGATATAATCAGGAACCCGGATATCATCAGCGACCCGGATATAACCAGGGACCCGGATATCATCAGCGACCCGGATATAAACAGGGACCCGGATATCACCAGGGACCCGGATATAATCAGGAACCCGGATATCATCAGCGACCCGGATATAACCAGGGACCCGGATATCATCAGGGACCCGGATATAAACAGGGACACGGATATAAGCAGGAACCCGGATATCACCAGGGACCCGGTCATCATCAGGAACCTGGATATCATCAGCGACCCGGATATAATCAGGAACCTGGATATCATCAGGGACCCGGATATCATCAGGGACCCGGATATAACCAGGGACCCGGATATCATCAGCAACCCGGATATCATCAGGGACCCGAATATCATCAGGGACCCAGATATAACCAGGAACCCGGATATCATCAGGGACCCGGATATAATCAAGAACCCGGATATCATCAGCGACCCGGATATAAACAGGGACCCGGATATCACCAGGGACCCGGTCATCATCAGAAACCCGGATATCATCAGCGACCCGGATATCATCAGCGACCCGGATATAACCAGGGACCCGGATATAATCAGGAACCTGGATATCATCAGGGACCCGGATATAACCAGGGGCCCGGATATAATTATAAACCCGGATATCACCAGGGACCCGGTCATCATCAGGAACCCGGATATCATCAGCGACCCGGATATAACCAGGGACCCGGATATAATCAGGAACCTGGATATCATCAGGGACCCGGATATCATCAGGGACCCGGATATAACCAGGGACCCGGATATCACCAGGGACCCGGTCATCATCAGAAACCCGGATATCATCAGCGACCCGGATATCATCAGCGACCCGGATATAACCAGGGACCCGGATATAATCAGGAACCTGGATATCATCAGGGACCCGGATATCATCAGGGACCCGGATATAACCAGGGGCCCGGATATAATCAGGAACCCGGATATCACCAGGGACCCGGTCATCATCAGGAACCCGGATATCATCAGCGACCCGGATATAACCAGGGACCCGTATATAATCAGGAACCCGGATATCATCAGGGACCCGGATATAAACAGGGACCCGGATATAATCAGGGACCCGGATATCACCAGGGACCCGGTCATCATCAGAAACCCGGATATCATCAGCGACCCGGATATAACCAGGGACCCGGATATAATCAGGAACCCGGATATCATCAGGGACCCGGATATAAACAGGGACCCGGATATAATCAGGGACCCGGATATCACCAGGGACCCGGTCATCATCAGGAACCCGGATATCATCAGCGACTCGGATATAATCAGGAACCCGGATTTCATCAGGGACCCGAATATCATCAGCGACCCGGATATCATCAGGAACCCGGATATAATCAGGAACCCGGATATCATCAGGGACCCGGATATAATCAGGAACCCGGATATCATCAGCGACCCGGATATCATCAGGAACTCGGATATCATCAGGGACCCGGATATCACCAGGAACCCGGATATAATCAGGAACCCACTTTTGATAACCTAGCGTAGAATTAAGATAGGCTAGAGTTATTCTCCAGCCGTTCTCAATTCTGCGCTGCAAAACTGCAACTAAAATATAGATGAAACTAAATCGTACCTTCGTTCTTTTCCAATTAGCAGACAAATGAAGTCAGCAAAGTATGCTGGCATAATGTGCACGAAAAGGGTCAGTATGGAGAATAAGAGACGGTTACTAATCTTAGTGAGATAATAATAGTACACTGCCTTTGGAGTTCGTGATATATCAAGATGTCCCAAACCTGGTAACATACCTGAAAAATAAATAAATAAATAATTCCGGACAGCCCACACAGCATCATCTAGCCCCAAGCTAAGCAGAGCTTGTGTTATGGGTACTAGATGACTGAAAGAATAAATAAAAGTTAAACGGAAATTACGAAAACAAATCGGACTTTTATGAACAATCATATGCATTGCTTCATATGGTGGATTCATATGACGGAATTGTTTTAACAGGGATCAGGATTGATTGCTAACTCTGGGAAAAGCACAAAAAGCTATTCTTTAAATTTATTTTTGTCCATTGCCTGTTCGAACATCGTCTCAAAGTGTTTTATTTCCGTTAGATCTTACAGCTACTATTATTATAATAATTTGTCGGAAAAGCCATTTGACATCGGAAACCTTTAACGAAAAACACTATACTAATAATTCAAAAATTCAAATAATAAATCAACTAAAGAACTAGTGCTGTAGACGAAAGGTAGGGCTACACTGGAAACTTTGCGAATATCTAAGCCTCCCAATTTGACAGGTAGGGAAGCCTGCAACTAAGTCTTGTCGCCCAAATCAATATTCAAAACCGATGATAAATTTATTCTTTATTATGATTTCTAAGCTATCCAAGGGCTCGCTGTGTTTCCACAGTTAACATCAAGAAAAATACAGATAAATTCATGCTCATCGTCTGTGTGAATCTAATAATTATAATAACCTTAGAGCTGTTAATTTTGAATAGCCTAACAATTGCTATTAATTTTGAGAAGTATATTCAAAGTTTTGTTAATATTTTTGGTTTTATTGTTTACAAATGACTGAAAAGTCTCATCAAGAATTGGTGACCCAATGAATTTCATAATTTGATCTCCCATGAATTCAATGTGTTAACAGGACAAAAGTGGCCTCATCTACATTATCATCTACATCTATCTGTACATCATCAAATAGATGTAGATACATACATCTGTATGTATCTACATCTATTTCTTTGTCGGCATACACCCTTTCAACAAACTCTATGCCAATTACAATCATGTCCATTGGTTGCTTAGTTAGGCCGTGAAGAAAGGACGAACACGCATTAACTAAACTCAATATTAAGTAGGATTTATATCGCATGGGAACTGATTTATGAGATACAAATAAAGCATATGATGACAACCTAATTTCGCATCCATAATATTAGTGTAATGTTGAACATACTCTCTCTTCTTCTTCCTTATCCCACGCTAAGTGTTGTCGTCACAACATTATTCTTCGTTCATTTTGCCCTGTTATTCGTCATCTCCGTATTCACACCTTCCTATCCTCTTTCATACAACAACACAACATTGAATCATTGAATTGAACATTGCATCTACATAAGCAAAACACAGCTTCCTTATTTTTTTTCGTTCTCTTCGTCAAATTTTTCATTGTTTCATTCGTTGTGAACTGCGCTTGCACTAGGAGCCTTCACGTAGAACATATCTAGGTAGTTTTTACTTTACTTTACTTACTTAAATACATCGGGTTCCTTGCTACACTTGTGACTGTGTATATCTTTGTCCGCTCTCCCCCTGAGCTCTGACTCGCGTCCTTTCCTGCGACTATTATCGCGTTATTCACGTAGTCACAGGGCACAAAGCCTATTTTTACATCATCGCGCATATACATCAGGTGAATGATTCCAAGTCCCATTCCGAGAACCAACTAGAAACAAAATGCTGGATCAATCAAAAACTTAGCTATGGGATATAGAAAGGATGCTCAAAGTACCAAAGCATATTCATATTTTTTGGGGATTCCTCGAGATGTCCTCGAAACAATCAGATCACTGTAATATTGAATATAATATATCTTACATATTATGTACTTAAATACATACAATTTTATATGTTAGCTAGTTTATTAGTAAGTATAATTTTACAAGATATCTAATGGAAGAAATGGAAAAAACTTGAAACCAGCTACAATTTATTTAATGTTTACGACTTTTATATTGACGTCCTTAATTACGAAAAACATTTTATACATAATAAAAACAAAAGATGCGAAAGTGATTTAAGGGACATTACGAGCGATAATCTACATAATAAGTATTTTTTTTGCGTATAAGTTTTTTCGTATGAACTAAGAGACATATTTCAAGAAAGAGGCTGAGTACTGATCACGATATGAAAGCAAAAGATCTCTGCCTTTTCATTGAACATAGGAACAGAAGCGGGGCGAAAAACTGGGAGAGAGACCGAAAAGCAAGCAATATTTCCATTGCTTCAGCTGATATAAAGGCCGCTGCAAAATGATTCAAAGTGTTTTTTATGTCTAGAACTTATAGAACATAGAATGTCTGTGATACTTACTCCACTGACACCGTAAGCACAGCCTTCATCCAACCATCCAGGTGTAGGCTCTCGGTATGACGCCAATACTGGAAATAATAATAATGTTAGCCATTATAGCTGTTTTACATAAATGTAAACTATTCCTTTTTATTAACACTTTCTATTTTTTTATCAAGTTATTAATATATATCAAAAAACGTTGGTTTTTCATTTTTATTACTTTCTGTGAGAGAAAGTTCTGGATGATCGATCATACTTCTTCTTTCTTCCCGTGTATTGGTAGTATTAGATTATTAGATGAAGGAGGGCAATGCAATTCTTGACTCCTTTTAAAAATATAGTATTGTAGTGTTAAAAATGAAATGGCAACAGTCATAAAGTGTGTTTTACCAAATTTTGAAGTTAGAACTGCTTAGGACCAAATTTTGGAGTGGCAAAATGATGAAAGCAGTTTTACTTAGAAAATTTCAATTCCTTTCGGTTCATTTTACGTAGTTTTTAGCTAATCAATATTAAATCATTTACTAGTTTCGTCTACAGTTTTTGAGTTAATGCGGAATTACCTATTCCAGGTCTAACAATGCAAATGGGCAGACCGTCGCTCATACTCCTGACAAGGTCTTCTGCCACGGCTTTGCAGAACGTGTACGTGTTTGGGTAATCCGTCAGCAGTCTGGAAATAAGGAAAATGTCATCTAAATATCCGGCTTTACTGAAACCCTAAAGTGAACATTGTATCTCATCATCATCATCATCCGCAGCTCGACTTCACCCACTGCTGAGTATAGGTCTCCAAACTTTTTTGCCACTCCACACGGTCCTGTGCCAGTCTCATCCAGTTTCTCCCCGCGGTTCTCATAATTTTTTGACGTGTCCAAGTGTCCTGTAAGGTCTTAAGGAAATAAAGCATTTTGACTTTGAGTTTGACTTTAATATCGTCTACCCATTTCGCTGCTGGACGTCCGACTCCTCTATCCCGTTCTTGGCCGCCATTCAGTTAGCGCCTTACTCTACCTATCGTCTTGTCTCCTTGCCAACATTTAACAAAGTGGGTACCCACTTTTAAGTAAATATTCTTTACCGGGGATCTCTGTGACTACTTAACTTAATCATCATCATCAGCATGTACTAGTCCACTGCTGGACATCCCTTAGTGGGCGCCATAGCGCCCTTTTTTCAGCTTACTGCATCCAGCATCCAACCATAAGCAAATTTATTGGGTACTAAATCAGCGATATTACACTATTTAAAAAGTTGAAGAAAATGAAACCTACGACAACTAGCTATGAAATCCGGAAGATTTAAACTTTTTTATGGTAATTAACTCATGAATATCTTTTAAATACGTAACTATGGGTTAGAGTACAAGTCATAGCAATGTTAAATTCAGAAGACATTCGCAATACGAACTGCTATTGCTTTTGACGCTTTGTTTCATATTTTAGTTATGTAGTCATCAATAAGAGCTTATAATCGAAATATGGTGAAAAAACCAATAAAACCTACGAACCTTTTTGTATAGCTCTCAAGCTGCGCTTCCTCCGTGTTTTCCACCAAGTCTATCAGTTTTTTCGGTGAAATAGGACTTATACTGAATTTTTCATACACTTCCTGGCCAGACAAACTGTCCACAGCTTGTGTGTATGCAGTTGAGACGTGAACAAATGATCTGCAAGCCAAAAGAAAGTATGTAGATATTGATATTGATGCTGATGTTGAGGAACCAGCCTTATTGAAATCAGAAGAGATCACTAATTTTGTTACAGCTAACTGAATACCGCCAGGTTCAATTCCGTAACCAGACATAATATTCAAAAGAAAGGATTTAAATCATGAGTAGATAATGTCATGGAATAATTATTTTTCTTCTTTAATTTAGATTTAGTATAAATTTCTAATAAGGTTGCCAAAGACCAATAAGGGTGTTATGCATGACGATGAAACCAATAACAGCATGTTTGTGTTAAAGAGTCAGGAACTTGTCACTTGCTTGAGTTTCCTGCAGGCCCTGCCCAGCATCAGCACCTCCCTGGTTCCTCTCACGTTGATGAGCGTGGCCACTCGCAGGCTCTCGTCGAACCGCGTCGTGGCAGCCATGTGGTAGATCACATCCACCTACGATGATACCATTACTTATACTAGATACATAGAGGAAGTCAACATGATCGATGTCGTGAGTGATATTTCCTTTGAAAGTTTGATAGTTTTCAATGGACCTTCTGCTGTCGATAGAAAGTGCAACTTGGTTGATTGTTCGTACCTCATTGACAATGATTTCCCAATCCTGGTCACCGATACCGAGCCTCATCTCAGCTACATCTCCTTCAATCGGAAATATTCTATCAGAAAAATCTGTCTTCAGTTTTCTTACTTTGTCGAAACACTAAAAAATAATAAAACTACATTAAAATTCTAAAAGGGTGATATCTAAGTTTGTTTGTATTCAGACATCTACGGCTTACCGAATCTTGCAACATCTCGTTCACTCTGTCTTGAATCAGTTTTCCTTTCTTGGGACGCAAAAGCAAGAAAACTTTTGACACATCACAAACCCTGTAAAATACGTTATTCAAATATGACTTAATAGTAGGTTAATGTTAAAGCTACTAAAGTTAACTGGCTGAAAGTGAGCAGAACCAGAACACGAACATAATCGGTAGAATGCCAGAAAGACTAAGGATACCTTCTGAGGTACGCAGTTGTAGCAGATGATCAGACGATATTTGGATGGCTGTAAGACAGCAGAAGAGGTGGAATACATCGACATATTATGTACCCAGTAATCACTTGATATACCTGATTATTTTCTCGAGCAGCTGTTTCCCCATGAAGCCGGTTCCTCCGGTGAGCAGCAGGGTGCGGCGGCGGTAGAACTCCTGCACGTCGGAGTCGCCGCGGGCCGCCGCCTCGTCCAGCGCGCGGGCTGACGACATGGCTGCCACCTCTACTTGCATAGCTGGATCCATTGTGGAAAACTGCGGAAAAGTTGGTCACTCCCGAGTACCTCGTAACTTTTTATCTATAGATACCTTCACTATGCCTATAAATTTTGTAAGATTGTTCACTAAACATTTTGAACTAAAACGCATGATCTTTCATACGGTTGCGTCTTAAGTTTTGCTATTTGAAGGCGGGCAGCGCTGCGTCTAGAAATCCCGCTTATAAGACGTAGATGTCACGTCTTCACTTGCAATTGTTACTCGCCTTTGATACCTTCTTAACAAAGTGTAAATCAGGGCCCAAATTCCACTGAATAAATCTCTCAACCATTTAAATAGTATCGTGTCAAAATGTCAGTGTTAAACTCTTGGTATTCTACCACCACAAACTTTTAGAGATTCATTCATAGCTATGACGATTAAGTTTATGACTACCAATTTGACATTCTAATTATGAAAGTATCTTCAAGCGCAAAAATAACCCAAATGCATAAACGTAATTTTAGCCATCTTGATAGTATAACGCTATTGAGACCTTTGTTTTGAAATTAGTGGAATTTGACCCCAGATTTTTTGAAACACGAAATTAGTGTTAATAATTTCGATTATTGAAATCTATCAGTGTCACCTATCGATGAACGCCACTGTACATAACATTTTCAGGCAGTTGTACGAGTATTTACTACCTGTGTAGGTTATTATGTTATTATCAAATTTTTATTAATATTTTTGTGACGCTTCTTACTGGTATTGACATGGATCAATTAGCAGTTAGTTAGCTCAATAGTTTCAATTGTATAAACTAGTTTTAATTTATATCAATTCCTCTATTGTAATTTTCGTTGTAAATAAAGACTAATAAAAGTACATTTTATTAAATTTGGCTATATTCCGATTGGCTATATTCTTAGATTTTTTCATTCGCTACATTAAAATGATCCCTACAAAGGACAGAGTCGATTGGCATCAAAAAAAAAAATTCAAACTTGGTTCATTTTTAAGGGGCTACTCAAGCTTAACTAAAAATACTTTAATGTCATATTTTTTCCAAAAAGGAGCTGATATTTCAAAAGAAACGTCACCTGTATCTCCTCTGGGTATATCAGTTATCTAGTACCCATAACACAAGCTTTGAGTAGCTTACTTTGGGGCTAGATGGTGCTGTGTGGACTGTCCAGCATTATTTATTTATTTATTTTATTTATTGGTGATCCCGTAATGTCCCAGTTAAAAAAACACTGTATACTCACATTTTTCTAACCCCAGTGTGTGTGGTATTCGGAGTCAAAAAAATAACTAAGTTTCAATATATGTAGAAGTATTGGGAAGTATGCTAAAATTCTGATTACGTATTCTTATTACAGCACAAGTATCTGCCCCCGGCTTCGCACTCGTTGTTTCTATGTAAACGTCTCAAGGCAATTTTTATCCCATGGCATAAAATATGAGATTTATTTTGTTTATTTCTTATTTATTTATTAAGGAATAACTAACGACTACATTAAACTTATTATACATTTACGATATTTTACGAATATTTATGCGATGAAAAGCCTGTGTTATTCTAGGTCTAAAACTACGTCTATTCAAAATTTCAGCACGATCCATTCAGTAAGTATGTTTTCGTGAAAAAGGAACAATCATCCATCCATACATCTTTCCAAACTTTCGTGTTTATAATATTAGTATAGAAATAAAAAGATAGACAAATAAAACAAATAAAAAATAACTGAACTTACGCATTCGAAAATAATAAATTAAATTGAAAAAACTTACGTCAGTCGTTCTTGAAATTTGATTAATTTATTTTGCTTTTGGTAGTATTTCTATTGTATGCAAATATTCAACCGTATAAATATCCTACATAAAAAACACTTTGTAATTTGAGCCGAAAATTCTGTGTTCTGTCCTTTTCAGCAAAATTTCAGATAAAGCTTGTTTGAAGTGTTTATTGGTTAAGGATAAACTTACAGTTAAATATGGCCATTATTTGAGGTACCTTCTTACGGTTCTTAAAATACCTAGTATTTTTGTTTTACTTTAAATGAGGGAAATTGTTTTCCAAATACGTAATATCTGTAATAAGATAAAAATCCGTCAACTTACGCCTGGTTTACATTTGTTAAGTATCAAGTGAGGTGACAACTGTAAGTCACATGATATCCGATATATTTGTTCACGGAACATTTTGAACTAAGACGAATGCCATCTTTCACACAGCTGCGTCTTCATCATCATCAGCCCATATTAGTCTACTGCTGGACATAGGCCTTCCCTAATGAGCGCCATAGCGCCCTGTCTTCAGCTTGACGCATCCAGCGTCTGCCAGCAGTCTTTCGAAGATCGTCATCCCACCTAGCCGGAGGGTGTCCTACACTACGTTTACCAAGTCGAGGTCTCCACTCAAGAACACGTTCATCTCAACGGTTGTCAGTTCTTCGCGAGATATAGCCGGCCCACTGCCACTTCAGCTTGCTATTTCTTTGAGCCATGTCGATAACTTTGGTTCTCTGTCGGATGTATTCGTTACGAATCCTGTCCTTCAGAGAAACACCTCACATAGCTCTTTCCATAGCTTTTTGAGCGACTTTGAACTAATGGACCAGCCCTACCGTTAGCGTCCACGTCTCAGCTCTGTAGGTAATTACGGGTAGGACGCACTCGTATGCCCTTAACTTTCCAGTCCAGCGTCTGCTGCTACTGTAAAGCAGCGTCTTGACTTTTGTATATGAAGGCGCGCGGCGCCGCGTCTAGAAATCGCGATTACAAGACGCAGGTGTCACTTTTGTCACTTGCACTTGTCACTCGCATTTGATACTTAACAAAGTGTAAACCAGGCATTGCAGACGTGGATATAAAATAATTAAATAACAAATTTGTTTGGAACATAATATGTTAATCAGGCTTCACATCAGTGCCTTTGCAAATTGTACTGTTAGGCGTCGTCCTAATTGGGAGCGATCGTACGATGACACGATGCGTTCTCGTCGTGCGATGAGTTCAAACATATAGATTTCATCAGAGTGTCCTATTTGAACCTCGCAAGTAATCGTGCGAGCACATAAAATGCTTAATAATGATCGTACGATACCTTTGATCGTGCGATCATGTAATCAAAGTAACAGATCTCTTTTGAGTGTCCGAATCGGTTACCTACGCGATGCGTTGACGCGCGAGGGGCGTTATCATCGTCAACGGCATCACACGATGGACATCGCGCGATCTATTAGGACACCTGTTAGGTCATCGCACGGTCACTTTGATCGTGAGATGAAAAACGCATCGCGCCATCGTACGATCGCTCCCAATTAGGACGCCGCCTTAGGTTATGAGGTTATGAGACATAACCAAACTTTACTTTTCTCTTCCGACCTGTTAAAGGTTTATTCATTAACTAGCGACCAGCTCCGGCTTCGCACGGTTTCATTATACGAATACACCTTTCCTCTTGAATCACTCTATCTATTAAAAAAACCGCATCAATATCCATGGCGTAGATTTAAAGATTACGAAAGGACACAGGGACATAGGGACAGAGAAAGCGACTTTGTTATATGTAGTGATGTAGTGAAACGAAATCACTCATTTAATTTCAAAAGTGTAATCTCAAAGGGCTCTTTTGAAAGTTGCCAAAAATCTACCGTTTTCGCGAAAAATTACCTAAGTACCTACTACCCTAAAACCGCATTAAAATCCGTTGCGTAGATTTAAAGATTTAAGCATACAAAGTGACAAAGGGACATAGGTACAATACATATAGTGACAGAGAAAGCGACTTTGTTTTATACTCTGATGACTGTAGTGATTTTGTAGTTCTTTTTGTGCGTACTAGCTAACCCGAACGTGAATTCATACGTGTGCAATTAATTAATACCCTATTGACCCCATTTTAACTAACTTAGAATACGAAGTTACATAAATGAGTTCTTATCGAGTGCAAAACAAAGGTCTCAATAGCGTCATACTATCAAGATGGCTAAAATGACGTTTTTGTATTCGGTATTCTACTTTTTTTTTCGCTTGTAGAGACTTTCATGGATGTCAAATTGGTAGTCATAAACGTAATCGTCACAGCTACGAATGAACCTCAAAAAGTTTGTGATAGTAGAATACCAAAAGGAGTTTGATAATGTATTTTGACAAGATACTATTGTACTGTAACGGTGAATTGATTAATTTAGTGGAATTCGGGCCCAGCTTCGTAGCTTTTGTAATTACATAGATATCTTTATGAGTCACCCAGTTTTCTATCTTATAAATACACAAGCATCTACCCCCAGCTTTGCCCACGTTATTTCTATGGTAGGTAACGTCTCAAGGCTATTTTAAACCATGGGAACTGAGCTATGGGATGAAAAGTAAGTAGTAAGCCTATGTGTTTTTCTAGGGTGTTAACCAACTCATCTACAACACAGTTATACCGGTTAAAGTAGTAGCTGAGGATGAATAAGCACTCTTGTGTAGGTACTTAACACTCTTACACTGCTCTACAGGCTCTCTATAACTTTTGCCTGTAAAATCGTGGGCCTCCTAAAACTACGTACCTACATTACGATATAAAATAATATATACTACATAAATTAAGTAATATAAACCACATATTACATTACAAGCTTTCGCGTTAATAATATTAGTACATAATTATAATATTAGTACATATGTAATGAATAATTAAATTATACATTCCTTAGTTTGGTAGCGCCATCTAACCATCGCTAATAGAACTAAATAATGCTGTCTGCATTCGTAGAATCCGAGTCGATGATGTTACAATAAATACTAAAGAAAAAACTTCACAGAAAATCAGATAGATGGCACTACATTTCGATTTCGATCACATGTATAAGTCACTAGCATCTGTCAGCGGTTTCGATCGCTTTATTTCTATGGAAACGTTTCGAGGCTATTTCTATCCCATGTGAACTGATTTATGGAATGAAAAGTAAGTAGCCTATGTGTTATATCAGGGCTAGAACTAATCTAAGTATATTAAATTGCAGCTTGATCTGTTTAATAGTTTTTGCGTGAAAGAGGAACAAACATCCATCCAACATCTATGCATACATACAAACTTTCGCGTTTATAATAGAAGTTCCTAAGGATACGGATAGATAATATCTGTGATTTAAGGGTGCGTACTGACCAACGTTACGAGGTTTAATGTAACATATTACAAAGCGAGCATTCGTGCAGTCAGTACGTCGTGTTATGGCAAACGTAGTATTACTAGAATCTTTGTGTCACACAGATTCTAGCAATACTACGTTTGCCGTAACACGACGTACTGACTGCAAGAATGCTCGCTTTGTAATATGTTACATTACACCTCGTAACGTTGGTCAGTACGCACCTTAAGTGAAACAAGTGATGTAATATTATGATCACGCAAAAACTACTAAAATTCTGATAGTTCAAACATACTGAAACTGCTGAAATGTTGAAAAGAAGCAGTTCTAGCCCTGGAATAACACATACGCTTTTCATTCCATAAATCAGTTAATATGGGATAAGAATAGCCTTGAAATCTATACTTATAATAAAACTGTAACAGGTCCAATTCTGTACATTGAAGATATTTTGAAATTTTTTTTTGGAGTGCATTCTATTATCTATACTCAAGCCAACACTGTAATTTTTTTCATTCATGTCTGTCTGTCTGTCTGTCTGTCTGTATCGTAAACGCGCATCACGCCGAAACTACTCGATGGATTGAAATGAAACTCGGCATGATTGTAGGTCGTACTACGAGGAAGGACATAGGATACTTTTTATCCCGGAATTCAGTAAGGTTCTCATGGAAGAGGGTATGAAAGTAAAATTCCTTTACCGCGCATCACACCGAAACTGCTGAATGAGTTGGAATGAAACTCGGGACGATTTGAGTTCATAGTACAAGGAAGGACATGGGATACTTTTTATCCCGGAATTCGGTAAGGTTCCCCTGGGAGAGAGGGTGAAAGAAAAATTCTTTAACCACGCATCACGACGGAATTGAATGAATTCGAATGGAACTCGGGACGATTGGACATGGGATACATTTTATCCCGGAATTCAGTTTGGTTCCCCTGGGCTATACGGGTTTCCAAAAATTTCTCACAGCATGTCTCAGATGCTGTGAGAAATTTTTGGAAACCCGTATAGCCCAGGGGAACCAAACTGAATTGAACTGATAAACGCGAAAGATTGTAAGTATGAATGGATAGATGGATGGATAGATTGATAGATGGATGGATGTTTGTTACTCTTTCACGCAAAAACTGCTGAACGGATCTGGATGAAATTTGGCACAGAGATAGATTATAAGCTGGAATAAGAAATAGGCTTTATTTTATCCCGAAAATCCTACGGGAAAGGGAATTACGCAAATAAAATAGCGAGTACTCCAAATACTAATCATGCGCAGACGAAGTCGCGGGCACCAGCTAGTGTTTCCATAAAAACATAGCGCACGAAGCCGCGGGCATATTTGTCTACTACTTAGTTTAATAATGAAATAACTGTATTCTAATTTTTATTTCTTATGTACTAATAACTTTCTAATAATAATATGTATTTGTAGGTATCATATGTAATATTGTACCTACTTGCCTAACTGTTCTTTTTGCTACTTTTTTGTATCTTTTGTTTCTGTGAGATGTTAATAAATCTACCTATCCTGGAAGTTTTTTGTTTGAAAGCAAAAAACTTACACTTTTTACTTTAAGAACAAAAGTTTCTATTTGTTTTTACCCAAAAATAACTGTAGGTACTTACTGCCAATACTAATTACAAATCGCTGCTGCCGGATCGTAGAATCAACCCATTTGCAGAATGGCTAGGGCGATCGCAAAATGAACGCAGTTTTGTAGATACTTATTAATTTAATTCGTTAAGAAGTATAATCATTTGTTGGGTTGTTTTATGTTGTTACAAAGGTTTGAAATATAAAATAAAAGGTAACAAACATGAAACCCATAGTAGTGCTATGACAAACGAAACCTAAAACTAAGCAAATCTAAATCTAGGCTTAGGTTAGAAAACTTAGGTACATAGTATCTGGGTGTTTATTATATAAAACATAAGTTATTTAGCACTGAATCTCTTTACACGTATCATCAAAATATTCCTGGAGGAAATCATAGCATTCTTTGAGTGTTTTATAAAGGATTTAATCGGTTTCTATGATTTTTAGACAACTCTGGCTAAATGACGTTAAGCCTTAATTTTGAAAATGAAATAACAATCAGCATGGGTAATTGTGCGGTTAGCGGTTTTACCATCAGCCTAGCCATTCAACAAACAAGCTGTTTATACGATCTGGCAGAATCATACCACCTCTGAGTACCGGATCGTAATAAATACTTGTATTATGAATGAATTCAATCTTGTTCATGTTCGAAACAGGTTTTGATCAAAATATTGAGGGCAATGAACCAAACAGTATTTTAAATTAAATGGGTAGGTACTTAGGTATTTTTTACGCGAAAACAGGTGTTTGGCAACTTTCAAAAAAGCCCTTTGAGATTTCACTTTCGAAGTTGAACGAGTGTTTTCGTTTCACTACATAGTATAAAATAAAGTAGCTTTCTCTGTGCCTATGTCCCTATGTCCCTTTGTATACTTAAATCTTTAAAACTATGCAACGGATATTGATGCGGTTTTTTTAATAGATAGAGTGATTCAAGACGAAGGTTTATACGTATAATAAAAACGTGCGAAGGCGGGGCGGGTCGCTAGTAGTATACATCGTATAAAACAATTTCGCTTCCCGCAATCTGTCTCTAAAGTCTCTATGTACTTATGCTTAGATTTTTTAAACTACGTAACGGATTTTATGTGATTTTTCTTAATAAGTCATCAACGATTATTCAATTTGGTTTATTGATTTAAGTTGAAGGGGTATAACCCTACTAATATTATAAACGCGAAAGTTTGTAAGTATGGATGGATGGATGTTTGTTACTCTTTCACGCAAAAACTACTGAACAAATATGGATGAAATTTGTCACTGAGATAGATTATAGTCTGGATAACACATAGGCTATATTTTTAAACGGGAATTACGCGGGTGAAACCGCGAGGCGTTGCTAGTGTTTAATAAACCGGTGGGTCGGTATAGTTCGCGTCATGTAAGAAGAACGCTGGCGGTAAAGCTGCGCAGAAGGCGATTTATGGGTCTATTTGGAGGTAGGCGGTGGGGCGCGGGGTGGAAGGGTCATGCGCCGCATGCTTGCCGGTGCGCTATTGGTTCGTCAGTTGACATTTGCTGTCACACGTCACGTTTCTTGTCAAAATACCATCGCGCACAAAAGTTTACGAAATGGTTTTACATTTTAATGGTTTTTGGAAATTATGCACAAAGGTAAAGGAAATAGAGGTAGAGACCGATTACTGTAAAAGCGATCATTTGGTAGATATGATTACAGAAACATTTATTATTTGTGTAAGGGATGATGATTCTGACTCAAATAATGATGAAAGCTCAAGTAACGACAGCGACGATGATGAAATAGCCACCTCCAGTATCAATCCCGCGTCCTCATCTGGTTTTCACGTCACCCAAGACGACTTAATGGATGGAGTTGCTACATTACATTATTTTTTTGTAATTAGATTAAACATTCTAAACTGAATTGAACTTGTTGTTAATTTTATCTAATATTATTTTCTAATAACCAACACCAAGCCGCGAGTGAAATATTAGTTAAAAATAGGCACAGCAAATTGGCATAGTACTATCGTACGCGAGTGTACCCATGCGCGAACATACCCCTTCCACTTTCTTCCAGCGCTCTTTTTACGTGACGCGACCTATAGTTTAAAATAACACACAGCATCATCTAGCCCCAAGCTAAGCAGAGCTTGTGTTAGGGGTACTAAATTACTGATATACTAAATACATAATACTATTTCCATAGATATTTTACTATACATAAAACATCTTGAACCCCAGTAAATATATTTGCATGATGCTGATGCAGTTATTTCATATTCATTTTGTATTCTAATAGGTACCTGTACTTTAAATTTCTTATAATGTTATAAAGTTAACCAGAAATTACCATAGTAATAGGCATAGTCCAATAAAGCGAGTGAATGAAGCGAGTCCCTCTCTTAGCTTACTAAATATATTTAGTGTTACGTGACCCCCTAAAATAATAAAAATATTGTTCTGATTTTGTTAATTGACCTAAAATAAGGTATTTATAGGTAATTCCAGAAGTCAATGCCACGTTACGTATCTCAAGGCCAAGGAATTCGATCGGAAGCTGCCAAAGTCAAGGAAACTCATTCTACAAAAACTATTAGTAGTAAGAATAAAAAAATACCGACGTGCGTAAGTAAACCTGACGGACTCACACCATATAATTAATAATAGTTACTATGACTATGCCATAGGAGTTGCGAGGCACATTTGTGTGGAACGCTACATGCGTCGACTCACTTAGGCCTTTCCATCTTCCAAGGACATTCACGACGGCTGGTGCGGCGGCAGATCTGGCCGAGGATCTCAAGAGGCGCAAATATGCAGGTCTCGACAGAACCTACGCATTTTCTCCTCTTGGAGTCGAAGCCCTAGGTCCGTGGTGTAGTGCGAATCTACGGGTTTTTAATAAAAAAAAAAAACTGAGCGTCTGATCGATGCGACGACGCGAGACTGTCTGAATGACATAACTTTTAAAACTATCATGATTTTTAACACTAAAGTCATTGAATACGGGATTTTTACCATGATTTGTTTTCTTTTGAGTTTTTCAATATTTCGACACCGTTTCAAGCGCCATGATCACGAAAGAACTGAGGTCACTGCGCGTGAGTTTTTATTGGCAGATATATCGATCTACCCTCATTTTTCGTCTTTTGCTACGAACGTTACCACCACCACCGGTTTCATTATCTAACGCAACTCGATCACGACACACTACACCGGTAACCGAACGCCGCTCCATTCGTACATCACTTTTTCCGTTATTTGCACATCCGCACAACAGGGTTCCAGGTTCCTGATAATTGGAAAACTTCTCGATTGAAGTTCCTGTGTTAATGGCCTCCTGTACCATTCTTGGTAAGTACCGAATGTCGCTCTGTTGAGATTACTTGTGGGTTGTGTAACTCGATCCAGTGATTCGAACCAGACTCCATTGCAGAAGATGCTCAGCTATGGCCGACTTCTCAGTAGCCCGATTCTTAACCGCACGTATGTGCTCCTTGACTCTGCAGGCAATAGTGCGTTTCGTTTGGCCTGCGAAGCTTCCACAGCTGCAGTCGATCTTGTACACTCCTGGTTTCTCAAGTGGGAATGTGTCTTTAGGCGTGCGCAGGTAGTGTACGATCTTTTTGAGCGGCGTGAAAATGGTTTTTATTGAGGATTTTTGCAGGATGTTTGCAACTTTATCCGTCACTCCCTTTATGTATACGGTAAAAATGCTGGGTTGAGTTCCACTGTACTCCTGTGTGTTTTATAGCTGGTTCCGGGACGATTTGGCAATGATCGCAATTTATAACCCTTTTTATGTAAAACATTTTCTAACAATAACTTCGATTTTTCTATTTTTTGATAAAAATAAAACAAAAAACACGTATTTCTTGATTTTTCGTTTTTCCGAATATATTTTAGAAAATAGGGAGTGTTGTTCGTCGCCAACATTGAATAATCAGACCATTATCGTCGTATACATTCAGGGTCCTCCTGGCCATCTCCTGGCTATCCTCGTCGAAATCCAAACCATCTTCACTGTCTGTGCCATCCTGAAGCGCGTGGTCAATGTCATTATCTGCCAGAGTCCGCTTAGAGTCCTCCTGGAACATGTAAAAACTCAAAAAAAACAAATGAAGATCTATCACGTTCTACTACCAAATTACCTCCTATCGGTCAATGTAGGCGACGACCAACAATAACAAATTAAAAAAAAAACTCAAATTTACCATGTTTATACTAAAACTCATAATTATGTAATAAAGTTGAGACACTTACCAGTCCATTTTTCCGAAATTGCAGCTAAACACTCACAAAAACTATTCTTTCGGATTTTTAAAATCGTAAGTTGCATGTACTTTTTCAAATTACTGCCAGTAGACCTTCGAATTTCAAATTTGGCAAATAATGCCATCTTTTGCAATTTCTTGGTACTCGGTCGTTACTTTGGTTTGTAGGCTACGACGTACATTGTTTTGTAACGAAATACAATTAATCATACCAATTTTAAGGGAGATTGATTGGTATGTTGGTTACAGTACAGCCTACATTATGATACAGAGCGCTAACGTGGGTCAGCTCACATTGAAGGTTTCTTTGATCGCATAGGTCGATAGCGCGATTAGTACCTAAGCGACGTTACCACCGAGTTAAGTTGCCAAGGGTGGTGATGTGAGTCGGCATGAAGATACTGGTCCGTATGTGTGGGCTTCCTGTAGACGGAAAGTATTTAAATTTTCTTTGGACGGAAAACTCAAAAGAAAACAAATCGTGGTAAATATCCCGTATTCAATGACTTTAGTGTCTGAATGACAGTTCGAAAATCACGAAATACCAGAGAGCCTCCTTCTGAAATTGTGTTTTTTTCTGAACCCCCCCTTTTGACCCAAAAGTTGTTAAACTTAAGCCAAAAAAATACTCTACTCTGATTAGAATTCATGATTTATTGTATGCTAGATGCGCCCCGCGGCTTCGCCCGCGAACCATAGTTTTTTTCATACAAATTTCAGAAATTTATTACACAACCCCAAGGGGTTATTTTGTAAAAATAAAAAATAAGTGTATAATTATTTATTTTATACTTTATTCGTACCGAGTTTTGAGTAAATTTAACCAAGTAAAATTAATTTTCCATACAACCTTTACTATCCTATTCAACCCCCTCAGAGGATAAAATTTCCAAATTTTTATAGCCTTTTTTTTTTTTTTTTTTTTTTTTTTATTCTAAGTTCTAACCTATCTAACATACCAAAATCCGTTTAAATAAATTTAGTAATTACAAAGATTACTCATAACAAACATTCACACAGACTTTCCTATTTATTATAATAGTAAGATCATCAAACTTAAGTGATTCAACGATAGGTAGGTAAAATAAAAGTCTAATCACCCCAATTCGCAAGTTCTTTTGAAGGGCAATAAATCCCTAAATAAACAAATTAATATAACTGCATGAGTCATGAGTCATTAGTTTTGATTTGATTTTAATAAGGAACTTCCTATTCTTACTCATGACGTATTCTTTGAACCAGTTTGTGGTTAACATCTTAAGGTTTGGTTCCAACGTCATCAAAAACATTTCCATGCTTTGCGGCAATACGCTTTCGAAGAATACTGTTTTATTTAATCTTTTTGTAGAATTTCTGCTAAGTCTGGGTAAATGGAAAAAACCATAATTTTTATAGCCTTGGAACACAAGCTACTTTTCATCCCATAAAACAGTTTCTATGGATAGAAATACACTTGAAACGTTTGCACAGAACTATGCTAGTCATCATCATCACATAGTACCTTTACCATAATACAACTTACCATAAAAAAAGTCGCTTTCTCTGTCCCTATGTCCCTTTGTATGATTAAATCTTTAAAACTATGCAACGGCACAATAGATCGGCAACGGATTTTGATGCGGTTTTTTTAATAGATAGAGTGATTCAAGAGGAAGGCTTATACGTATAACAAAACCGTGCGAAACCGGGGCGGGTAGCTAGTAGTTTATAGTTGTTGGTACTCTTATTATTTTGGAGTCATAGATATTATATAAACTCTTTTTGGTATTCTACTAGCACAAACTTTTGAGGTGCATTCATAGCTGTGACGATTACCTTTATAACTACCATTTTGATATTCTAATTATGAAAGTCTCTTCAAGCGCAAAAAATAGTAGAATTTCAAATGACAAAACGTCATTTTAGCCATCTTGATAGTATGACGCTAGTGAGACCTTTGTTTTGAAATTAGTGGAATTTGGACCCTGTTTGCGTGGGAGATAATTTATAGTTGTTATATTAAAGTATATTTGAAGATTATACCCACTTTAGAAATACCATTTGGTAGACGAATAAAAAATAAACTTGTAAGGTGCGGTACGATTAACATCTTTTGTCACCGCATTCTTAAAAACATTTCGTAGGTACCTACAAAATATTATGTTCTATAGTTTAGTACACAGAATATCATCACCATCAATCTATATAAGTCCACGGCTGGACATAGGCCTCCCCTAATGAGCGAGATAGTGCCCGTCTTCAGCTTGCCGCATCCAGCATCTGCCAGCAGTCTAGAGCAGATCGTCACCCCACCTGGCCGGAGGGCGTCCTACACTACGTTCGTCGAGTCGGGATCTCCACCCAAGAACACGTTAACCTCAACGATTGTCGGTTCTTCGTGAGATATAGCCGGCCCAATGCCACTTCAGCTTGCTAATTCTTTGAGCTATTTCGATAACTTTGGTTCTCTGTCGGATGTATTCATTACGAATCCTATCCTTTACAGAACCTCCTCACATAGCTCTTTCCATAGGTCACTGAGCGACTTTGAACTGGTGGACCAGCCCTACCGTGAGTGTCCACGTCTCAGCTCCGTAGGTCATTACGGGTATGACGCACTATGCGTGGACGACTTCGTATGGATGACGAGAATACTCTACATAGTTTTCCAAACCTAGCTGGATCCTCCCATATTACCTACGTATTGAAAAGTATTGGCGTTTTTTGTGTTAAACTAGTTGACAATATTATGGACAGCGTCATTTATTAATGAGCGTAGTGACGTCAAGGTAATTTTAAATTTATTTTAGGGATTCTCGTTGATGTGTTGACCTACGTCATCTAATCTACATATACGGCCTAATATGGATCACAGCTGGACAAATTGCTTCCTATACAGGGTTATAGGTATTTAATGATTAACCTCGAAGAGGCGACTTGGGTAACCCAAGACTAAAAACTTTGGTTCTACGATTTTTTCTAACTCAATGATTTTTTTCCCATACAAAAGAAATTATAATCTTATTTTCTCTCGGCCGAGCGATTGAGTAGCAGTCGTAGCACTCAGCTGACTGCGCACACGTCAGAATCGAATATGTAAATGAAATATAGTTATGTAGGTCTTTACAAGACATAGGACAATTTTATTGATAGAAATTCCCTCCAAAACTAAAAAAATTTAAAACGTATACATACTATAAAAAAATACTACGTATAAAAATATTTGATACTTAGTTGTATTAAATTACTTGTGTTCTTGCAAGTAAACACATTTCATTTTGAATAACATACCGAGCTTGCGTTATCGCAGCGTAAACATAAAACACCATAATAATTCTTATAGAAAACGAGCTTTACTTATGTATTCTTAGCAGCGCCCCGCGGTTTCACCCGCGTAATTCCCGTCCCCGTGGGAATTCCGGGATGAAATATAGCCTATGTGTTATTCCAGACTATAATATATCTCTGTGCCAAATTTCATTCATATACGTGCATTAGTTTTTGCGTGAAAGAGTAACAAACATCCATACTTACAAACTTTCACTTATAATATTAGTAGGATAAAAAAACGTGACGTATTTGGGACCATACAAAAGGTACTATGATTAATTTGGCGCCATGGAGGTAGAAGAAGTAAATAGGTTAATTAAATTTTGAATTCACAATATAAATAAATAATTCCGGACAATCCACACAGCAAGCTGAAAGCTAAGCAGAGCTTGTGTTATGGGCACTAGATGACTTACATAGATAGTTTTTTTTTTATTATACATAGAAAACACGGCACAAATTTCTGCAGATCGCACACAAACTTGTTCCGAGGCGGGAATCGAACCCGCAACCTCCTGCGTCGCAGGCGGACCTTCGCCCTCTGCGCCACATCGGTTGTCAGGTGCACAATGCACAAGATGTTCTCAATTCAATTTAATTACTTATCATCTAGAATTTAGCATGAAGTTTGTGAATTGTGAAAACATAATTAAACCTATTTTCTTTTTCCTCCATGGTGCCAAATTTATCATACAACCTTTTATAATTTGTTAAAAACTCAGACTCTGAACCTTCGTGGTTGTGTTTCTTCTTTAATTTGCGCGCGCCCTTGTCTTTTTTTGCATGTAGTCTTTTCCTCACTGAGGTGGAATGAAATTTTTTACCTCGTGATCTTTTGATTTCCTCGCTTACGCTCAGGATTCTAATTTTTCAATTATAGAATCCTTCGCTTGCTCGGTTATCAAAATTGTACAATAAATAAATAATTCAACTAAGTATTTTCAATTAATATAAAAACCTGTCAAATTATTATTTTAAAACTTAAAAATATTTTAAAACAGTAGAGTTATTTTGAATTAATTTTTTTACCGTGTATAAAATGAATGTTCAAAAGACAATCATCATCATCATCATCAGCCCTTATTAGTCCACTGCTGGACATAGGCCTCCGCTAATGAGAATATTCCTTTGAAATAAAACTTTATTTGTTTATTTTGTGGACATACCTAAGGTATGTAATAGGTACCTACCAACTTGACAATTTACAATTTGTTTTTTTCGTTCTCCAAGAAACAACCGAATTCACTAATTTAAAATTTTGATTTTGTTTTATTACTAGGTACTTAAATAAATTAGGTTTCAACTTACAATGACTTGTGTATTTTACCAAATAACCTAGGTTTATAACTTACAACCTTAATTAAATCACTAATAAATAATAAATCTACTCATTAAAATCTACGCAGAATTGGACAGACATTAAGAACAAGCGCCGATCGGAAAAACTAATGACGCACGATCTACGCACGGAGTTTATTCTAGTGATTTCGATATAATGTCGAAAGATGAAAGTCCGTGATATCAAACACTATCGATATCTTTATAAGCAATGCGTTGAAGTGGCGAAAGTCCATATGGGAAATAAAAAAATAGTGCGATCTAGCCTTAAACACAATAGATTTGGAGTGCCGCAGGGTAGTATTTTAGGACCTTTTTTGTTTCTCATATATATAAATGACATTCCTAATATAACTGAACATAAGACCATATTATTTGCTGACGACACCACAATTATTATAAGGGGAGAAAATAGTATGACATTAGAAACTGACATTAAGAATACATTAAATAATACAATTGATTGGCTAAATAATAATAATTTGAAAATTAATTTGACCAAAACCATTATGATGCAGTTTGGAACTTATAAACGTAAAAAAATCAATCTTGCGATTAACTGTCAGAACACAGAAATAGCTGAAGTTAACCCATATGCGCCCTCTGTACTAAATAAACGACACCTCTTCAAATCTTTATTAAAATAATACTTCTTTGTTTTTCGATGAACTAGTCCTCCATACCATTACTACATGTCACTGTTTACAATATATTTGAAAAAACAAAGTGATTTGCCAGTAAAATAGCCGCCATTTTGGACAATTATCAGTCGATATTTTTCGCATGGCGAGGTAAGTGCATTCATTTGTCTTATTTATATTTTTTAACGTTTAATTTGGTGCAATTTTGTATAAAACGATTAGGTTATATGGTAAAGTAAATCAAATGACAAATTGCCTTGCATTTCTGTGCAATTCGTAAGATTTATAGAACGATGTTATTTAGTGTCGTTTTTTTAGTACAATGGGCACAAGTGAGATTGAAATATCTTTTTATCTGCTTATGCAGGTCTTTGACAAAATGACATTGTTTCGAGGTTGTAATAACATTCGAGGACTCGAAGAAGCTGTCAGCGCTATATCTGAAGATGAGAACAATGATGAATATGATTTAGTGATATTACCGCCAGATCCCGCTATTGTTACCGACGAAGAAGAAGGTGAAGATGACTTGCAGACCTCAGATTTACCTAGAGATGTACCAGGAACTCTAGAAGTGATGCGCCGACGTCAAGATTCTTCGGAATGGGAAGATAGTGACGATGAGCCTTTGTCTAGTAAGAAAAATCGCCGTGACTCACGGTCACGTGACATGCCTGCCTAAGTGGAGACAGTGTTTACCATCTTACTCATCTTCATCTCAAGTTCCTAATAGCACATGTCCGTCACGAAAAAACCACGTGATAAACCAACTGAAAGGTCTTTCACCTATAGAGGTTTTTGAAAAAATATTAGATGATGAGGTTTATGATCTGATTATACGTAATACGTTATTATATGCAGGACAGGACAATAGACATGGTTTCGAAATGGACAAAGATGACTTACGCGGATTTTTGGGCTTTCTTTCTGGATATCATAAACTACCCAGAGAACGCCAGTACTGGAGCTACGCTTATTTCAAAACTACAGTAGAGGGATGGGTGGTGTAGATGAGATGGACGGATCTATATCATTGTATCGAGTAAGTATTCGTGACAAAAAATGGTGGTGGGCTATTTTCACCTACTTGCTAGATATGAGTGTATCTAACGCTTGGCGTCTACACACTATGACTGGAGGAGAGCGCTTTGACCAGTTGGCTTTTAGAAGACACATAGCTCATAATTATCTACAGATCCGTAACAGAACCAAAAGCCGCCCATCAGGATCAGTCGTAGCTGGACCAAGACCGAGCAACAATGAACACAACCCAGGAAAGCTAATCAAGCAGCTACGATGTGTTGTATGCCATACTCGCATAAAATGGTAGTGTATACGATGCCAGAAACTCTCTGCATTCATAAAGATTGCTTCGGAAATTATCACACATAAGTGCCCAGTGTACCATAAAAAGTACACCCTGAAAATACAACCTATTTTAATTTTTTCATAATTTTGTCCACTAAGTATTTGTGATACGGGCCTAAGGCTACAAAAAATAAATATATGTATAAATAAAAACAATTGAATTTCATTTGGGCGTAAATGGGTTAATACAGCCAAATTCCTAGGAATATGGCTCGATGAACACTGCAACTGGAAGGCACATGTCAAACATACCTGTGACAAGTTGGATAGATTTGTTTTCGCAATTAAAAGTCTAAGACTTCGGGTTTCCACCGACGCAGCACTGAAAGCTTACCATGGCTATGTCTCGTCGACTTTGGCATACGGGTTAATTTTGTGGGGAAATTCTACAGATTCAGAAAAGGCCTTTATAATTCAGAAGAAATGCGTACGAGCCATCTGTGGCGCCTGGAATACGGATAGCTGCAAACCCTTGTTTAAGAAATTTAACATACTACCATTGCCCTGCATGTACATAAGGGATGTATGCCTGTTTGTGAAACAATACCCTCATTATTTTAAAACACACGCCGATGTTATGGAGAGACGGACGAGGCATAGAGAAAGGCTCTATGTCCCGGAACACAGAGTAAAACTCGTAACGAATAACGTCTATCACCAGGCAATAAAAATTTACAATAAATTACCCAATAAATTCAAAGCTCTACCATTTCATTTATTTAAAATTAAAGTAAAAGAGTGGTTGATGGAAAATTGTTTCTATGACATTAAAGAATATTTTGACTTCAAAACTTTTCTATGACAATCTTGTAAGTATATAACATAATTTTTGACACTTTTTGAATTGTATAACATGTTTAATTTAGCTATAATTACCTAAATATTTGACAAATTAAGTTTCTGAAACTCATTTTTTATTTTATAAAGCTTTAAATTTAAAATTTGCACGCCTCGACGAGGCAGAATGTATAAGGATCGATTATAATTTTTAAGAACCTATGTACCTACATTTCTGTGAATAAATGATTTGATTTGATAGACAATGAGGTAACAATATTTTTTTAAAAGACATTTTATCTTAACAAACATATTTTTGCAAACAACAGTACCGTTAGCTCCACCTATAGAAGAAACATTCATGATTAGCATTTAAATCGTTTGATGACATGTAAAAATTAAAAAAAAAAAAATCTACAATCATTGAGAAATCGACAAAAAATACTAACACACACGGAAAGAATATCTGCAGATCGTACGAACATTAAAATTAGTAGGGAATCGAACCTTCCTACGTCTCGCAAGTGGACCTTTCCACAGATATCGAAGGTTCGATAAATATCGCACGGCCGAGAATAAGCCTCTATCCTTTCGCTTTAGACTCCTTTGATTGCAAAATCCGTCCAGTGGACAGTACATATCCATCCTTGACGAGGAGTGGACGGTTTAAAGTTTACGCTTCGATTAGTTTAAAAATTAACATTTTTAAAATTGTTTTTGTGACAGTGCAGCAGTGGTGTGTATTTCTGAAGGTGAGTTTTTTTATTTAAAATATAATAAAATAAAAGTGAGGAAAGGAAGGGCATTTTTAAAAAAATATTCATTATATCTATTAATTTTTGTGCAATGACCCAATGACAAATATGACTAAGTACCTAATTATTTTGGTACTTTGTAGGTACTAATTATATTATATTATTTTATTTTATAAGTAGTATTTGCCATAAGAATAATTAAAATAGAAAAATTTTATATGGATTAAAAAAGGAAACACATGTAAGATATGGATAAAACTGTCAAATATACAAAATAGTTAACTTACGCCACAAAGTAAAAAAAATAACATTTTTAATAAAAAGCTAAGAATGCATGCAATGCAATAAATATGCAACAAGGTGCACATTTGTATATTAATGGAGCAAGGCGTGTATTTGTATTTCATTAGCCTATAATATACTAGCGAACCGCCCCGGCTTCGCACGGTTTTATTATACGTATAAACCTTCCTCTTGAATCACTCTATCTATTTAAAAAAAAATCCGTTGCGTAGTTTTAAAGATTTAAGCATACATAGGGACAGAGAAAGCGACTTTGTTTTATACTATGTAGTGATTAAGTATCTTTTACAATAAAAACTTAGAGTTCGTACCTACATATTAGCTCCAGTTATCATTAGTGTCTATTTAAAAGTCGCCAAAACCTATCTAAACCAATTTGTCACTACTAAAAATGAAGCTATCTTTTTTATCACGGTCGTAGTGAAATAGACGGCAATAATTTTATCGATTAAATTAGTTAAATTAAATTTATATGACATTTGAATTGACATAAATGAGAAGTACCTAATAGAAACAAACCATTTCTTATCGCAATTACTGTTCATTTTTCAAGTATATTATGGGCCATGAAAGTATAATCTCATACTCTTTTATTTTTTCTATTTAACTAGCGACTCACCCCGGCTCCGCACGGCTGTACATTATAAACCTTCCTCTTGAATCACTCTGTCTATTAAAAAAAACCGCATCAAAATCCATTGCCTAGTTTTAAAGATCTAAGCATACCTACATAGGGACAAACAGCGCGGGAAGCGACTCTGTTATAAACTAGTGATTACTGAAAAATACTTAATTCTATTTAATTACCGACTAATAATTAAAATAAAAATGCCTGGGTAAACAATATGTATATTGCTGAGCTGTTTGAAATTTAATCAGTGTGACTCCATAATACCTAGGTTCTTGTCTGTATGCTATCAGCATTGGATGGAACCATTTCGAACTAAACCAATCAGTCTGATAACTTTGACAACGCGTAGATTTCATGACAAATGTCCCGTTTAAACTTAACTTATATAGATAGAAAATTATATTTATTCTTAAAAGTATGCAAAACATAAACAAATTACATAAATGTGTCACAATAGGCGGTCTTATCGCTCAAGAGCGATCCCTACCAGACAACCGTGGATGGATAAGAGTGTTGGATTGGACATGGGGATTCGTATGATAAGGTTCTGTCCCATTCTAATCGCGCATGTATTATAAGGACGTTCTTCAAAAGACTAAAGTTTAAAACCATTCTGTGAATTACTCCGTGAAAATAGCACTGGACGAAATATCTGGAGTTTTTTAAACCTAGATTTTCTTTGTGACGATTTTCCGACGATACCATTGTCATTGTGTAGCGATTAGTTAGCAGAATCGGGTCCAAATCGAGTTTAGTTTTTTCTTTATACATAGTAAAGTTATAGCTAACACTGTATTTTTTTGGAAGCCAAATACACTTTTCTCTTATCTTATCCGGGTACGGTACCCTAAAATTTAATGCCACGAAACACGTTACCAAAGCTTTACTATTTTCTCACAGAATGTATGAAAGTCTCTTTGATTCTAGAATGTAGAGTTTAGTTCTGGCTTCAATGACGCACAAGACGTAAGAATCCGCTTTATGCCCTCCATGCATAATGTACTATTAAGTTATGGAATTCCCCAAACCCACGTAACTAAAGCGTTTTATAATAACTCATCTGTTTTTACGAATAACCTTCACAATATTTTATTATTATACTAGCGACCCACCCCGACTTCGCACGGTTTAATTATACGTATAAAGCTTCCTCTTGAATCACTCTATCTATTAAAAAAACCGCATCAAAATCCGTTGCGTAGTTTTAAAGATTTAAGCATACATCGGGATATAGGGACAGAGAAAGCGACTATGTTTTATACTATGTAGTGATTAGGTATACGTGAATTTCTAGAAAACACCCAGAAATCCAGAACAAATATATTTGTAGATCGTTATAACATTTGTCACTAGGCGGGAATTGAACCGTGGCTTTTCGCCCGACGTGCCACTCACTGAGTTCGAACGGATGTAATGAATCTATACCTACTAGCTGTAGATTAAGGCTGTGTCCCCAGTAGGCAAACTGTGAGCGGCTGACTGAGTGAGCCGCAAATTTGTGGCAAACAGCTACAAACTCAGATCAGTTTGCGTGCGTATCGCAAGCACTGGGACCTGCGAGTCGGCCGCTAACTGAGACAGTCGGCGCACGTGACGCTGCAAACTGCGTACAGTTGGCGCAAACTAGCAAACTGTGGACTCTCAATCTATATATATAATATAAAAGAAAGTCGTGTTTGTTACAACACTTATAACTCGAGAACGGCTGGACCGATTTTTATGATTTTTGTGTTTTTGGATTTGTCGTCGTCGGGAATAGCATATTATGTATAAAAATATGATATTTGACAAATAAATAAATTTCCCCGCGGGCGACGCTGCGGGGCGCAGCTAGTTTAAAATATATGGAAGGGCGTACTGAACTGATACGCCGCAAACTCAGTCGGCTGCTCTCAGTTTGCCTACTGGGGACACAGCCGAGTGATGTTATGACATTCAAACTATCTCATGACATACGAACTATATTTATGGTGATTTCTGCAAGGTTTTGTAATATTAATAAGCTTACAGACATCTTACGAAATAATTGATGATTTACATAATACCTAGATTCTATAGCTGGTGTCGAATCACTACATAGTATAAAACGAAGTCGCTTTCTCTGTCCCTATGTATGCTTAAATCTTTAAAACTACGCAACGGATTTTGATGCGGTTTTTTTGAATAGATAGTCATTGAAGAGGAAGGTTTATACATATAATAAAATCGTGCAACGCCGGGGCGGGTCGCTAGTTATAAATAAAATGTTTATCAGTTATCTGTTTATCTATTGATGCATGCAAAAAAAGTACACTGACAGTTGTTATCAAAGTATTTATCTACGACAAAAACAAAAATAATTCTGACGACCTCAGTGGTTTATCGGTTGCGTGTTTGAGTCCGTCCCCGGGACGAATATATGTACTGTCGAGGTTATTTAACATTAAAATCTGGATATACTTAGTATTCCGGTATTTCGGCAGAGTTTCAATTATTCAGCAGATCTTAGATTAGGGTAAAGAAAGAAAGAAAGAAAGCCATTTAAAACTGACAGGCTGGGTAAACTTACACTAAAAACTATTATACATTATAAATAAAAAGAAATAAATATTTATAAAAGTCTACATTATGGGTATTTTCTAGTAGAACTTTCTATTTGTGTCATGTATTATGTATATCACACTATTTAAATACGAAATTATTTATGGTAAGTACCTAAGTAAATCTGAAAAGTTTTTTATTAACAACGAAAATTACAATCGAGAAATTGAAACATATAAAAACTAGTATATGCAATTGAAACAATTGAGCTAACTGCAGACGGCTGCACACAGTCTAAAGGTGGCTCAATTGATCCATGTCAATACCAGTCTGTGCGTCCCCAAGACACTGGCTGCATTACCACGCTGTATGACAATGCTGATGCGCTGAGCCAGATACTCACCAGCTAGAAGGACACGCGTGCATCGACCAGACACTCAGATAAACAGATAATCTGTTATTAGTCGTAAGAAAAACAATTACTTACCTTTCATGATAAATAATTGATGAATTGATTTTATTATCACTACAGTATAAAACAAAGTCGCTTTCTCTGTCCCTATTTCCCTGTGTCCCTTTGGATGCTTAAATCTTTGAAACTACGCAAAGGATTTTGATGCGGCTTTTTTAATAGATAGAGTGATTCAAGAGGAAGGTTTATACGTATAATAAAACCGTGCGAAGCGAAGGGGCGGGTCGCTAGTTAAATATATAGTTGTAGTTGTTCGTAGGTATTAAGTAATGAGATTCCACAGGTGTCTAGCTAACTTGCTACCTAAGCAATCATAGTAATTGCCCAATGACTATATACTTCATTACATTTACATTATACAGCGTGATGCTAATTATTATGGTAATAATCGTGGTTCCACATTAGCAATGTTATCAACATAGCTCAAAGAATTAGCAAGCTGAAGTGGCATTGGGCTGGCCATATCTCGCGAAGAACCGACAACCGTTAGGGTAGACGTGTTCTTGAGTGGAGAGCGCGATTTGGCAAACGTAGTGTAGGACGCCCTCCGGCCAGGTGGGATGACGATCTGCGAAAGACTGCTGGCAGATCCTGGATGCGTCAAGCTGAAGACAGGACGCTATGGCGCGAGTTAGGGGACGCCTATGTCCAGCAGTGGACTAATATGGGCTGATGATGATAATGATGAATTGTGAAATAATTATCATCATCATCAATCCGCAGTAAATATCATGAAGTTTGAATTCACTTGTTAGTTTTTGTAAAAAAAATCAAATTATTCCGCGGAAACTATTTAAATTTCCTGAATTGACGTAATGACGTACGAAATTTCTTTTTATTCCATTAAACCTAAACAAAACACACGTCATATCGGCTGTCCCATTTTAAAACCTAGTAAGGGACATCAGACAAATTTTACAGGAGAGCCAAAAAACGGTTTGGTCACTTTATTTCAATGCCCTGGAAAAACTATGATAAATAGCTGAACGAGAATGAGCTCAAAAGAAGTGGTAGAACCTTGGCTTGCCATACAGTTCAATTTCATTTCTCTATGTCCAATATTGTAGCTTTACTGCACAAATGAATGCGCGAACTTGGTTAGAAATGGTTGTCTGATACTGAAGCGACAGTCATTGACCATTTCATTACCCTAGTAAGGGCTGTTACTAGGTTTAAATTTGGTTTCGTTAAGCCACAAACGTTTTCATAAACCTAGCAACTACCCAAAGCAGAATTTTCATACTTAATACTTTTATACAGGTTTCTTGAGAAATGTCCTGTAGAATTAAAAGGGATTCTTCTGTACCAATGCAAACAATTTTAGTTACGTTGGCAACTCAGGAATCTCGAAAAAAAATTAGGTGTTCGATTAGAAGTACCCGTTTTAGTTTTATAGGACCTTTCTGTAGCACAGTATAGCGCGATTTACCATAGTTTATTTTATATCCTGATAAACTACCAAATGGACAAGGTTGGATGGATGATTGCTGTATTTGCAATGGAATAAAGTTATATTTTACTAAATGAAACCAGTTTAATGATAAGAAAGTAAAGTAAGTTAGTAAAAAGTAAAGTAAAGTACACTTATAAACAGTGCAATCAATTAATAGGCATTTATGTAGTTTCCTATGAGGTGCCATAGTTCATATCAATGAGTAACCGCGTCCAGCTATTGCAAAAAAACGTTTTTTCACTGCATTGATCATCCTGGATGATCTATAAAACTGTTTAGGCATAGCAGAAGTAATTTTCTTCATCAAAACAGAAAAAACGAGGCGCACGCGGCGGCTAATTAGTGACATACTAAAATCAGCGCGCGAATGTTGATCTTTGCTAACCATTTGTAAAACCTAGTAAGGGACGCCGACCATTTTAAAACGTAGTAAGGGAATTTCCTTTGCTAGGTTTTAAAGTGGTCGATGTCTCTTACTAGGTTTAGAAATGGTTTTTCGGGCCAGCTTTTTCATCGTGGTGGAGTTGCTAGGTATTTTTAGACTTTTATTTTTGTTTCTAAGCCGTTTTTTGAGATTCTGATAATGCAATTTCGTGGACAATCGCCAACAATGAGCCTTAAATCAAAAACCCGTTTTTTTTTCAAATGTCCCTTACTAGGTTTTAAAATGGGACAGCCGATATACCTACTTGATAAAAACAATGACTATTTATTTTTACATCGTTTCAATATCCGTGTAGAAGGTACTAAGTGAACTTAGACCTTAATTTACTGTTGGTGATTTTAACAGGCGGGGCTATGTTTCTAACGTTTTAACTTAGCTTACTTATGTATAAAATATGAACTTTTTATCTATTACTAGCGACCCGCCCCGGCTTCGCACGGTTTTATTATACGTATAAAGATTCCTCTTGAATAACACTATCTATTAAAAAAACCGCTTCAAAATCTGTTGCGTAGTTTTAAAGATTTAAGCTTAAATAGGGACAGAGAACCGATGTAGTGATATTATACATAGGTAGATAGATAATTTCTTTATTGCACCATCAAATTATGTTACAGAGCATCTTCATACTAATTACGTCATCAAAAGTGGCACAATTTTGTTTAATTAAGGAAGAGATACGAAAACAGTGTTTGGTTGCCACCAAAGGCAACTTCGTATCTCTTCCTTAATTAGACAAAATGTCACTACTACCGGTGCATAAAAAAAGGATTATTATAGGTTTAACAAACCGTACGAGTGAATTTTGGAAATTCCTTTTTTTAACGGAATTATGAAATAACTTGGGGCGCCACTTTAGGTGCTGTTTGCGCCTTAAGTTAAGGCGCGGTATGAAGACTATTTAGATATTTTAGGGAGTTCGTCGCGTTATACAAATAAGGTTGAAAATGGCGATGCGTTTGATTTTAGTTGAGCTCGGCAATATGATTTTTTTTTGCAGTTTTTATTTAATTTACGAATAAATACACCAGTTTGTTAAGATTTTTTACATGTCTTTAGTTGATAAAATTTCCTTTTATGTGGTATTAAAATTATTAATGGTTGTCACTCAAAATTCTCAAAAGCTTTTCGAGACGAAAAAGTTTTTTTTTTGTTCTTTTTTGTGATTTTTTTTTCACGATCCTTGATCATTTTTATGATTTTTTTGTATAAGTCTTTTTTCTATACATTTGACTACACACTGAATTTTTTCGGGCTTGTTATCAAAATCTGTTTACCATGACAAAAATCTATACACTTACTAGCGCCCCGCCCCGGCTTCGCACGGTTTTATAATACATTACTATAAACCTCACGGAGCCCGAGACTTTTCCAACGAATGCAAAACCGTGGAAATCGGTTCGTGCGTTCTGGAGTTAAAGCGTCAAGAAGGAAAACCCGACTTATTCTTATATAGTAGAGAAGATAGAATAACAGTTCAATCATAAACCATCTTATTAATAACGAAAATTACAATCAAGGAATATAAATAATTACAACTAGTAATACAATTGTAATTTTTTATCAGTCACGAAATTCAACCTCCTATCCTATTTTCAAATTCATTTAAAACTAACAGCTCCCCGCGGTTTCACCCACGTAATTCCCGTTCCCGTGGGAATTCCGGGATAAAATATAGCCTATATGTTATTCCAGACTATAATCTACATCTTTGTGCCAAATTTCATATCCGTTCAGTAGTGTTTGCGTGAAAGAGTAACAGATATTCATAGGTACTAACAAACATTCGCTTTTATAATATTACTAGCGACCCGCCCCAGCTTCGCACGTTTTATTATACCTACGTATAAACCTTCCTCTTCAATCACTCTATCTAAAAAAAAGCCGCATCTAAATCCGTTGCGTAGTTTTAAAGATTTAAGCATACAAATGATATAGGGACAGAGAAAGCGACTTTGTTTTATACTATGTGATGTTGATTAGGATAGGATCATTCAAGATTAGGCTAAAACATCTTTACATTTTACGGATTATTTCCGAGATTAAAGCGATGGTTAAATGTTAAAAACCAGTTCTAACCGAAGGTCAGTAAACATGCTATAGTTAGTAAATATTAGGCTTTGACCGCGCTGGCAAGGTCACTGTACTTTGGACGTTATATCCGTGTTATATCTTGCACCGAACAATAAATCAAATATCCAAAAATATACGTAAAAATAATAATGTCAGATCCATAATAGCTCTACTTAGTTTGGGTTTGATATTGTGTGGATTGTCCAGCATTATCTTACTAATTAAACGCGAAAGTTTGTAAGTATGGATGAATTGATTTTTGTTACTGTTTCACGCAAAAACTACTGAACGGATAAACTTAGACGAAATTTGGCATAAAGATAGATTATAGTCTGTAATAAAAAACAGTCCTGATATGTTTCTGTTCTTTTGATTGTTATTCTCTGTATTCAATAATTGATTTTTTTTTTTAACTCTTTATTAACAACGGAAATTACAAGCAAAGGAATAGAAAAATTACAACTAGTATTTACAATTGAAACCATTGAGCTAACTGCAGACGGTTGCAAACAGTCTAAAGGTAGCTCAATTGATCCATGTCAATACCAGTCGGAAGCGTCCCCAAGACACTGGCTGCATTACCACGCTGTATGGCAATGCTGATGCGCTGAGCCAGATATTCACCAGCTCTTGGGTCACGCGTCGCATCGACCAGACGCTCAGATAATTTTTTAAAAACCCGGAGAGCCTCGGTACCCCACGGACCTAGGGTCTCGAATCCAAGGGGAGCAAATGCGTAGGTTCGGTATTGATTTAATAAAAACATAAATTTATTATAATAGGGTATACTTACCTAGTTGTCACTTGACAATTATTCAACACATAAATTTTCACACAAATTCAACACAAAATTGCATTGAAATAAAAATAGCAAGTAGATGTCAAGTAAAATTCATTGAACCAAGTAATATCCCTGGCTCATCAATACAAGATTTTAAATGCTAAAGCTTAAATTCAATTAGCAAGCAAAAAATTATCGTTTCGAATTTATTACTTCTAAATCCTTGACTTCGCTGCAATAATATTTAATAGGTCATATATTATTACAAGTATAAATTAGATTTATTAACAAGTTTTACCGTGCTCCATTTTGTTTTGTTGACTGGCTTCTCTTACTACCTGCCATAATAAAGAGATCCCTCAAAAACTGTCAGTACCCATTCATGCATTTTCTGGGGTCATAGTAGGCTATTTTTTAATCCAGGTCTAAACCTTCATGAGTCCAAAGTTTCTGTCAGATCCATTGTGTTAGCGTTGTTTTCTTAAAAACAAAATACATAATTATTTATTTGCCTTTTAAGGCACAAACAGCAGGTACATTAGCGCCTCCACTTATTTTATCATATAATTATGTTAAACAAATGAGTACCTACCTATCCAAAATTCACACGTTCAGTTTGTTTACCTAACATTAGCTTTTTTATATGCATCTTTAGTAAGTAGTTTTATTTTATATATTTTAGAAAGAGATACGAAAACTGAGTTTAGTGGCCACCTAGAGCAACTTCGTATTTCTTCCTAAACTAGAGAAAATATTATGGTATAGGTATAACAAACTGACAAAATACTTCTTAAAAAATATTATGATCATCTCATACAAAAACATCTCTGGCCGTCTATGGAAAAACGGTAAAAAAATAATGAGTGATATAAAATAAAAATAAAAATTATTTATGAATAAATAACGCTGGGCATTTTCAGACAGCATTATCTAGCCCCAAGCTAAGTAGAGCTTGTGTTATGATTACTAGATAAATGATAAGGTATTGAATATTATATTTTATAGTCGTCAAAGGTACAAAACCGCTTAGCTACAACTAATTTTGGATCTTCATAATTATGGAAACGAAATCTACAAGCCACTTTAAAATACCATTACGCCTATTGACTTTATAAAAGTAAATATTCATTTATAAATGACTGATGATGTGATATTAAAGTAAACAGAAGACGCCATTTTAAGTTAGTTGAATATCATGAACTCACTCACGAAACTCTCTTGTAAATATATAACGCAGATATATAGGTAATTTAAGATAGGTATATAAATTAATGTAGTAATTTCTTTGACAGGGGACATACGTGATTATTTTTAAACAAGGTTTTTGAAGGCTACTTTTAAATTTAAAATATCTACTTGTTTTGAAAATACATTTATATATTATTACTAGCGTCCCGCCCTGGCTTCGCACGGTTTTATTATACGTATAAACCTTCGATTTAAATTAAAAAGAACCGCATCAAAATCCGTTGCGTACCTAGTTTTAAAGATTTAGGCATTATTTTAGGATTAACAAAGCTTTCTCGCTTTCTCTGTCCCTATGTCCATAACATAGGGACAGAGAAAGCGACTTTGTTTTATACTATGTAGTGATGATGATTTGTCTATATTTATAATAGAAAAAACTGTGTAACTGATTAATTTCTGTAGCAAGAGCTGAAATTTTGAATGAACGTTCCATTTAGGACGTTGGCTTAGCGTAGCCTGAGAACAGAATTTTGGAAATTTGTATTCTAATTTAATTTTAAATTTGTAAAGTTATGGTATATACTTCAACAACGTACACATTCTAATAAGAAAACAGAGGAGTAGCGAACAAATTGACTATTGAATGATGTTAAAATAAAAAATTACTTCGAACTTCCGCAATTTGCTCCGATGATAATAACCAGAGGTCAGCAACCTTCGACTCTTTCGATGTAAAGATGCGGCTCTCCAATTCAATTCGTAGAAACTAATAATAAAAATTGTATTGTTATTATCAAAACCATTAAAAATTGTGCAAACGATAGGTAAATACCATGTCATGCAGACCGGTAAATTACTTCATTTCAAAAATCCGAATCAATATAGCAATAAAATATATGCAGCTGTTAATACGAATGACTTCAGCACAGATATGTAAATGAGATCAATATTTGTACAATTTTCAATTGGTTATACAATATTATATATATCTATAACATAATACGACGACCGATGTGGCGCGGTGGGCGAAGGTCCGCCTGCGACGCAGGAGGTTGCGGGTTCGATTCCCGCCTCGGAACAAATTTGTGTACGATCTGCAGAAATTTGTTCCGTTGGTCTGGGTGTTTTCTATGTATAATAAAAAATATCTATCTATGTAATGTATTGTATTAAGTATATCAGTCATCTAGTACCCATAACACAAGCTCTGCTTAGCTAGGGGCTAGATGATGCTGTGTGGACTGTCCGGAATTATTTATTTATTTTATTTATTTATTTATAATATCATCATCATCATCATCATCACCAGCCTATAATAGTCCACTGCTGGACATAGGCCTCTCCTAATGAGCGCCATATATAATATATAATATTTAATTAAAATCAACTCTGAGTAAAGTTTGACTAGGTATTTAGGTATGAGTTATCATTATGAAATAATGTACTGTAATTTCCTACTAATATTATAAACGCGGAAGTTTATAAGTACGGATGGATGGATGGATGTTTGTTACTCTTTCACGCAAAAACTACTGAACGGATATGTATGAAATTTGGCACAGAGATAGATTATAGTCTGAGATAACACATAGGCTGTTTTATTTTGTATATTGTAATTTTTGGTTTTTCGTTTGAAAAGGTTGCCGACCTCTGTACGACAATTTTGTAACATGCATTGATTTAGTCATGTTTATTCTTCTTATTATTGTTAATTCTTCATAAGTTAATTTTCATATTAGCTCATAGTATTTTTTTTCGTAGTCATTTCTACCCTATTGCATAGCTCCTATTATATTTATCATCTGAAAGCAGATGCTGGATGCGACAAGCAGCTGAATACAGGGTGTTATGGCGCTCATTAGGGGAGGCTTATGTCCAGCAGTGGACTCATATACGCTGATGATGATATTTCATAATTTAATTAGCTGCTTCCTCGTAATATTCGTCTTACCTATTTCAACATATACAGCTGCGTCTTTATTCACAAATATTACAATAAATCAATAAAAACTAATTAAAAGTAGTATTTGCAATTGAAACAATTGAACTAACAGCAGACTGTTGCAAACAGTTTGAAGGTAGCTCAATTGATCCATGTCAATACCAGTCTGTGCGTCCCCAAGACACTGGCTGCATTACCACGCTGTATGGCAATGCTGATGCGCTGAGCCAGATACTCACCAGCTAGATTCTCATAAATAACTTTATTAGCAACGAAAAGTACAATCAAGGGATAGAAAAAATTTGAGCTAACTGCAGACGGTTGCAAATAGTCTAAAGGTCAATTGATCCTATATAATATATAATAATAGCTAGATTCTCAGCTCTAGATCCTCCATAAAATTAAAAATTTAATTAATTAGTTTTGTAATCCTTGTGTTAACATAAATATATAGAACTAGCATCTGCCCGCGGCTTCGGGCGGGTGGTAAACGCTTCAAGGCTATTCCTATCCCGTTGAAACTGATTTAGGGCTCCCACACAAAATTGCGAACTCGCATCGCATCGCAAATATCTGCGAACTCGCTCGATAATGTCCGATCTCATTTGCATCGCGCATTCTTGCTATATTACGTCATACTTGGTGACTCCCCTTTTAGTCCGCTCTGAGACAACTTTAGAGAAAGACGCGCGGCGCCTGAGCCGCCTCCTTTGTGTTGTAAAAAAATTTCTTCTTCAGTTCCCAACCCATAGTACTTTCGAGTAAAATAGTTCCCATCAGAGTTCATAATCTTAATAAATGGATGAACCCAGAATATTCTTTTTCTTTTATATCTATTTAACAATAACAGCAGTGCAATAATCATTTACCGATCCATCTTACGCTTCCTAAAATCACGTCCAATACGGCTGACTAAACTTGAAGGTATAGTTACCCTACCAAACGGTTTGCCGCACAAAATCGTATAGCAGAAATTCGCATTTCAAGTTCGTGTGACATCGCATCACATCGCATCGCATCGCAGTTTTATGTGGGAGCCCTTGAAGGATGAAAAGTAGCCTATGTGATACCAGGGCTAGAACTGCGTCTATTCAAAATTTGATCCCGATCCGTTCAGAAGTTTTTGCGTGAGAGAGGAAAAAACATTCATACATCTATATTATTAGTAAGGTTTATATAATACCAGCAGTGCCTCCCGGTTTCACCCGCGGTTATTCCCGTTCCCGTGGGAATTCCGGGATAAAACATAGCCTATGTGTTATTCCAGACTATAACCTATCTCTGTGCCAAATAGAATTCATATCCGTTCAGTAGTTTTTGCGAGAAAGAGGAACAAACATGCATACATTCCTATATCTACCTCTATATTATTAGTAAGGTTTATAATATTTATTAGTAAAGAAGAGTAAGGATTTTACAACTCAAATATATTGTTAAAAAATAATGCAGTTGAAATGAGGACAGTGTCAATTCAAATGTGTTGTTTTATTAAATAACATCTTACGTCATAACTTTTTTCTAGGTTAGCCGATTTCGATGATTATTTTTTCGAAAGCTGGTTCTTCTGTTTGGTCCCAAATAAATTTGATTAAGATTTGATTAGTAGTTTTTTTAGTTATCATTACATAGAGTAAAACAAAGTAGCTTTCCACTGTCTGTTCCTATATATGCCTATGTATCTTTAAAACTTCGTAACGTATTTTGATGCGGTTTTTTTAATAGATAGAAGTGATTCGAGAGCAAGGTTTATTCGTAAAATTCACCCGTGCAAAGCTGGGGGGGACGGTTAGCTAGTCCGTTATATTGCGTGAAATTTGAAGTCTGTTATTTATTGGTACAAACTTCAAAATATGTTGTCCAGTTTTTCTACGAGTTTGACAACTCCAATTTTAGTCCATTAGTATTTCAGCATCACTTTAGAATTGACCTCTGTTTTTGTAAAAAAAGTCAAATACGGGGAGCGAATTTGAATAATTTAGTATTCACTAGATGCGCCCCGGCAGGTTCGCCCGCGAACCAGAGTTTTTTTTCGTACAAATTTCAGAAATTTGTTGCACACCTCCTAGGGGTTATTATGTTAAAATAAAAAAAACGTATATAATTTTTCTCTATCTATTCTCTAATTATTATCTTAGTTTATTTATACCGAGTTTAAATTATTTTCCATACAAACTTTACCAACCTATTTTAAGGATAAAATTTTCTAAATTTGAATATCCTATGTCCTACGGTATTTACATGGATCAATTGAGCTACCTTTAGACTGTTTGCAACCGTCTGCAGTTAGCTCAATGGTTTCAATTGTAAATACTAGTTGTAATTTTTCTATTCCTTTGCTTGTAATTTTCGTTGTTAATAAAGATTACCTATTCTTTTGTTTGAACATTTACATACCAAATTTCATTTGAATAACATAAGTAGTTACAAAGATTACTTATAACAAACATTCACACAGACTTTCCCATTTATTATAATAGTAAGATAGTAAGAAGTAAGATAGTACTAAAACAACTCTTGTCAACCTAACACATACGTGTAAATGAGGAAACTTAAAAATATGCCTTATGTTTATTGTAATGCAAACATTTTCAAATTAACAACTCACGGTGTCAATAATACTGTATCAGATTCTATGCCCGTGGTTAGGTGTTAAATCCATAAGGATTTAACACACTCTTTACTTTTAAACGTGATAGTTTGTATGGATGTATGAATTTATGGATGTTTGTTCCTCTTTCACTCAAAAAACACTGAACGGATCGGGCCGAAATTTTCAATAGACGTATAGTTATAGCCCTGGAAGTAAAGTATATAGTTATCCAGTACCTATAACACAAGCTCTGCTTAGCTTGTGGCTAGATAATGCTATGTCGATTGTCCAACATTACATATTTACTAGCACCTGCCTTTTTCTATGGAAATGTGTCAAGGCTAATACTATCCTATATACTATATTATATGGAAACTAATTTATGGAATGAAAAGTAGCCTGTGTCAATACCAGTCGGAAGCGTCCCCAAGACACTGGCTGCATTACCACGCTGTATGACAATGCTGATGCGCTGAGCCAGATATTCACCAGGTCTCGGGTCACGCGTCGCATCGACCAGACGCTCAAATAATTTTTTAAAAACCCGGAGAGCCTCGGTACCCCACGGACCTAGGCTCTCGAATCCAAGGGGAGCAAATGCGTAGGTTCTGTCGAGACCTGCATATTTGCGCCTCTTGAGATCCTCGGCCAGATCTGCCGCCGCAGATGTGTCTTGGGGACGCTTCCGACTGGTATTGACATGGATCAATTGAGCTACCTTTAGACTGTTTGCAACCGTCTGCAGTTAGCTCAATGGTTTCAATTGTAAATACTAGTTGTAATTTTTCTATTCCTTTGCTTGTAATTTTCGTTGCCTATGTGTTATTTCAGGGCTAGAACGATCCGTTCACTAGTTTTTGTGTGAAAAAGTGGAACAAACATACATTAATTCAATACATCTATTACATCAATACAAACTTTCACGTTTTTATTATATCTAGCGAACCGCTCCGTCTTCGCACGATTTTATTATACGTATAAACCTTCCTCTTGAATCACTCTATCTATTAAAAAAATGCATTTTGATGCGTAGTTTTAAAGATTTAAGCATACATAGGGACATAGGGACAGAGAAAACGACTTTGTTTTATACTATGTAGTGATTAGTACGTAACTGAAGGTGTCATTTTAAAAATTGTGCTTTTGTGAGACCCTAGTAGAAAGACAACAATTCATGCGATTAAATACTATTTTTCACCAATATTTCTTTGGTTTTCCAATGTCTATGTTTACTAATATATCTTGGATTCTCAAAGCAAATACCTAAGTTACATCAGGGTTACCTACCTAACCTTGGTAGAGTCCAAGCCGTATTTATCTATTACTTGCCGTATTAACTAATACTACTAGTGCCCACGGCTTTGCCCACGGAATATTTTATTTTTTTGCGCGGTACCATAAGTTTTTGACTCTTCTGCTGTTCTGGAGGAATCCATCAAATTGAATTATTAGCAATGAGTAAAGCTTTAATTAGCGAGGGTGCCAATAGTCGAGGGACTACATAAGTTACTTTCACCCGAGGTAAGCACTGTGCTTTTCATTACGAACACATGGAAATATAAATTAAAACATGAGTAAACAAATTAATCAAATTGCCCCAATTTTTTTTTAAATATTTAGTCCATCTAGGACAGGCGAAAGCCATAAAGCCATACTACTTGTCTTTCGTAATTTTTGAATTCAGTGAATTGTTGCTAAGGCGAATTTTTTTAGCTTCAGCATTTATTCGGCCATTATCATTGTTCAATAGTAACGCAAACCAATTTGGCCAAAATTTAAATATTCCGTTTTAAGTTTTAAGTAACTTGAGAACTATTCTACCACTATTAAACTTCGAATATTAAGTATGTCGCTCGCGGTTTCATTCGTGTGAACTTTATCAATACCCCTTTAACCAATTGACCCTTTTTACTACCATTTTTACTACCTTGAAAACTTATTTCCAAAAATCCGTTCTATAGCCTAAGTTCTAAAAGGAATCTCCATGCAAAATTTCAGCTTTTTGTAGTTACAGAGAACTAATTCAACCAGTTTTCTCTTTTTTAAACATAGATAAGTATATCAGTCATCCAGTACCCATAACAAAAGCTCTGCTTAGATTTTGGCTAGATGAAGCTGTGAATTTTGCAGCATCACTACATAGTATAAAACAAAGTCGCTTTCTCAGTCCCTGTGTCCCTATGTATGTTTAAATCATTAAAACTACACAACGGATTTTGATGCGGTTTTTTTTAATAGATAGAGTGATTCAAGAAAAATGTTTATACGTATAATAAAACCGTGCGAAGCCGGGGCGCTATTTATTGTAATAATTATAAGTTCTTCTCTCTCTATCCGGTAGAAGCGCTGTACTGTAAGACACCGAATGTACAGAAAGAGACGGAAACTTCGGTCGTAATCGTAAATTTACACAACCTATACTGAGTATTCAGACGGACAGACGCGTCAGTATATTGTTGTATATAGTGATGTACATTGCTAACCTCGGCATTGCGTATTAACGCAAGTTAAAGCTCTGAATAACTTTACGTAGGCTCACTTACACCATGCTTAGTTAACACGGTTAACTCGAGTATAACTGATGGCCGTTGTGGGCGGGTGAAGGTCTGCCTGCGACGCAGGAGGTTGCGGGTTCAATTCCCGCCTTAGGACAAATGTTTGTACGATCTGGAAATATTTGCTAGCATCTGCCCGCTACTTTGCACGCATTGTTTCTATGGCAACGTCTCAAGGCTATTTCTATACCACGAGATCTGATTTTTTGGATGAAAAGTACCTATAAATTTACTTCAATCTAGGACAACGTCTATTTCAAATTTCGATCGATCAGTAAAGATCAGCCTCTATCACTAATTTTTGCATGAGAGTAACAAAAATACCTACTTTCACGTTTATAATATACAAGCGACCCGCCCCGGCTTCGCCCAGTTTTATTATAAGTACGTATAAACGTACTTCTTGAATCACTCATCCATTTAAAAAAAACCGCATCAAAATCCGTTGCGTAGTTTTAAAGATTTAAGCGTACATAGGGACATAGGGACAGAAAATGCGACTTAATTTTATACTACTGTGTTGAAGAAAGTATTGCAACATAAACAGTGAGGCAAAAATTTAAAAATTTAACATTGAGCTGGTAAACCTCGAGTTATTTATTTAATCAAGTTTTGGTGGAAGTGGATCTTAGCAAGTTAAAGGTTACGGTTGTGCAATGAATTAAAAACTTCGAGCGAGTTGCAAAAAGGCATTTAACGATTATGGCTTTTCAACTGATGAACCAATCGACGAGTTTAAAAAAAAATAAACCCAGTTTAAAACCGCGTGCTATGGGGGCGCCACTTTTATTGCTGTTTTGGTTTTGGAGTAAACGAAAACATTATTGTACACAAAGCATAAATGTTAATGTTTCAAACGATAAGGTACAGTAAAATACTATTATAATGTTAATTGATTTTTTAAAACACGCTATAAGATAAAATCGATATTTCCCAAATCGTTTCAGATGCCTTCGAGTAAGTAATCAAAATATAAAAAACGACGAATTGAAAATCTCTCTTCCCAGGTTTTTTGTACTTATGTTCTAATTGATAAATTTGGCATGATTTTGATGATATACGGAGAAATTTCGAAGTGTCTCATGAAAAAATATCCTGCATTACTATTTGTTCTTTAATAGTCAAAAAAGATAATGTACCCTTTATTAACAACGAAAATTAAAATCGAGGAATAAGCAAATTACAACTAGTATAATACAATTGAACCCTTGGAGCTCACTGCAGACGGTTGCAAACAGTCTAAAGGTAGCTCAATTGATACATGTCAATACCAGTCTGAAGCGTCAAAATAAATTAGAAACAATTTTGCATACTTACGGCTCCGATTTTCTTTTCAATTTTCGCGAACATTTTCTACATAAAGTAAAATAACCATCAAACTCGAATGTTATCGAGCCATTTCGAATAACATACCCACAAAAAACACAGCACAATAATAATTCAGATTCCTTTTGTTTTCCACCGGTTGAAAAACAACTAATTAATAAATAATGTATTAAATTTGCACAAAAACCACGTCACTAATGTAATGACGCCAATTTTAACCAAAAATGACATAATGTGAATAGGTATTTTATAATTTACTAGCGACCCGCCCCGGCTTCGCACTGTTTTATTATACGTAAAAACCTTCCTCTTGAATCACTCTATCTATTAAAAAAAACCGCATCAAAATCCGTTGCGTATTTTTATAGATTTAAGCATACATAGGGGCATAGGGACAGAGAAAGCGACTTTGTTTTATACTATGTATGAAGACTACTTCTAAAAGTAAAAAGTTAAGTAAAATATTCTTTATTTTACTTCTACGTACCTATTTCTTTATAGGTTTCTTTATTCGTCATTTTTGAATGGTCATTACCACTTAGTTATTGACTATCCTACCTTTGTCCTTAAATAATTAATTACAATTTTGGATCACCTATTCAATTCAAATTTGATACTTTGTTATTCAATGAATTGTAATTTCATTGGAAGTGTTAATTACGAAGCGTTTTTGTTGGATACGAAACATCAGAAATTAAATACTTAGGTATCTCTTACTTTGATTTCTTTAGGCTTAGAAAATAATCTCGTAGATAAATCAAATTTTAAACATCTTTATTAACAACGAAAATTAAAAGCAAAGGAGTAGAAAAATTACAACTAGTATTTACAATTGAACCAAACTCTAAATTGAAACTTCTTTATTAACAACAAAATGACAACCAAGGAATATAAAGGATTAAAACTATTGTATCAATTGAAACAATTGAGCTAACTGCAATCTAAAGGTAGTTCAATTGATCCATGTCAATACTTTTAAAATTAAATGGTTTTCACATAAGAAATAAGTAGGTACATTACTATTTATTTTCTCTTTGCTTAAATTTTGACTTGTTAAGTGAAATAAATAATTCCGGACAGTCCACACAGCATAACCTAACCCCAAGCTAAGCAGAGCTTGTGTTATGGGTACTAGATGACTGATATACTTTATAATAGTGAAAGAATACGTACATTTAAGTTAATCAGAATGTCAAGATTTTAAAGCTATGTACTGTCAATTAAATTCAATGTACGACCCGCAAGCAGGTGTGCAAATATTAATTAAGTAAGAATTAGATAAGTTTACAATATAACTAATTAATTTCCTTAATATTTAAAATTTAAGTAAACATAAAAATGTCTGTTCTGTCTATTTAAACCTGTCAATATTTTATATATACGGTATTATTATAAACTAGTAGCGCCCCTCGGCTTCGCCCGCATGGAAATTTATGTATGTATTTGTCGAATTTATGAAATTTATTGCACGCCTCCTTTCGTAAAAATAAAAATACGTGTCTAATTATTTACTTTGCAGTTTATTTATACCGAGTTGTGTTTGAGTTTTTTTATTTACGGACCTAGTTCGTGTTAGACGAACATCAAAGTTTTATATTACTACTAGTGATCCACCCCGTATAAACCTTCCTCTTAAATCACTCTATCTATTAAAAAAACCGCATCAAAATCCGTTGCGTAGGTTAAAAGATTTAAGCATACTTAGGTACATAGAGACAGAGAAAGCGACTTTGTTTTATACCTCGTAGTGACTAGCGGTCCACCCGGCTTGGCATGGGTGGGTATATACTATCACCTATGTTCATCAGGTATAATGTAGGATTGTAATGGTGAAAGAATTTTTAAAACCAAACCATTCAAACAAACAACCAAGTATTTTCTCTTTATAGTATTAGTATAAACTAGAAACTTTTTCAGAGTAAGTGCCATTCTAGATTTATTTTTCTAAGCGAAAAAAATTATAGATTCGATTTAAGTTGCTACTATATTGATATATAGTCTAAAATCTCATATTACTTAAGGCACATACAGCACCTAAATTGGCGCCACCACTTAGGTATTTTCTCAAATAATTCCGTTAAATAAAGGAATTTCGAAAATTCACACGTGCAGCTTTGTTTTAATGCATCTGTAGTAGTTTCATTTTGTCTATTTGAGGAAGAAATACGAAAACAGATTTCGGTGGCCACCAAAGGCAACTTCGTATGCGCTTTAAATAGGAAAGACAATAGAAATACGACTAGACAAATAGAAATCCCTAAATAATATCGAAGGATTAAAAATCAGTTCATAGCTACTTAAGTTATTAAAAAATCCTCTCAATAATACCGAACGGTAAGAAATCTAGTAAATGAACAATGGTTTATACTACTAAATGAACAATGGTTTATAATTTGTAAATAATAGTATAGGTACGATTTAACATAGAAGTGTGAATTTGTCATGAATGCATCAACAAAGTTACATAGCTTGGTAGGTAGGTATACATTTACTTACATCACCATTATCATCATAATCATCAGCCTATACATATTATTCCACTGCTGGACGTAGGCCTACCTTCATGAGTGCTATAATACTTACATAATAAATAAAAAGTATAAATTACCATTATGATAAAAATACTAAGTTAAACTTATTTTAAATACTAAGATTTCAATTGACTTAGATAACGTAGCCGGTACTAATATGGTCATGGCCTTTGACCATCATTGACCATGACCATGGTAAACTTGTAAAGAAGAAGGCAAATGACCATTTTTTGTGAATTCATAATACATTGCCCTTGTTATCGAGGTTATCAACCGGCTAAAACAAAAAGGATCAAGTAGTTATATTATAAACGCGAAAGTTTGTAAGTATGGATGGATGGATTGATGTTTATTACTCTTTCACGCAAGAACTACTGAACGGATATGGATGAAATTTGGCACAAAAGGAGATGATAGTCTAGAATAACACATAGTCTATATTTTATCCCGGAATTCCCACGGGAACGGGAATTACCGCGGGTGAAACCGCGAGGCACTGCTAGTATCCCATATATACTACTATCCTATCTTGTCTTAGAAAACTATGTAAATTTCATTCAAATCAGTTCAGTAGTTTAAGCGTAACAGACAGACAGAGTTACTGTCCCATTAATAATATTAGACGGAATTAAAACTGTAAGGTATCTAATTAGGTAGTTATATAGGCACAGAAATAATAGGCAGCCGCTGAGTAACAAGAATTTATTCTGACTGACGACGACGCCCTCCCGACGCCTACCCTCGACCATACGATAATAAGTGCATACACTACATTCCTCCACACTAAATCTAGATTACTTATCTACTTAGAAACTACTAACAATAGCCACTTAAACTACGTTCGTAATACATGATATAAATAATAGCAAACTTAAAACTTATAATTTGGTTTATTAAATTTACACTGTCTCGGGAGGCGAAGCCTAGGCGACATCTTCTCGGGTGACGGATCTGGCAAAGGTTCACGGGGTTCAGGTTCAACTGCGGGCTGCGAGGCCTCCTTCGTCGGGCTCTTCGGGCTTTCATGAGGAACCTGCGGACTCGACTGGTCCACCACTAGTCCACCATCATCAGCATCATGAAACACATCTTTCTCTGGTAAAACTAACTTGGGACTCTCAGAACCTGGGTGGATCAAGGAACTCCTAGTCCTGCGTTTTAATTGATCGATATGACGATGTGCCCTACCACCTTCCTCACCAATAATTTTATAGTTAGACGGCCCAACTCGGGATTCTACCTTTCCGGGCAACCATTTGTCTGTTTTAGAATATTGCCTATACCAAATATCTTCTCCTGGACTAACCGACCTACTCGCCCCACCCGCATCTCGTACTTGCCGCTGTTGTGATTTAATCATTTTTACTTCACGATCAGGTTTTAATGCATCCAAACGTGTTCGCAAATGCCTACCTTGCAATAACATTGCCGGACTTTCCCCTGTCGATGCATGTTCAGTATTTCTGTAATATAGTAAAAATGTATTCAACGCATCATTAACATTTTTCTTTTCAAAGACCGCTTTTTTAATTACCCTTTTAATAGTTTTCACTGCATTTTCTGCAGCTCCGTTAGAAGCAGGATGGTAGGGCGCTGTAAGTATATGGTCAATACCCCTATTCTTAACGAAATTCTCAAATTCCCTACTTGTAAACGGTGGTCCATTGTCAGTTACGACTTGTTTTGGATAACCCCATCTACTAAACAGCTCATTTAACCTATCTAATGTAGAAGATGCCGCCGTACTCGGTACCAAAAATACTTCCAACCATTTTGTCGTTGCATCAACTACTATAAGGTACATTTTACCGTAAATTGGGCCTAAGAAATCTAAATGCAGTCTAGACCAAGGCCTAGGTGGGTAGGGCCAGGGGCGCGGGGTCTGCCTCGGGGGCGCGTCGGCCTGCGCCCCGCACGTGGCGCAAGCCTTACACATGGATTCGATTGTCTCGTCAATTCCGGGCCACCAAACGTAACTCCTAGCCAAAGCTTTAGACTTAACTATGCCCATGTGAGATTCATGTAATACCATTAACACCTTTTCCCTACAGAGTGTTGGAATAACCACCCTATGACCCCACATTACGCACCCTAATTCTTCATACAATTCATTTTTCCGGTTAAAATATGGTTGCATTTCAATAATTTCACAATTAGTAGGCCAACCGTCTCTTATGAACACCAATAACCTACTTAAAATCGGATCCTTTATGGTATTTCTTTTTATCTCGTTGTAATCTAAAAGACAAGCTTCCTGAGCAAAATGCAAATACGTCTGTTCTGGAAGTGAACGCGAAACCGGTTTGTTATCGCGCAGCGGCAGTCTTGACAGTCCGTCTGCGCTGTTCACGTCTGTTCTTACGTATTCAATATCATAATTGTAAGCCGATAATATTATAGCCCACCGTTGCATACGGCTCGCAGTCATTGTAGGTATGCCTGTATTCGGTCCGAAAATTGAAACGAGCGGTTTATGATCCGTACGAAGAGTGAAACGTCTCCCGTAAACGTATTGATGAAACTTTTTCATACAGTAAACAATAGCTAAGGCTTCCCGGTGAATTTGCGAGTAATTTTTTTCAGCACTTGTGAGCGTGCGCGAGACGAAGGCGACCGGCCGCTCCGCCCCGCTCCGCCCCGCTCCGCCCCGGCTGCGACAGCACCCCGCCGACCCCCGCTGCGCTCGCGTCGCACGTCACGATAAGCTCTTTCGACGGGTCATAATGTGATAATACCTGCGATCCCGTTAAAGTTTTTTTTATTTCCTTAAATGCTAGCTCGCACTCTTTACTCCAATGCCATTTTACGTTTTTTCTAAGTAAATTATATAATGGTATTAATTTTTGACTAAAATTCTTTACAAACTTTGCAAAGAAATTACATAAACCTAAGAATGATCGTAGTTCAGTGATATTCTGTGGTTTTTCCATTTCCAATACCGCCGAAATTTTGTTAGGATCTGCCTTCAATCCATCTTTTGACAAAATATATCCCAGGTAGGTTACCTCTTGAACTAGAAACACACATTTAGATTTTTTTAACCGTAACCCGCTACTAAGCAACCTCTGGAACACTGTTTTTAGCGCTTCTAAATGTTCCGTCTCGTTTCTACCTCCGATGATAACGTCATCTATGAACACTGCTACGTTAGGTATCCCTTTCAATAAGGTGGTCATTATACGTTGAAATATGCCGGGACTAGAGGAAAGGCCAAATACTAATCTATTATAGCAGAAAAGCCCCCTGTGCGTATTGATAACCGTGTACCGTTTAGACTCATCCAGCTCAATTTGGTTGTACGACTGTGACAAGTCTATTTTACTAAAAAACTGTGCTCCATTTAACGCTACTAGAACCTCATCAATTTTAGGTAACGGATATCGATCAATCATCAAAACAGGATTAAGAGTTGCCTTATAATCCACACAAATCCTAAGCGTACCGTCAGGTTTGTTGACCGGGACTAGTGGTGAGGCCCAGTCGGAGCAGTCGACGGGCTCGATGACGCCCGCGCGCAGCATGGCGTCCAGCTCCGCGTCGACGCGCTCGCGCAGCGCGAACGGCAGCGGCCGCGCGCGGTGGAACACCGGCGCCGCCCCCTCGCGCACCCGCAGCGTCGCCGCCCCGCCCGTGAACCTTCCCAGTCCGCCATCAAACAAATCTTTAAACCTGTGTAACAACATTTTTACATCAGAACTGATATTCGAACGACTTTTACTGCATGTTACATTGTTACATTGAAAACTGGGAATTGAAATGCCTAATTCAGTTAGCCATTGCCGGCCTAGTAGTGACGTGGTTCCGTCTTGAATTATAAACAATTCTAGTTCTTTCTGCACTCCCTTATATTGTACCCTAGGCACAATAACACCTAAAGGTCGAATGTTCGTGCCATCAATAAATTTAAGGCGCAAATCATGAGTCTGCATTTCTGTGGAGCTAAAATACTTATCATAAAGTTTTTTACTGATGCAAGATATTGGAGTACCAGTATCTATTTCCATCGAAATGATTTGACCATCGATTGATACGGGCAGACTCACCGCCTTATAGTCCTTTATGCACAACTGGTGTAAATCCAGGCAATCTTCTTCCTCCTCCTGGCCCGAAGAGGAGTCGGTGTGGTCGGCGTCGCGCTCCGCTTCACCGTAGTGGAACCTCCGAGGCGCGCCGCCAGCCGCCGGCCGCCCCGCCCTGCTGCTCCCGCCGCCGACGGTGCACACGCGCCGCAAGTGCCCCGGCTGCCTGCATCGGCTGCATACGAAATCCCGGAATTTACAGTCATTGTAATCATGATCCGCTCCGCAACCTTTGCAAGGATCTGCCGCTGTCTGCCGCCGCCGCCGCCCTTGCTGCGCGCCACGTGTCGCGCCGCCGCTGGCCGCTTCGACCCGCTGGCGCCGCGCTTGCGCGCGCCCGCTGACCGCGTGCACCTCCGCCTTAACTTCGGCCTCCAGCACGTCCCGGGCCTCCACCGCAGCCGCATCTCGTTCTGCCGTCTCCAAGGAATGAGCTAATTTCATTGCGTCGGTAAACGTCATTGTGTCCGCGTTCTTTTCCGCAAATAACCGTTGACGCGTGACGTCACTTTTTATTCCACATACAAACTGTAAACTGTAATAAATAAAAAAATAAATAAAACGAAACCTCTCCGCCAACACCGAAGGATTCGGCTGTAGATGATTTTGTAGAAGCTCCACCACCTCCTCATATTTGAGTTCTGAGGGCTTTTTAGGACTTGACAAATTCACTAGTAGTTCATAGACACTGTCCCCCATGATAGAAATCAAGGTCGGCAACTTCAAATCCTCCTTAATGGCGTTCACTTTGAAATACATTTCAAGTCTGTCCGTGTACGATGACCACGTACCACTTTTCATATCAAATTCACCCATTTTTCCGATAGACATCGTTGAAAAGTTCCGCACGCACAATTATTAAAATCGATCGCCACTGTAAGGTATCTAATTAGGTAGTTATATAGGCACAGAAATAATAGGCAGCCGCTGAGTAACAAGAATTTATTCTGACTGACGACGACGCCCTCCCGACGCCTACCCTCGACCATACGATAATAAGTGCATACACTACAAAAACTAAGCAATAAAGTTATTTTTATTCATTTCAATCTTTTTTATGGTAAGCTTAATAATCGTACAAGTAACCTTTGCCTTGTTAGGTTATTAGTTTTGGAGTTGGAGCAAAACTCGTCCTAAGCTTTTTTATCATCTAGTTAATCTGATATTTTGTAGATATACCTATGAAACTTGACATCTTACATACATCCTCATCATCATCAGCCCTTAGTCCACAGCTGGACATATCTTACATAGATAGATGTTTTTTGAAAACACACCAAAAGCCGTTGCGTAGTTTTAAAGATTTTAGCATGCATAGGGACATAGGGACAGAGAATGTGACTTTGTTTTATACTATGTAGTGATTTACATCTATCATTTACACTATAATACAATCCTTACTAATATTTTAAACTTGAAAGTTTGTTTGTATGTATGGATGTTTGTTTCTTTATCATGCAAAAGCTACTGAGCAGATCGGGCTGAAATTGAAGTAAGACGTAGTTCTAGTCCTGGAATAACACTTAGACTACTTTTCATCCCATAAATCAGTTCCCATGGGATAAAAAAAGCCTTGAAACGTTTCCATAGAAACAAGGCGTGCGTAGCCGTCTATTTAGTGCTTACGTGTCCATCCAAAGGTTGCCTGGAAGAAATAGGTCTTAGCAATAAGGCAGCCCATTGTGCAACTTTTTTGTATTAGTATTTTTATTGTTCCTATTTATTTTTACTGTGGTGTACAATAAAGAGTATGTGTATTGTATTGTAGCCGCGGGCATTATACTAGTATACTATAATACAAACAACTTAAGAAGTAGGTTTCTACCTACCTAACCTTAAAGCGGCTACACACGACCCTAAAATCACTGGCAATGTCGAGACAGTGAAATCGGGGCTGAATCGGCGATAAAATTGTCTCTACTCTACACACGTCCTTGCCTGTCAGTACGTAACCGACCGTGCTACAGACTGCTCGTTTTTCCGAAATGCCGCCGACGCTCTCAAAACAGCAGAAAATAGGAATTGTCTTGGCACTTACTACGGTGCCACCTAAACAGAGACGAAAAAGGAGGATCTGGGCTAAAAACTGGTTAATGAAACGCCATGAATTAAGTTTAAGTGTAATAAAATAAAAAAGTAATTAAAATCAGTCCTGATTTCGCTACACACGTCCTGTGAGCCGATAATCGTCCCTGAATCGTGAGCTCGCCCGTAGCGATTTAGGGACGAAAAAAATCGGGTACGATTTGCCTACACACCAGGCTATTTATGATACGATCTAGGGTCCTCCCCACCACTGTCCCGATATTGCCAGTGATTTTAGGGTCGTGTGTAGCCGCTTTTATCTGTAGAACAGACCATAATCGTAGATCACATATTACTTGTATAGTTTCCTTGTAATAATCAATTTGAATTGACGCTTACGCTCTTCCAATAAGATATCTTCTATCCCGTTCTTATGAACGAAAAGTCATATTTCTATTCCAAAACGTGGATACTTCTAGTCTTATTTCAGCTACTTCCATAGTTTCCATTATGTTTTACTAGCAGCGCCCCGCGGTTACACCCGCGTTATTCCCGTTCCCGTGGGACATCTGCGAAAAAATATAGCTTATGTGTTATTCCAGACTATTATCTATATCTGTGCCAAATTTCATCCAGATCCGTTCAGTAGTTTTTGCGTGAAAGAGTAACAAACATCCATTCATCTATCCATCCATCCATCTATCCATCCATAAATACAAACTTTCGCGTTTAAAAGTTTAGTAGGATGGTATACTACGATGAGGGAACGCTGCAGATATTTTCTGGGATGTTCGAACAATATATAATTGGTCCCAGAGAATCCCTAATAAATTCAAAGAAATAAACATTATGAGAGTACCATGTCAATATATTTAAGATAAAAATAATTTGTACTATCATAGAAAATCACACAGTTCCCTAAAGATGGCGATGTAAAATAATGTGCATTGTACACACTGACCTGTATCTATTTGTATATATAGAGGTCAGTGATTGTACATAATATAATGTAAATACTACAAATAAGGATAAACTCACTTTACCCACAACTAGGCTAAACAAGGTTAATGTATCTTTCAAAGGACAATGTATGTATATTATGCTTCTACAAAGTTAATTGAAAAAATTATCAGTAAATAAATCCAATATAATATTAAAACTATTCTTTGTTTGGCTACGACAAAATATTAATATAATTTTATTAACAACGAAAATTACAATCAAGGAATAGAAAAAATTACAACTAAAATATACAATTGAAACCATTGAGCTAACTGCAGACGGTTGCAAACAGTCTAAAGGTAGCTCAATTGATCCATGTCAATACCAGTCGGAAGCGTCCCCAAGACACTGGCTGCATTACAAAATATTCATTAACAGATCATAAAAAAAATTGGGACGAGTTTTGTTTTTTTTATTTTATACAGTATATATCATTTTCTAAAACTAACTACCTAAAAAGGTGAAGGTTTCTCGTTCATTTATTTATTTACATTAAAAAAACTAAAGTGAACAAATATGAAAACGATCACATTATTTCTAGTTTTATATGGGTACTACATAATATGTATGATTTTTTGATATAAGAATTTTCTGTCCCAGAGTCTTATAAGGTCTAAAGTAAACAAAGCACTTTGAATTTGAATTCTCAGAAATTGCTGCAACGCGCCCTCTTAAACCAAGTACTAATAACATCCAAAGGTTGCCTGAAAGAGATCGCTTCTAAGCGATAAAGTCGTCCATTATACTTGTCTTACGTAATGTCTTTATGGAATGTTCTTTTTCTGGTGTACATGAAGAATTTTTGTACTGTATTGTAATAAAATAAGTGCTTAGAAAGCCTAAAGGTTAAGAATGACGTCTTCCGAATATATTAATGTAGATTAGTACATATACGTTATGTACTTATGTATGTACTTATTATAATTACCTTGCTTAGTAAATATTGGCTTGAGTTTGAACAACTTTGTACATAAAGCGAGGTCTTATAAGTGTTTAAATAGATTGAAAGTATAAATTTGAAGGCAATGTCAAGGTTGACGTATTAGAAAATATGAACTCCTTGTGCGAAAAGGATAGATTTAGAATATTATATTAGTGGGAGCGGGAGCATACATTTTTGAAAAGAGATATGTATATTCATTTTATATACAAGAAAACTAGACAACTAATAAATAAACTGGCTCATAGGAAACAAATAATTAAGATATGGATCAGTTGAGCTACCTCTAGACTGTTTGAACTGAACTGCAGTTAGCTCAATTGTTGCAATAGTAAATACTATTAATAATTTGTTTTAAAAAAAAATGTTCCAAAAGTAATAAACTTGCAATTGTAAATACTAGTAATGATTTTTTTCAAAAAAATATATATTTTTGTTCTAAAAGTAGTTAACATTCGGCTCAAATATCTACAGATCTTGCGGCAAAAATTTGTCCTTAGGTGGGAATTGAACATGAAATTTCTTTGTCGTAGGCTGACTTTCGCCCGCTATGCAAAAAAGGTTGTTAAGATCTTCCTGGGATTGTTATATTGAAAGGAAAAGAATTCACTTACAAACCTAATTTGGTAAAAGCGCGCGTTTAAGTCTTTTCTATGAAAATTTGTTAAGCATCATGTTAAATTCCCCATAAAACGGTTTTTTTCATTTATCAGTTATTCTAGGTATGTAGCTACATATATTTAGCCTTATAATGAGGGTGCAGAATACGAATACGAAAAAAAATTAGTGCACTATTTAGAAAATACTATAATACAAAAATAATAAAATCTTATATACCTCGCTTACAAGTACCCAATAATACAAGACATTCCGTTAAAATGACTGTCAAATTATTTATTTATTTTATTTATTTAATTAACCTAACTGCAGGGGCCTCGGTATTCCACGGACCTAGGGTCTCGACTACAAGGGATTTACAATTATTGTAAATACTAGTTGTAATTTTTCTATTCCTTTGCTTGTAATTTTCGTTGTTAATAAAAATAATAAATAATCGAATTAAAAAAAAAAAGTTCCTTGTTTAACTTGAGTAATTTAATTTTAGTGTTATTTTTAGACATATCCAAGAGTCCTTAAAGGTCTAAAGGAATAAATCAATTTTAGTTTGAGTTTAACTTCTCGTGCATCTATTATCTAAAGAAGTGTTAAAATGGACGTATTTACAAATATCAATGCTTTTAACAGTCATTTCCTGAATTAGTAGGTAATTTTAAAGAAAAAGTTTTCTAATCAACGCCTAGTAAGGATCCCATGTTCCATTTCCATCATCTACATGTGTAGTTACTACTTTTATTTACTTTTTACTCTATGTAGGTACTTACTATTTACTATTACTAGGTACTATAATATTAATACTATTTATTATTTATTATTAAAAATAGATGATGCTGTGTTGATTATCCAGCATTATTTATTTATTATTTACTACTATTCAAGAGCCAATATGCTTATTATATTTCTTCTTTTATATGTACTATAACTACATGTATAACAAATAAAAACAAAACGTTCATTCATTCCAGAATGGCCGCCACAGAGAGCCGCCCCTCCAGAAAAGAAGGGGGTGACATCACCTACCTGGACATGAAGTGCGAGTTGGAAGCATTAGGAGAGTCTCAGATCAGGAAGTTCTTCAAAGGGAGTACGGTTCTGCTGACGGGAGGAACTGGATTCCTGGGGAAACTTATTGTGGAGAAGCTGATGCGGTAAGTTATTATTGCTTTTTTAACAAAGGGTAACCGTACACTAAGGGTAAGTTTATATAGGGTTCACAGGAAAATAAATTAAAACTAGTCATTGAAACAATTGAGCTAACTGCAGACGATCACAAACAACTTAGTTATAGATCTAACTTAACTTATTCTTTGGTCCATAGTACCTTAAAAACAACATTCATAAAATATGAAAACTTCACTACATAGTTTCAAACAAAGTCGCTTTCTCTGTCTCTATGTTCCTATGTTCCTATGTTCCTATGTTCCTATGTTCCTATGTTCCTATGTCCCAATGTCCCTATGTTCCTATGTCCCAATGTCCCTATGCCCCTATGTCCCTATGTATGCTTAAATCTTTAAAACTACGCAACGGATTTTGAGGCGGTTTTTTATTAGATAGTTATTCAAGAGGTAGGTTCATACGTATAGTAAAAAGGTGCGAAGTCGGGGCGCGTCGCTAGTTATAAATAACGTGGAAAAATATTATTACGGCAACGTGTAAATGACCGAGGCTGACAGCGAACGAGGGCACATATTATATTACACATATATGTATGTAAAGAAGGGTTTTACAATACGTTTGCCGAGTCACAGTCTCCACTCAAGAACACGTTTACCCCAGCGGTTGTCTGTCTTTCGCGAAATATGGCCGGTGCACTGCCACTTCAGCTTGGTAACTCTTTGAGCTCTGTCGATGACCTTGGTTCGCGTCGGATGTATTCATTACGAATCCTATCCTTCAGAGAGACTAGCATAGCTCTTTCCATAGCTCGCTGAGCGACTTTGAACTGGTGGACCAGCCCTACCGTAAGTGTCCACGTCTCAGCTCCATAGGTCATTACGGGTAGGACGCACTGATTGCAAAGTTTCGTTTTCAAAAATTGCTTTTTCGATGACGAGAATGCTCGATATAGCGAGACAATCTAAGATGCAATTATAATAATTACGACATAAAAAATTAAAAAATTCATTAATTCATAAAAATTCCAATCATCCAACCATTGCGAAGTATTTTTTTCGAGGTTCTGGATGTTTTTTGTGTATAATTAAAAATATTTATCCGCGTAGTGTACCTAAATACTGTAGTCATGTACACAAAACACAAGCTCTGCTTAGCTTGGGGCTAGATGATGCTGTGTGGATTGTCCAGCATTATTTATTTATTCTAATCAACAACTTGATTTTAAATAAATGGTTATCAAACTAATTGTCCTTTTGGTATTTTATCCTACTAATATTATAAACGCAAAAGTTTGTAAGTATCGATGGTTGTTACTCTTTCGCGCAAATGGATATTTGGCATAGAGATAGATTATAGTCTGGAATAACACATAGGCTATTTTTTATCCCGGAATTCCCACGGGAATTGGAATTACGCAGGTGAAACACGCGGGGCGCTGCTATTATAATAATATAACGTTTATACACAGCGTCAGACTTATTCCTAGACTTCGCTTTTAAAAAAACTTAAATAACATACAATCACAATATCTTTTCCAATATTTTCCTATTTTCTGCATCATTTTATCGCACGCTTCTTTTATGTTTTTCTAAAAAATTCACACCTTTTGCATGTTTTCTTAGCATGAACGGCTTAGATTGTTCATCTAATTAAAGATGTCAGAAGCGTATCACATCGCCTTGAGAGTTGTGTAAGGTATCAGTATGCTGCAACACTATTGTTTGGTCATACTTTAAGAATACTTAGACTAGATAAATAATAAATAATGCTGGGAAATCCATAGAGTATCTAGGCCCAAGCTATGCAGAGCTTGTGTTATAGGTAATAGATAATTTATCGCTTTACATCTATACTTATAATAAAACTGTAACAGTTCAAATTCTGTACATTGAAGATATTTTGAAATTTTTTTTTGGAGGGCACTCTATTATCGATACTCAAGCCAAAACTGTAATTTTTTTCATTCATGTCTGTCTGTCTGTCTGTCTGTCTGTCTATCTGTATCGTAAACGCGCATCACGCCGAAACTACTTGATGGATTGAAATGAAACTCGGCATGATTATAGGTCATACTACGAGGAAGGACATAATATCTACATTTCTTCATAAACATAAAAAAATATAATATATTCATTGAATAGACATAAAATAAAACTAGTGACAATTGAAACAAAATCTAGAGGAAGCGACACGTCTGGCCAGTCTCAGGTGGAAGAGACTAATTAAAAAAACACACAAATTATAAAAAACCTACTTAATATAACCTTCAAGTCTTCGGCAACCAGTTTATCTCAAAAAATGCAAATACTCAGATTATTTATTTATAAATAAGTACAAAAATCTTGCTCTAATTATAGAACATCTTTGCAGGTCAGGTATTTATCTATACTTATAATAAAACTGTAACAGGTCCAATTCTGTACATTGAAGATATTTTGAAAATTTTTTTTGGAGGGCACTCTATTATCGATACTCAAGCCAAAACTGTATTTTTTTCATTCATGTCTGTCTGTCTGTCTGTCTGTCTGTATCGTAAACGCGCATCACGCCGAAATTACTTGATGGATTGAAATGAAACTCGGCATGATTATAGGTCATACTACGAGGAAGGACATAGGATACTTTTTATCGCGGAATTCAGAAAGGTTCTCATGGGAGAGGGTATGAAAGTAAAATTCCTTTACCGCGCATCACGCCGAAACTGCTGAATGAATTGGAATGACACTCAGGACGATTTGAGTTCATAGTACAAGGAAGGACATGGGATACTTTTTATGCCGAAATTCAGTAAGGTTCCCCTGGGAGAGAGGGTGGAACAAAAATTCTTTAACCACGCATCACGACGGAATTGAATGAATTCGAATGGAACTCGGGACGATTGGACATGGGGTACATTTTATCCCGGAATTCAGTTTGGTTCCCTTGGGATATACAGGTTTTCAAAAATTTCTCACAACATCTGAACGACGCGTGAGTACGCGTCGTTCAGATGCAGTGAGAAATTTTTGAAAACCCGTATAGCCCAGGGGAAACAAACTGAATTGAACTGATAAACGCGAAAGTTTGTAAGTATGAATGGATAGGTTACTCTTTCACGCAAAAACTGCTGAACGGATCTGGATGAAATGGCACAGAGATAGATTATAAGCTGGAATAAGAAATAGGCTTTATTTTATCTCGAAAATCCCACGGGAAAGGGAATTACGCAAGTAAAATCGCGAGTACTCCAAATACTAATCATGCGCAGACGAAGTCGCGGGTACCAGCTAGTGTAAATATAAAAATATGAATTAAGTACTTTCGAGTTATTAGTAATAATAAGTGTAAATTAATCAGGAAGCTAACTATTCATTTATACAGAAAACCTGAAAGACCTGAATCAATGATTTAGATTATTATTTAGGTCAGTGAACCAAATATTTAAATGAAACAGAGTAGGCAATATATCTCAAAGGACTGAGGACATTGAAGGAACCGCTATCAGTGGCTTTATTTGGGGGAGGCCTATGTTCAGCAGTGGGTTTTATATTACGGGATATATAATGATCACACGATTAATTTTGTTTTCACTAAAAAGTGGACAAGTATTGTGTTCCGTTAAGTTTCTAATAAAGAAGATACCTACTTAGATTTTTACGCTATAAAGAGTAAATAGATACGTTTTTTTTTTTTATTTAAAAAACTACCAACTTTCCCCGGCTTCGCACGGTTTTATTATACATATGAACCTCCTTCTTGAATCACTATATCCATTAAAAAAACCCGATCAAAATCCGTTGCATAATTTTAAAGATTTAAGCATACAAAGGGACATAGGGACAGAGAAAGCGACTTTGTTTTATACTATGTATGGATACGTCATTATCGACGAAAATTACAATCGTGAAATAGAAACAAATTAAAACTAGTAAATTGAAACAGTTGAGCTAACTGCAGTGTAGAGGTAGCTTAACTGATCCATATCAACACCAGTCTGTGCGTCCCCAAGACACTGGCTACGTTACCACGCCGTATGACATGGCAATGCTGATGCGATACCTTAGATAAAATCTAGTCTAAGTACAAAAGAGTGCAATAAGGCTAGGGCTCGTACATAATGTTAGTTACGCCGTTAAATACCATTATGTACTAGCCCTGGCCTTATAATATATGTAATAGCGAAAAGGAATTTGGATCAAGGTCCAGATCCAAAAAGCGGTTCTCCTGGAATCGGCGCGTATCGTCAGGAAGTTCCTCTGTCTGCAACCCTAGTCACCGGCTGCTTGAGCCTAGTTTCGCGGCCGGTGATCCACCGTTTTGATATATTTATTACTCGCGGTTTCACCCGCGGTTATACCCGTTCCCGTGGGATTTCCGGAATAAAATATAGCCTACTAGCGACCCGCCCCGGCTTCGCACGGTTTTATTATACGTATAAACCTTCCTCTTGAATCACTCTATCTATTAAAAAAAACCGCATCAAAATCCGTTGCGTAGTTTTGAAGATTTAAGCGGTCAAAGGGACACAATGACATAGGGACAGAGAAAGCGACTTTATTTTATACTATGTAGTGATGTGTTATTCTAGACTATAATCTATCTCAGTAGTTTATGCGTGAAAGAGTAACAATCATCCAACTATCCATACTTTCAAACTTTCGCGTTTATAATATCAGTAGGACTATAGACTATTGATCCAACTTCCGAGCGAGAGTCTCTTGAGATGTATGACAATAGGGCGTTTATTATTACTATCCACGGGTTGAGTGGTCGATTCTAACGCCATGACCGCCACAGCCAAGGTTACTTATCTTAATTTTTCTAATAACTAGTACGAGACCAGTTTTTACAGTAAGTTCAACCATGTTTTTTTTGTATTTATAAATAACTACCAACTGTAATTATTTCTGTTTACGATAGAACAAAAACTATACACGTGATTTTTGAGTATAAACATGTATATATTACGGATTGCAGTTGCTTACACGTTTCTTTGATAAGTATGGAATCAATTATTTGATAGCTGAGTATCTGGCTTAGCGCATCAGCATTGTCATACAGCGTGGTAATATAGCCAGTGTCTTGGGGACGCTACTCTAGATTGTTTGAACTAGATTGTTGACGATATACTCTAGATTGTTTGAAACCGTCTGCTGATAGCTATATTGTTTAAATTGTAATTGCTAGTTTAAAGATATGTTTTTACATAAACCAAATTTAATTCTACTATATTTTGAATGTTTGTACGTTACTAGCGACCCGCCCCGTTTATACGTTATATTATTTACTAGCGACCCGCCCCGGCTTCGAATAGTTTCATTACACGTATAAACGTTCCGCTTGAATCACTCTATCTATTAAAAACACCGCATCAAATTCCTTTGCGTAGTTTTAAAGATTTATGCATTCAAAGGGACAAGAATATAGGGACATAGGGACAGAGAAAGCGACTTTGTTTTATACTATAGTGATATAACTTATTTAATCGAATAATGACACAATTTTTACAAATTTACTGAACGGATATGGATGAAATTTGGCACAGAGATAGATTATAGTCTGGAATTACACAGAGGCTATATTATATCCCGGAACTCCTACGGGATCGGAAATCACGCGGATGATACCGCGATGCTACCCGTTTTGATGCTTGGTACTAAAAAACGCCAATTTATAATCACATTTGAAAAACAACTTGCGGATTATAACCAAACATAGATTTTAATGTCTTATCACCTACCTACGCATTACTAGTCACAAGTAAAAATGTCCTAAGGTCATGGACGTAAACATATATTTTTTTGGACGGTGTCTCAGGAACTATGGATAAAAAAACTCATAATTCAATGTGTTTTCTGGTCAATTTCAGTTTTATTGTTCTTTATCACTATCATCACTACATAGTATAAAACAAAGTCGCATTCTCTGTCACTATGTCCCTATTTCCCTTTGTATGCTTACGGATTTTGATGCGTTTTTTTAATAGATAGAGTGATTCAAAAGGAAGGTTTATACGTATAATAAAACCGTGCGAAGCCGGGGTGGGTCGCTAGTTAATAATAAAAAGTGTTAACAATATTTTATGTATAAATAAAGTAAAATAAATAAATAAAAATATGTTTATTGGAACGTCTTAACAATTAAAATAATTTACTTTTGTTGCCGATTGTGATGGACAGAAGATCTTAAATTAAGCGACGTTCTTACTCAATCTACTCTTTTGCGTGTATTTTTAATTGATACAGCTTGCTTTTATGAGTTTACACATCGCAAGCGTGGCGCAAAAGGCTATGGCGCTCATTAGGGGAGGCCTATGTAATGCAGTGGACTAATATAGCTTGATGATGATGAAGATGAAAGGAACACTGAAAAAGAATATTTGTTAGAAAGCTAATTTAATAATATAATAATAATGAGTAATAATAATAATCAACACAGCATCATCTAGCTCCAAGCTATGTAGAGACTGATTGATTATACCATATACAATACATTATGTACCTAGATAAAATACATTTTTGTTATACATAGAAAACACCCAAAACCCGGGAATAATTTTTAGCAGATCGTACAAGTATTAATATAAAAGTAGAAATTAATAGAAAGGCAAAAAAGGTAAAATGTAAAGGTAAACGATGATGACTCTGTATTTTTAGTAAAAACACGGTTTCATATTTATTTATTTTTTTTGCGAGGAAAAAAAACTCTTAGTTGCCTCCAAATTGTACATCGATAAAATATATAACCTTCATCTTTCGGTCAAAGATCTCTCAAGAGGTTAACCTATTGTTAATATATTTTTTATTAGAATTTACCTGTGGTATCTATTATTAATATTCTAATGATGATCTAAGCTAAGTATGACTTTTTTATAGTTTACAAAAACTATAAAAGTTTCGTTTCCGTACATTCACGCATTGTTAGCATTCCTAACGGTTACTGAGAGCTAACCTTTCATAGTAAGACAGCGATTCAAAATTATAGTTTTGAATGATTCGTATAATCAATAATAAACAAAAATAAACAATTCATATACAATCATTTTCTAGCCCCTAGCCTGTTTTGGATATTTTTTGTACTTTTACAGCACATCTTTGATAATTCAGTACATAACATGACATTTTCAGTTTAAAAGCAAACTCATACTAGCCACTCCGCGGTTCTACAAAAAATACCAACAACAAATTATTGCAAATATTATATATTCAAAAAGCATAAAACTTAAACAAGTTTGTTCACAAATTCACAATACCTCATTGTGTAGGTAATTTTCTAAAAATAGATAAAATGCCAAAATAAGGTACGATTGGCATTCAGAATGAAATCGGTCCTGTTTTGTTCATAAAAATAGATAGAATAGAATAGTTTTTACTTCCTAGCTGGTGAGTGTCTGTCGCAGCGCATCAGCATTGCCATACAGCGTGATAGTGCAGCCAATTTCTTTGGCCGTGACGATCACTACATAGTAAAAATAAAACAAAGTCGCTTTCTCTGTCCCTATGTATGCTTAAATCTTTAAAACTACGCAACGGATTCTGATGCAGTTTTTTAATAGATAGAGTGATCCAAGAGGAAAGTTTATAAAACCGTGTGAAGCCGGGGCGGGTCGCTAGTTGTTAATAAGCAATATATAAAATTACAATCAAGGAATAGAAAAAAATTAAAACTAAAATGTGCAATAATAATTGAAACAATTAACTGCAGACGGTTGCAATCAGTCCAGAAGTAGTTCAACTGATACATATCAATACCAGTCAGAATATATCGTATAACATATGAATAGATATGGATCAATTGTGCTAACTCTAGATTTCCTTTGTTAGTCAAGCAATAATTTCAAATGAATTCGAAAAATGGAATGAAAAAAAAATGTTCTAATTCTAGGCTGTCAAATAATCTAACAGATAGTATTCTATGCATAATTCAAGACAGGTGAAGCCGTGAGCCAGCCTGTAGCATGTATTTGATGTCCATTTGCGTCACTAAACCAGTTTTTTTGCTTATAATCTTCCGATCAAACGAACATAACAAATTATTTGAGGTCGCAAACACCGTAATAATGTAGACAGAAGGTTGATGGAAGAAGCCGCAACGATGTGTTCTATGTTATATTATTTAGGTATATAAAAAAACTTCAGCCAAATCTTTTGATCATACTTTTACTGACCTTAAAAGATGATAGGTGAATGATTGATTCATTAATGAGCGTAGTGGAGGTAACGGGTAAGAAAATGAACTCTGACTGACCCTATAGTCAAGCCAAAATCGATGTACAATGATTGAACACTTTTATCTTAATTATTTTAACATAATTAGATCACATAACTCACTAGTATATACAATTATAACAAATTCTTAAAAATCTAAGCCGTCACCAGAAGGCAGAGTACCCAGAATGCTGGCAGCATTGCCACGTTGAATGGCAATGCTAATTCGTTGACCGAAATAGAAGCCAGTATTCTGATTTCCTGTGTATGTACAATGATTGTTAGTTACACAGCATAAAAAAAATCAAAATTGTAATGATCTTTATATAAAGTCACACTCATACCTATTACAAATGCAAAAGTTTGGATGGATGTATTTTTGTTGCCTCATCACGCCAAAACTAGTTACTGAACGTTTAGTACTTTTGCCGTACAGAGGTAAAAAACAACCATGCATCTAAACTTTCGCATTATGATATTAGAATTAATTGTGATTACGAGAAAACTATACAACAAATGAAGAAATTGGCTTGGAGGAAACAGATGATAAACAATAACCTACGAATCAAAACGAAAAGTTATTTTAATAAAACGCGTGTACGAAGTACAATGTAGTGTTGATTGTCGGAAAAATCTTAGTTAAGCCTGGATTCTTGTTAAAACAATTCTTATTCTAAAACATTATATTGTCTTCCTTTTTTCTAGTGGCCAAGATGTACAAAGTACAATGTTATTCAGAGCGAAGTTACGTGCGGAAGCTAGTTCAATTAAATTCCTTTATTTTAGCTCAGCAATGCCTGATTGAAGAAAATTAAATGCCAGTTCTTGAGATCTCGATCAAATAATGAGCTAAACAGTTAACTTTCATCATTATTCATGGTTTTTCAATCTTAGTTTCCAATAGATAATGTTGAATCGTGTGTGTGGCTTTTCCCTCCATTAAGTAGAGAGATAGAGAGATGAGGGAAGGCCTATGTCCAGTAGTGGACTAATATATTGTTGAAATATTGATGATGATGATGAGTAGAGAGATAAAAACCTAATTTGATAAACAAATCGACGATTAATTAATATCTTAAGTAAGGATCGAAAACAAGGTATGCTTATAAAACACACTGTAAGAAAATGATTATTATGGGCAGTTTTAGTATGGGCAGTTGGTTTACAAACATTTGACTTATAGTTTGGCTGCAGTATAGTTTAACCTTTACGGTTGTTTGACCCGAAATCAGGGACGCATTAAGAGGTGTGCTACTTACGACTTTTTGCGGGTTTAGACAAAAATAATGATCGACGTCCTGTTTTTTTAGGTTTCTGAACGGCGAATGGTAAAAAGTTGACGAGTCATAAGCCCGAATTCATCACGTTTAAAAATTAAACCGTTGTTTGGACATTTTAATACATCAAACGTCAAAGTTGACCGAATAACCTGCCTGATTGTGCAATTATCTTTTGGAGAATACCAACCAGCCTGAGATAAAAACAAGATAGGTACTAAAAATGCGAGAGAGTATGACTCGTGCGCCAAGGGTTTCTTGGTCAATTAATATATAATACTATAGGTCGCCGAATTCCACTAATTTCAAAACAAAGGGTCTCAATCTTGTCTCAATTGTGCCTTTCAATCAAGATGATTAAAATGACGTTTGTGCATTTGGTATTCCACTATTTTTTGCGCTTGAAGAGAGTTTCAAAATTAGAATGTCAAATTGGTAGTTATAATCGTCACAGCTATGAATGAAACCAATAAGTTTGTGCTAGTAGAATACCAGAAAGAGTTTAACACTGACATTTTGACACAATACTATTTAAATGGTGAAGCGATTTATTTAGTGGAATTTGGGCCCTGTAAAGTCTTAAGGAAATACAACACTTTGGCAATTGAAAGACTTCGTATCTGATGCTTTTATACACAGCTGTAACACAATATCTATCTTTGTAATATATTGTATTAAGTATATCAGGTCCGTGGGGCAACGAGACTAAGGGTTTTTAAAAAAATATTTGAGCATCTGGTCGATGCGACGCGTGACCCTCTAGCTGGTGAGTATGTGACTCAGCGCATCAGCATTGTCATACAGCGTGGTAATGCAGCCAGTGTCTTGAGGACGCACAGACTGGTATTGACATGGATCAATTGAGCTACCTCTAAGCTGTTTGCAACCGTCTGCAGTTAACTCAATTTGTAGCATGTTACTAGTTTTAATTCGTTTCTATTCCTTGATTATTATTTTGCTTCTTAGTAAATATGTTACATTGTAAAAAAACTAATTAAATCAATGATCGGTAAACCCCGTTACAACTCCTTGTGTGGCCTTTTAAGATTCTAAGCAAGGACGATTTAGCATACCTTAATGACTGGCTACTTAAATGTACAATGGATTTTATTTTTGGATCAATAGTGAGTGACTCATAATTGTGTTCAATCACTTAAAGTTCGATCATTCAACTCAGAATACCTACCTACAAGGATTGTATGTAGGTCCCTACTTACATAATACTGTAAGTACATGGGTTAAGCTGCATTAGCATAGCGTGTACTCAATATTCGTCCTACTAATATTATAAACGCGAAAGTTTGTAAGTATGGATAGATGGATATTTGTTACTCTTTCACTAATGAACGGATCTGGATGAAATTTGGCACAAAGATAGATAATAGTCTAGAATAACACATAGGCCATATTTTATCCCGGAACTCAAACGGAAACGGGAACAACCGCGGGTGAAACCGCTAGGCGTTGCTAGTATTATCATAAAAGTGGCATGGAAGAAATCGCTCTTAGCAATAAGGCCATTGTGCAACTGTTTTTGAGTTAGTATTTTTTTTGTTCTTCTTTTCTTTAGCGTTATACTCTTTGTGGCCACCAAACTCTGTTTTCGTATCTCTTCCTAAACTAGACAAAACAGAACTACTACAGATGCATAAAAATAGCTTATGATAGGTATTAACTAACTAAACGTTTGATTTTTCAATATTCCTTTGTTTAACCTAAGCACTAGGTACATAGTATAAAACAAAGCGCTTTCTCTGTCCTTATATCTCTATGTAGTTATGCTTAAATCTCTAAAACTACGCAACGGATTTTGATGCGTTTTTTGTTAATACATAGAGTGATTCAAGAAGAAGGTTTATACGTATAATAAAACCGGTCGAAGCCGGGGCACGGGCACAGGCACGTGTCGCTAGTAATATGATAAAATAAGTGGCGATTCTAATGTACCTCCATTATATCTTCTTTTATTTATTCTTATACCTCTAGATGTAACAAAATTAGAATTTCTGATGTAATCCAAGAGTTCTATATGGTTTAAGGCTGTGTCCCCAGTAGGCAAACTATGAGCGGCCGACTGAGTGAGCCGCAAATTTGTAGCGAACAGCTACAAACTCAGATCAGTTTGCGTGCGTATCGCAAGCATTAGAACCTGCGAGTCCGCCGTTAACTGAGACAGTCGGCGCACGTATCGCTGCAAACTGCGTACAGTGAGCGCAAACTAGCAAACTGTGGACACTCAGTTTAAAATATTTGGAAGGGCGTACTGAACTGATACGCCGCAAACTCAGTCGGCTGCTCACTGTTTGCCTACTGGGGACACAGCCTTAAGGAAATAAAGCAGTCTGAGTTTAGTATTCTAAAGCTTTCTTTTCCACGTATTTCACTTGATAAATAACCTAACGTCACGTGAGCTGCATAGAAGAATACCAAACGGAATATTGTCTTTTATAACAACTAAATTTAGTTTGAATTTTACGATCTTAGAATTTAGAATGTGATTTGAATCGTTCGGGGAAAAACATAAACCATTTTGTAACTATTAAAAATGAGAATGTCCGCTAAGACTTGTGGAAAGATTTTTAATAATTCTTTTGCTATTGTATTCATAACTACATAGTATAAAACAAATTCGCTTTCTCTGTCCCTATATCTCTATGTCCCTATTATGTCCCTATGTTTGCTTAAATATTTAAAACTACGCAACGGATTTTGATGCGGTTTTTTTAATAGATAGAGTGATTCAAGAGGAAGGTTTATACGTGTAATAAAACCGCGCGAAGTCGGGGCGGGTCGCTAGTAATTTATATAACTTATACTTTCTGTACATGTAAGGTACAAATGTAAATATGAACAAGTTTCCATATTTACATAGAATTGTTTAGCTAGGCCGCGTCGTGTCGTACGATATTCCCTATGTAAATATGTTGAAAATATGCTGTCAATTATACCTACTACACGTACCTTCACAATTCATATTCTTGGTTTTAATATTGTGAATATTAATGTACTTACTTAATACCGACCTTAGATAGTACCTACGTAGGTACTTAAAGTCATTTAACACGGGATATTTACCACTAGATGCGCCCCGCGGCTTCGCCCGCGAACCAGAGTTTTTTTTCGTACAAATTTCAGAAACTTATTGCACACCCCCTAGGGGTTATTGTGTAAAAATAAAAAATAAATGTTAATTATTCACTTCATTAGGAGAGGCCTATGTCCAGCAGTGGACTATTATAGGCTGGTGATGATGATGATGATGATTCACTTCATAGTTTATTTATACAGAGTTTTGAGTGAATTGAACCAACATTCTTTTTTCCATACAAACTTTACCACCCTGTTTAACCCCCTCAGAGGTTACAATTTCCAAATTTTAAATGTCCTATTAAAGGTCCTAAACTATCTACATACCAAATTTCATTGAAATAACTTAAGTAGTTACAAAGATTACTTAACAAACATTCACACAGACTTTCCCATTTATTATAATAGTAAGAAGTAAGATGATTTTATTTATTTTGAGTAGTAATTACCATTCGTACATCACTTCTTTGGTTTTGCAAATCCTCACAACAGGGTCCAGATTCCTTCCTGATTATTGGAAACTGACTTGAATGTTAGTTACCATGATTGTTTTAAATGTTTTATGTAGGTAGGTTCGTGTACTGAGAAGAACAAAAGAATGCTGCCATTAACATCTGGATTTTTACCCTACATAAGGCTCAAAACTTCACATAGGCCTTTCCAACAAAGAAAGCAATAGAGGAAATCCCTCTTACTTCGTAAGATGCCACAAAAACTAACTTTACGTTTATATTTAACTTATTTATTATATTAAGGGACTCCTATATCCAACAGTGGACTAGTATAGGCTGATGACGATGATGCTGATTGGAAAAACCAAAAATAAATCTATAACTCCTAAACATAATAATAGTTCTTTTTAAGTTATAGGTACGCTTCTAAGTCTTTACTAACAAAGAAAGATTACAATCTAAGAATGTTTACAATGTAATATAATGATTTACAATCGAAACTATTGAGCTAACTGCAGACTGTTGTAAAAGAACCAGAGGTAAATTAACTGATCCATATCAATACCAGCCATCGGATCACGCTTCGCATCGGTCAGACGCTCAGATAATGTTTTAATTACCCGGAGAGCCTCGGTAATCCATATGTAGATTTCTAGCATAAATAATTTTAATACTACCTTGGGGCTAGATGATGCTGTGTGGATTGTCCAGCATTATTTATTTATTATACTTTATACACAAGCGAAATCACTACATAGTATAAAACAAAGTGGCTTTCTCTGTCCCTATGTCCCTTTGAACGCTTAAATTTTTAAAACTACGCAACGGATTTTGATGCGGTTTTTTTTATAAATACATTGAATGATTCAAGAGTAAAGGTATACGTATATATGTATATTAAAACCGTGGAAAGCCGGGGCGGATCGTTAGTTATGAATAAAGTTTAAATTGGATAACAATTAGCTGAGATATCGAGTAAAATACTTGTTGTTGTAGTGGCAACAGTAATTCATAATTTGTGACAATTTCAACTATCAAGCTATCGCGGTTTTGTGGTCAGCCTGGGCCCGAATTCCACTAAATAAATCGCTTCACCATTATATGGGTGATTCTCCCGGGGTGGAAAAAATCATGTCCGGCTCGAAAAATCATACAAAAAGTATCCCTAGCCCTTTGATTTTTTTTACGATAATAGATTAGACAAAGATAATAGGGGAGGCCTTTTTTAGTTTTTTAATAATCTTATTTTAAATAAGTAAAAATAAATAAAATCCTTGGAAATTCTGACTTCCGTGGTGCGTCCGGACCTCATGTTCCTGTGTTAATAAATTTTTATATCATTTTCTGAAAACACTAGTACTAATTTACATAGGTTCACAATAACCCAGATAGTTACTTGCTTATTTGACGCTATTACTACTCAAAACTAAGCTTTATTTGACAAGTTACAACGAGATAACTTCGCGTCCGTCGTTTAGCTCTGATTCCCCTGGTGCGCACTAATTCATTCATAAATGCTGTATTTTAACATCTGCGTAAATCGTTGTTAGATCGAGAGAAACTATCAGTCACGCCCCATCAGTGGTGTGTACAACAAGTGTGTAAGTCTCCACGTCACTCTGTTATTTCAGTACGTAATCACTTTCCGTGGCTTGGTATCTAGAAATTCTGATTACCATGTTGACTATAAATTTGTTTATGCTAATCCTATTGTTTTATTAATGCTGATAATTCATGCCTTTTGTGTTCCTAATTTCGACTGCATATTTCAATGTAAAATAAACCAGCAAATTAAGAAAATTTCTAAGATTTTGTTATATTTTTTGATTTCCGTGGTGTGATTTCCGTGGATTTTGCGGGTTCATTAACATCTCAATAATATTTTTTTACAGTTTTTATGATGTTTTTTAGGATTAAAGTTTATAATAAATACAAAATGAATAATTATAATATTTTTAATACAAAGATAAACATTGTTAGTGTGATTTTTGTAAAAAGTTACTTGTATTTACAGTAATGATTTGAAGGTGTTTTTGTAAAAAATGATTAAAACTACAAACGTCAAATAATTGGTCCTTAGCTTAATAATCTACTTACTACCGAAAACACATATTTTTATCGATAAACCAACCCATATTTGATTTTGGTGATATAAATTCTGATTTCCGTGGACACCATATTTTTAAAATTGAATAACTCCGTAACCATAAAACCAATAAAGTTCCCTTCACTACCAAAAAATTCAAAATTAAATCTTTATTTAGAATATACTATCATGATGTGCAATTTCAACAAAAAAAAATGTGCCACAGAAGTCAGACAAAAAACGAGATTTCGTAGAATCACCCATATATAGTATCATGTCGTCGTTCGGCAGTCAATACCGCGAATGAGACATTCGTCAAAATTTACAGGAAACGAAAAAAACGTATAAATGATACTGCACACGTCCAATTCTTTTAAATTAAAATGTTTAGAACTACACATATGTGTTATGATAGTATGAATACATGTTTTTTTAAATATTATGGTAGTATGTCAAGAAAAAATCACGTTCGCGGTTTTTACCTAAATATTTTGGTAAAATCTTTATATATTCGCGGTTATGTTCTAGATTTAGAACAACAATTTTCTGTTAATAGTTTTTATTTTACTTAACTAATAATGGTTATTTAAGCATTTAAGAATTAATAATAATCTTTAAAAAAATATAGTCAAAATGTATTTTTTTTAATAATTTTAAAGTTCATTTGATCTTTTGATCCAATCCATTCCAGTCCAAAACCATACAAAAAATTTCTTCCCATCTTCTTCTGTTATATCCCGGCAATTAAGTCCTTTTAAGCTTGCAACTGATATTCACCACGGTCCTCTCTCTTTTACATCGTTGAATATATTGAATCCACTTATCTTCCATTTTTGATATCCTAAAGGGATTTGCTATTCAGTATTCATTCTTCCAATGAACCACCACCTTCACAATGTTTTATTTAGACCGCTACGAGGTTAGATGAAGGTAATCCCGTTAAGTCTACAGAAGAAGAAACTACTGGCTGTGATGGAGTAAGCATTTGAGTGTATTGTTTAGGGGCATTAGTTGCTATAAGACTTTCTTGTTATTTTGAAGAGGCAGAGGCTCTATTTCAGGGCGATCTGGAGTGCTAGGTAGAGTTTGCACTGACGGTGGGGAGTGATCTGAGACTGTAGCTCTAATAGTGTCAGCAAATTCTGCTGAGGCTGATGACATGCGGAGGAGACGAAAGGTCCGACGAAGGTTGTGACTGATACTCTATTTCAGAGCGATCTGGAGTGTAGGTAGAAGTCGATCTGTTGGTGGAGGATTCACAGACTGCTTCTACTTGAGTGACAACACAGTTTGAGTGAGGCTGAAGACTTAAATCCATAGAGGAAAGCTGAGCAAAAACTTCCAGGCTGTGACTAAGTATCTACTTTGAGACGTTTCTCTTCGCTATCGTCATGAAAATAATTTGCATGACGGTAGCGAAGAGAAACTGTTCTCTGTTTAAGCGCGATTTCTTTTAAATTCGTCCTATTATTGTGTAAAATTTTGAATGCCAAGTCCTTTACAATATTTTCATCTTCTTATGAGTTTTCCAACACGCTGTAAAAATAACAACTGATTTAAATATTATCCAAATAATGCTATAACTTTACTAAATCATTTTAGTTCTTATGTACCTATTTATGTAGGTATAAAGTACATGAAATAGGCTCACACATGACGTTCATTTAACTTAGTGCAGATTCATCGACATATTTTGCAAAGAAAACACGAGGAAAAGTTATTGAAAATAAAAAAACTTACCCAGATATGACAGCCTCACATGTTGCACTTGCGCTAGGAATAGCGCGGCAGCGCTAAGGAACTGTCATATTCGCGGTTTTTTTGACTCTAAACCACGTTCGCGGTTTTGCCATGACTCGAAAACATAGGGATCGGTGCAACTTTAGGGCAAAATTTTAATGTAGAAATGTGTATTTGAACGAGTAGAATCGAATAAACAAAAAAAAAGGTTTTCGTCAAAAATGTCGCATTCGCGGTATTGAATGCCTGACGACGATGTCTAAATGTCAGTGTTAAACTATTTTTGGTATTCTACTAGCACAAACTTTTTGAGGTTCATTCATAGCTGTGTCGATTACCTTTAAAGTTACCAATTTGACATTCTAATTATGAAAGTCTCTTCAAGCGCGAAAAAAAGTAGAATACCAAATGTACAAACGTCATTTTAATCATCTTGATTGAATGGCACTATTGAGACCTTTGTTTTGACATTAGTGGAATTCGGCTCCTTGTGACATACAGACGGACAGACAGCGAAGTCTTAGTAATATTTTAACATTTATTTTAACATTTTTACCCTTTGGGTACGGAGCCCTCAAAAACATACAGGCAAATTGTGAGACTACTTATTAGTTAGTTAAAAACTTCATAAACCTAGCCGGGAATCAAACACCCTTAACCTTAACATCGAAATCCCATCGTTATGTTTTGCAATAAGAACTAGTACACACAAAGAGTCATGCACAGAATAATTAAACTATTTATTATTCCGAACACAATCGGAATTACGTTCTTTATTGCGCACTGCGCAGCAGCGCATATGGTTTCAACAAGATAATCTGTGACTATTGGTCACGGCGAAAGATCGGTCTTTCCACCTCATACCCTGGTTTCCTCCTCTTCCAGAAGAACTAATATAAGTTCTTGGAGTCTAGACCCTAGGTCCGTGGGGACCGAGGTTCTCCGGGTTTAAAAATTATCTGAGCGTGTCGATGCGACGCGTGACCCGAGAGCTGGGGAGTAATCTGTCGCAGCGCAGCGCATCAGCATTGTCATACAGCGGGGTAATGCAGACAGCGTCTTGGGGACGCACAGACTGGAATTTACATGGATCAATTGAGCTACCTTTAGACTGTTTGCCACAGTATGCAGTTAGCTCATTGGTTCCAATTGTATTTACTTTACTTACTAGTTTAATTTTTTTTCTTTTCCTTGATTGTAATTTTCGTTGTTAATAAAGATAGTTCTAAATCTATCAGAGACAAAAACAGGAACCCCTTGCAACATCAGTGGAGTTCCTCAAACGGTTAAATCTACCGAGGTTACATATTTGAGCCGTTTCGGGTGGAAAACCTTAATCCTTGGGGTCCTGGGGCATACTGAATTTATAAAGATCTTACGAAACTTCTCATAGAGTCCACCGGAGATCGGAACGCTGGCTTCTATTTCGGTCAACGAATAAGCATTGCCTTTCAACGTGGCAATGCTGCTAGCATTCTGGGCACTCTGCCTTCTGGTGACGGCTTAGATTTTTAGTATTATTATTTTACTTGTTATAATTTGTCTTTTTGTTTCGTCACTTTTACTAATCATTATAAAACATAAAGTACAGATTATGGTTATTTAATGCGTTATACATCGAACACAGAACTCCGAAAAACATAAAAACTGTAAAAAATATGATTTAATTTGATTTATTTTTGTTACAGATCTTGCCCAGACATCAAGAGATTGTATCTTCTCGCAAGGCCGAAGAAAAACAAAACGATCGCTAAGAGACTACAAGAACAATTTGATGATGTGGTACGTATTGTTATAAAAATATAATAGATGGAAGATGCATCTATAAAAATAATAAAAGAGAAAGTTATCTGTCCGTTATGGTTCCACATCTTTAAGAAAGGCAGGCAGACGGTATGCAAGGGACAGATAATAGGTACCTTTATTTTAATTGCGTGTGAAGTCACGGCATAAGATTATCACTACATAGTATAAAACAAAGTCGCTTTCCCTGTCCATAAATAAATCTTTAAAACTACGCTACGGATTTCGATGCGGTTTTTTTAATAGATAGAGTGATTGGAAATCAAGAGGAAATTTTATACGTATAATAAAACCGTGCGAAGCCGAGGTGGGTCGCTAGTTAACAATATAGTTAAAACGATTCCTTTTCAATTATCGTTTCACAAAGAAGAAAAAATTCAGTTTGTTATCTTATCGTTTGTTGGTTTTATTCGACTTCGAACCTAGGAGCATTATCCTTAGTAATATTATAAACGCGAAAGTTTGTATGTATGGATGGATGGATGTTTGTTACTCTTTCACGCAAAAACTACTGAACTGATCGGACTGAAATTATGAAAACATAGGTTATTTCTCAATTTCACGCAGGTGACGTCACAGGGCGCAGTTATTTCTAAAATAATTTGGTTTACTTATTTTGAAAAAAATTAAACGAATACCAATGTATATTTTTAGCGCGAAGAGTACCTTCCATTCTTACTTTCATCCATCCAAAATGTGACATACATAACACAAATTATTTCCACAAAATTCCAATTAGGTAGGTATCTTATCTTAGGTGTTATAATTTTTTGACTGTTAGTTTCAAAATAGAAGCGAAAACAATATTTAGTAATTTATTATTAATCAGGTAATTGAAAAAAGATGAGAAGAGAAAGCAATCCAGGCCTTATTTATGTTGATATCTAAAAATGGATTTAAATGAATAATATAAAATATGAAACGAATGCCAAGTTCAATGTCTTGTACAACAATCACTTTAAAGTTACAAAGAATTTTTGTTATGTCAAAACTTGTATTTAAACGTTTTTTTCTTATTATTTTTATGTTTATTCAAAAATACCCACCACACATGTTTGTTCTGAATGCGATAAATTCCAATGCAGCCAAAGAGCAATGCATGAAAGTATACCAACAAAACTCTCAATAAATAAACTCAAACAAATTCTTAAAACTATTCTTAGTAAAAAGGCTTGAACCTATGAAAATATCTATCTATGTAATGTGCTGAATAAAATATATCAGTCATCTAGTACTCAAAATACAAGCTCTGCTTAGCTCTAGATGATGCAGTGTTTATTGTCCAGCATTGTTTTAATTTTATATTTTATTTTAATATTTTTCCAGCTTTACGCCCAGCTTAGAAAGCTTCACCCTGACTTCATAGACAAGATCACAATAATAGAAGGAGACGTCGGCCATCTTGAATTGGGCATCAATGCACAGGACCGGACCACCATTGCCAATGAGGTAAGATCAACCATAGAAACAGAGAACACATAGAAATTACACAGCGACTAAACATTTAAAAATAGAACCACACGCGCAATAATAATCAATAATCATTTATTTCATACATTTCCAGAATAACACGTCACCTTTTCTTTTACTTACCTCAGCGCACACGTGGCCTAATGCTATTTGAAGTAAAAAAAATTAACAGTAAATTAATTTAAATAATTAAAAAGAAACATGAATAAAATATTACTTAACAGGTTACAATAACCATATGTGCATGTAGCTAATTATACATTGGATATAAAAGATGTCACTAGTACTTTTTAGTTTTCATTTATTAACAAAGAGAATTATAATCAAGGGAGAGAAGTGAATTAAAGCTCGTATAAATTTACATTTGAGGTTACTGCAGATATTTAGAACAGTCTGCAGCTACCTCAACTGATCCATATTTATACCAGTCTGTGCGTCCCTAAGACACTGGCTGCATTACCACGCTGTATGACAATGCTGATGCGCTGAGCCAGATACTCACCAGCTAGAGGGTCACGCGTCGCATCGACCAGACGCTCAGATATTTCTTTAAAACCCGGAGAGCCTCGGTACCTCATGAACAGTGTGGACTCCAAAGGGAGAAGGTGCAATGGAAAATATTAAAAGTTCATAGTCATGTTTTTAACATCGCCGTTTAGGTATAGGTACGTTGGCAAACAAAATAACGTCAAACTAATTTTATTCATGTTGTTGTTTTGAACAGAATTCAAAAAAAGGAAGAGGTTGAAGATCAAGGATCAAGTCCCTTATACATATTATAATGATCTAATTAGTACTTTTTGTTTTTTTTTGTAAAAAGTAATCAAACAATGTTTAAAGGTACCTTCCTATTTAAATAAGAATGTGACAAACAAATGAATGGAAAGTTATACAGAAATATCCAAACCTTTCATTTATTGAACTGAAATCTCTGAACAACTCTTACAACTCTTGCTTTGTGTAACTCATTTAAGTGAACTTTAAGAAAGAAAGAAAGAAAGAAAGAAAGAAAAAGTACTTATTGTCTTAGATTCTAATTACATAGTTAAAAAGGAACAAAAGAGACCATACTAAATTAAATAAAACTAAAAACTAAGACAAGGAGTAAATTCAGCCTTTGCTGCATGCAGTATATTCATATGCATGCAGCCCTGTTTTTAACCCCTCTCGGGTGAATGGTCACCGATGGATGTACTTTAAACCAAAAAGAATACTATTTTTTCCCCGATTAATTATTATACTTTTATTTCACTCTTCATTCTTCAGGTAGGTAGATTTATTTTTTACCTCGATAAATTATTATATTTACCATTCTCTCTTCCTTATCCAGTTATGGTTATTATTTCTGTCCTCCTTTTCCAGGTAGAGATAATTTTCCACGGAGCAGCTACAGTCCGCTTCGATGAGCCTCTCAAGACAGCCGTGGAGATCAACGTAAGAGGGACCAGGGAGATGTGCAAATTGGCACGAGCTTGCACCAAACTGAAGGCTTTGGTTCATATATCTACAGCTTACAGGTTAGTCTAAAATACAAAATATTTTATTTCTTTAACTTAATCATATACATTTCAGTGGTATAAGACCCTCTTTTAAGTAATATCTGTGCTAGAGGGTCTCGCTCTGCAGCGCGGCTATCTTAAAGAGCCTCTATAGGATAGATTAGATAAGATAGATAGAACCTATAACTGTTAGGATAAGGCATAAGAATAAATAATAATAAATATTACTTATCTACCATTCATCATCTTTGGGCGATGTAAAAGGACCTAAATTTGGCTTCGTTTTTGAGTTATTGTTTCAACCGATCACACCACAATATCTTGACCGTGTCATATTATAAAGCTAGGTGCCTACATAAACATTAAAATCTGCGTTTTGCGTCGCCGGCTGTGACAGCCCAATTGAATATGCCCGTTTAACGTGCAGCACGTAAGCTATCTTCGTGATCTCTTCTACACTGTTTTTATCTATTTTTATGGATAAGGACTGAATTCCACCTACGTATTCACCTCGTAGGAGCTGACTAACATGTTGGACGGCCTAGCCTCAGTCCAATCAGTCAAAACACTATCAGTCAAGGTAGTTTTTGAAGCATGCTCTGTTCATAAATAAAATCTGTTAAGGAGCAATATACAGGGTGTTAGTGTGAACAGCGTTGTCCTTGAAACCAGAGGTTCAGCATCATGAGTAGAATCCAAAACGGATGAAAAAAATGATTCTATTTTTTATTCATATTTTAACGACAAATTTTATAAACACTAAACGTTTGCTCACAAACACGTGACACAAGTACTTCGACCAGGCGACACGTGACCGCATGTGCCACACGTGACACGTGAGCCGGCCGCCGCCCCCGCCGCGCCCGTGCCGACCGCACTATAACAAGTAATGAAGTTACGATCCAAGTAAGGCGCGGGTATAAGTACTTACGTAGGTAGGTACTTAAAATGTGTAGAGTGACTATGGCATCATGTACGATAGCGAAGACATGAAATATCAAAATCTTGCGAAACTAAAATAGTTGTAAAGCTTTTCCCATCGATTTTGGATGCTACTCGTGATGCTGAGCCTCTGGTTTCAAGGAGAACGCTGTTCACACTAACACCCTGTACATAAACGGCAACCGTTGGGGTACCGGACTATCACCCTGTCAAACCTAAAGAACTTTATTTCCTTTAGACCTGACTCTTGGACTCGTCAGAACAGAATCAAAGAAATCACTTTTTTCTTAGTTTAACTTAAGCTCATCATCCGGCGGCCCCTTAAGTAATTTAATTTGAATGTCAAAATTAAATTACTTAAGTTATACTGAGAAAAAAAGTGATTACTTAGATTTCTGTTCACTTCAATCTATAAAGTAAAAAAGCGACCAAGAAACCTGTATCTAGTTATTTTCCGAGTTTCAGCAAAACTCGTACCAACCTCTTTAATCTTCTAAAACCTAGAAGAATATCTAGAATCTAGGTAGTTTTACTGAGTGAAAATTGCAAATCATTGAACCACTTAGTAACCCCAATAGGTTCAATTTATTCTAATCATGTAATTTAGCACTATTGCCAAAGTAGCTCAACTGCAGAGTCAAAAAATTCTAGAAAATAAAGTAAATCTTTATGCTTAGAAAACAAGCACTTAGAAAAGTCAGATTTTAAATTATAGGTACATAATTATCAAAATACTAAGTATAAGAAATAATGTGTTAATTGATTTTCCCTTCGTTTCAATCTTTTGTCATAAACAGATACATTGAATTAAAACTAGGAAAACAAGTGATAACTTAGATTTTTGTTCACTTTTATATGCCACCGAGGTCTATACTATTTTATTGACAACAAAATGGAAATTATCTTATTTATTTTATAGACCATAAAATAAAATAAAGTTAATACAAGAACAATGGGATACAAAGCAATATGCAGTTTGTATTACGCACCTACAGTATTGAAACAGAAATCATGGCTACCCAGATCGTAAATACATTACAATGTTTACTTCGGCTCTACAATCTACGATGTTTTTTGTAAACAAAGACCTAATATCCTAATACCTTCCTAATCAACAGCCCAATTTATTTCAATTACTAGCGACCCGCCCCGGCTTCGCACGGTCTTATTATACGTATAAACCTTCCTCTTGAATCGCTCTATTTATTAAAAAAAAGCATCAAAATCCGTTGCGTAGTTTTAAAGATTTAAGCATATAATAGGGACATAGGGACAAAGAAAGCAACTTTGTTTTATACTATGTAGTGATTTTCAACCGTAGGTATTACAAAGTACAATTATTGAGGTTATTTCTTAATTGACACTAATATTTTAGGCGAAAGTGTAGATGGATGGTAGTTAGCTCTTCAAACCTTATGGTTTGGTATACTGAAAGGATCAAGCTATAATTTTGATCGTAGTTAAGCCATTTATTAGTCCACAGCTGGACATAGGCTTCCCTGACCGCCAAAGCGCCGTTTTCAGCCATTAGGGGCCATTAGGCAGGCATAGCCAGTAATAATGTAAATTCAGTTTTTTGGATTGCAAATTAAACCGGGTCGAAAAGCGATCAATAGCAGGGGTCAATTCGACTATCGCGGTCAAACTTTCGCTTCTATTAGATAGTATCTGCGCACGGATTCGCACGCGTCGTTTCTATAGAAACGTTTCATGGCTATTTCTATGCTATGGGAAATGATTCGTGGGATAAAAGTAGCCTTTGTTTTAATCCAGGGCTAGAATTACGTCTATTCAAATTTTCAGGCAGATTTGTACATTAGTTTTTGAATGAAAAAAATAATAAACGTCCACACATTCATACAAACTTTCACGTTTATAATATTAGTTAGGAGTAAGGACATTAATAGTATTATGTAGTAGATCTTTAATATACAAACTGCCTCTGTATTACATAAAGTGACATCCTTTAAATCTATTTTATTACACAACCGGCCTCGCGTTGCGAATTGATCGTATTCATGCGCAACGTTATAATTAATCGATCGAGCGAGCGAATCGAGCTGAGATCTCTGTTATTTTTAGAATAGAAAGAATAGAATAGAAAAATCATTTATTGCCTATAAATTTCTTAACCTAAACTAGAATTATAAACAATAATAAAAAAACTAATCATAGGCAAAGGGAGTAGATTCGGCTATGAGCTGCATGCAGAAACATGCGGCGCTGATTTTAAATCTACTCCCCTCGGGTAGGTGGTCACCGAATGTTATGTGATAGCGGGTTTAACCTAGGTAAGTTCTTACATTTACATCTTTTCGATCACTACTGTATTAGACGATCGATGTAGCAAGGTGGGCGAAGCGGGTTCGCTCCAGCCTTGGAACAAATGATTGTACAATCTAACTTTCTTTGTATTAGGTTAGTGGTTTCTTGGTATTATGTTTCTATGTAAAATAAACAATATCTCAGTTATGTATATTGTAATCATGAGTACATTAGTTATCTTAGTTATCAGAAATCATTGTAAAACCTAGATTATTTCTTTAGTTAAATATCTCATTATAAGAAACTATTTGTAGTTGTATGAGAATAAAGTTCTTTAAACCTTATCTAGTATCAAGAACACAAGCACTCTTTAGCTTGGGGCTAGATGATGCTCTGTGGGTTTTCCAGAATTATATTACATTGTATTGTCAAGATTTATCTGAAAATATGTGAGATAGCTTGATCGATTACGTCATATTTTTTAAAACTACATTTAGAGATGTCCATTATACAACGATTTTATTGTAGTGTTATGCGCAGTAATGTCTTCTGTATGAAAATATTTATAATATTTATTTATAACTATAGGTAATTTTCATAGAATATTGAAGTTGTTGATAAGTCGTCAAGGCAAGGTATTTTTTAATAAAAATTAAACGGTCTCCTTTTTAAGGACGGTAAAGAAAATAAATACAAGATGTCACTAGATCAAAGTTCGTGTCGAACCACAATAATCACTATTTTATTAGGAATTTTATCATTCGACTAGTTTCCTAGTATTGACCTGTATACTATACTTACATTACAATAAGGATATGGGTATTTAATTGGCCTTTGAGTTTACTCCGGTTGTTTTGTTCCATTAGAAATATTCATTACAATATAAGTTAAAAAAGGCGTGTCCAAATTTGATTGGGTTGAACAGTTATTACAATAAACACATATATCTATTTTTTCCCTGCGGTTCACTCGCGTAGTTTCTATGGAAAAATTTCAAGGCTATTCCATGAAAACTGAATTTTGAGATTAAAGCAGCTCATGTGTTATTCTTAGCCTAGAACTACGTCTGATCAAAATGTTTGCACCATCCGTTCAGTACTTTTTACTTGAAGAGGTAATAAACATCCATGGATGTTTTTTACGATGTATTCAACAGATGTAGATATCCCACTTTATGCATTTATAATACGATCATTAAAAACTAGCAGCGCCTGCGGCTTCATCCGAGTAATTCCCGTTCCCGTGGGAATTACGGGATAAAATATGCCTATGTGTTATTCCAGACTCTCCACACAGCACATCTAGCCCCAAGCTAAGCAGAGCTTGTGTTATGGGTACTATACCTATGACTGATATACTACATTAAACTAAATAGATATTTTTTTGATACTGTATATTACATTGTTTATAAATGTCATTCCAGGTTTAAGGTTGCCTGGGAGAAATCGCTCTCAGCGATAAGGCCGCCTTTTGTACTATGTTATTTAAATTTTAATTAGAAACAAGCTTTTTATATGTATTTTCATGTTAGTACAATAAAGTGTTCATTCATTCATTCCAGCCACTGTATCCAACCGGAGATCGACGAGAAGTTCTACGAGAGTCCACTTCCAGGAGACAAGCTCATAGACCTGGTGGAGACCATGGATGATAAGGTCCTCAACAACATCACAGCTGGGTACGTATCTAGCTGCCCTCCGCGGCTTCGGTCGCATGGAAATTTAATTTTCAAATGTAGAAAAATATCGGTTTCGAGAATTTTATTCTCATTAAAAACTATACAGTTCACTTATAATGAGACTACATAATATTATATTATATAATTATGTTTATATAAGGCTAGCGCGCTTGATTGCTAGTGGTTTCTATTTCGCTTCTTCCAATAGTGGACAAAAGATTGAAGCGAACTGAAAATCAATTATCACTTTATTTCTTACTAGCTGGTGCCCGCGACTTCGTCTGCGCATGATTAGTATTTCGAGTACTCGCGATTTTACTTGCGTAATTCTCTTTCATCATTTAGTAACAAACATCCATCCATCTATCAATCTATCCATTCGTACGTACAAACTTTCGCGTTTATCAGTTCAATTCAGTTTGGTTCCCCTGGGCTATACGGTAATAATTTTTGAAAACCCGTATAGCCCAGGGGAACCAAACTGAATTCCGGGATAAAATGTTTCCCATGTCCAATCGTCCCGAGTTCCATTCGAATTCATTTAATTCCGTCGTGATGCGTGGTTAAAGAATTTTTCTTTCACCCTCTCTCCCAGGGGAACCTTACCGAATTCCGGGATAAAAAGTATCCCATGTCCTTCCTTGTACTATGAACTCAAATCGTCCCGAGTTTCATTCCGACTCATTCAGCAGTTTCGGCGTGATGCGCGGTAAAGGAATTTTACTTTCATACCCTCTCCCATGAGAACCTTACTGAATTCCGGGATAAAAAGTATCCTATGTCCTTCCTCGTAGTATGACCTATAATCATGCCGAGTTTCATTTGAATCCATCAAGTAGTTTCGGCGTGATGCGCGTTTACGATACAGACAGACAGACAGACAGACAGACAGACAGACAGACAGACAGACAGACATACAGACAGACAGACAGACAGACAGACAGACAGACAGACATGAATGAAAAAAATTACAGTTTTGGCTTGAGTATCGATAAATAGAGTGCCCTCCAAAAAATTTTTTTAAAATATCTTCAATGTACAGAATTGGACCTGTTACAGTTTTATTATAAGTATAGATTATTATTTTGATTAATATGTACCTATAGTATTAATTTTGACTTGCCTAAGTGCTTATTTTGTAAGCCTAAAGAAATAAAGATATTGATTTACTGATTGATCTTAAGATGTTTTTTACAGTTTGTACTTAACACACAATATTTAGGTACCTACTTAATATTACACATTACACAAACACAATATATAATAACCTATAGGAGATCAATTGAACTTGCAAGGTGAAGTTCGATCACTATGATATGAGTCACCTAATTCGAAGATATAAAATCTTAATATTATAAACACGAAAGTTTGTAAGTATGGATGGATAGATGGATGGATGTTTGTTACTCTTTCACGCAAAAACTAATGAACGGATCTGGCTGAAATTTGGCACAGAGATATACCTATTGAAGTCTGGAATAGCACATAGACTTATATATTTTATATATATTTCATCCCGGAATTCCCACGGGAACGGAAATTACGCGGGATAAACCGCGAGTATACTCGAAATACTAATCCTGCGCAGACGAAGTCGCGGGCACTAGCCAGTAAGTATATAATATATTAAAGACTAAGCCTGCCTGTTTCATTTGTTAGGATTTAATTATTAGATAAAGTGCCACGCGTGGTTTCGACCGGACTAGACGCTCAGATAACTTTGCCTATCAAAGGGTTTCTTAAGAAAGGATAATATAAAACTTGAAAACTGAATCATAAAATTTAGTAATAATAAATAAATAATTGTTTTCAGGATCTTAGGAGATTACCCCAATACTTACGCCTACACAAAAGCTACAGCTGAAGACATTGTTCTGAAATACTCCAAAGGACTCCCTGTTGCCTTATTTAGACCTTCCATTGGTAAGTACTTCACTATATTAAACAAAGGGAACAATTTTCTTTTCAAAATCTAATACAAATTAAGCTTCTATAGTACTAAACTAATATTTCACTTTTTTTCTGCTGCTTGTCATGTACAATACCTAAACTCCGAAAATTTCTTCTCTACTACCTAATGTAGAATAAACTCCGGAAATTTATTTTCTAAAACCTAAATTATTTAGATTAAACCCCAAAAAATAGGGGTACAAAAGGCCCACTATAAAATCAGATTTAAAAAAAGTAAAGTCATATTACAGTTTCATGTTTAGTCAAATTAATCAATCACATTTGTTTTTAGTGATTGGCACAGCACGGGAACCTTTATCCGGTTGGATCGACAACGTTTATGGACCTACAGGGGTAAGAAAATAAATTGAAAAATAATATATTATATAAAATAAATCAAACTATTACTTATTGACTAATCATAAATTATTTTTAATTGTGCTAGATTAAGATTCTTTGACATTATTTATAAATAAAACTACTTCTATTTTAAATAAATCAATGATGCTGTGTGGATTATTTTAATATTCATTTAATTGTGCGGCGGGCGACGATCTTCCTGCAAATTATCTGCGCTGCGGGTTCGATACCCGCCTTAGGGAAAAAATGTTTGATGATCTACAAATCTTTGGTTCCAGAGTTCTAGGTGTTTTACACAATATAAAAATCTAGCTATGTAATTGTATTAAGTAAATCAATCATCTAGTATATCAGCCATAACACAAGCTCTGTTTAGCTTGGGGCTAGATGATGCTGCGTGGATTGTCTAGCATTATTTATTACATACACATATTTAATTACTTATTTAATTAATACATAATTTATAATGTGAAAGAGCGAATCCACCTATCAAAAGAATTTCCCTAGTACTAAAAAGATGTTTTCAAATACGGATAAGACTATGTATATTTTATTACTAAACTACGACCCGCCCCGGCTTTGCATGGTTTTATTATACGTATAAACCTCCCTCTCGAATCACTCTATCTATTATAAAAACCTCATCAAAATCCGTTGCGTAGTTTTAAAGATTTAAGCATTCAAAGGGATATAGGGACATAGGGACAGAAAAAGCAACTTTGTTTTATACTAGGTATGTAGTGATGATGATAAAAACATTTATCATTATTTATATATTCCAGGTGGTAGTCGGAGCAGCAGTGGGCCTTCTCCACGTCCTCAACTGCAACCCTAAAGCCATCGCGGACCTGGTTCCTGGAGATATGGTGGTGAACGCGTGCATAGCCACCGCTTGGAAGACGGCTAAGGAATACCCTGGAAACCATGAAGACGCTCCACCGTTGGATCTCCCACCGCCGGTTTATAACTACGTATCCTCAGAACAGAAGCCGTTGACTTGGGGTGAGTAACAGCATTTATAACCTGCTGCCTTATTGTCTAACTTGAAATCGATTACCAGTGGGACGCAGTCAGAATGTATTCTATACGTCTACATGAGTTTTTGCTTACTATATACTCGGTAGCGACTGTAGTTAAAAAATTATGAAAACTTAAACAGCGCCTCTTGCGGATAGTTGGGTACTAAAAATGCGCTATACTAACTATCTGCGTATTTACGTAACTACTATAGTAAAGACAGGCGATTGTAATGTCAAAACACATGGTAGAGGTACAGTATTGTCTAAGGCATAAGGTATTAAAATGGACTGTCAAAAATGAAGTCAATCTCGATTACCAGTTAAGTTACACAATAGGGTCCCTGGTTAGGTTGAAGTACTCTAGTTTCCAAATTTTGTCTTAGGTTGCTTTATTATGCTATGTTTTACTAGCTAGGGTTGCCAACTTTTATTTGAAGAAATAGAGCATTTCTGTTTCAAAGGCGATAAAAAAGAGAATTCTCTTATAAACTAGATACATAATATTATTTATTTAAAAAATTAAACAAGTATTTTCAGGTACTTATTGCAGCACAATTTTTCACTATTTTAGAATGAATTGTACTACTGTAAACATTCTAACACTCATCCACACATCCAATTCCAGTGTTATAGATTATAGAGTACGCCTACACGATATTATGGAGTACAATACTCTATTTTAGAGTAATATTGGCAACTCTAAGCATAGCCAGCGTAACACTTATGAGTTAGTGCCATTAAATGCAGATTATTTGCAGATAATACATTTATTAGTTTCTGCGTATTAAACTGTAGAGCCGTAATTTTATTATAAAATTTAGAAAGAGCTGCAAGGTTGCAAACGTCTAATAAATTCAAACATTTTTTAACCAAAGTGTGGGTTGAGTCCTTTCTACGTAACTACGTCCGATTGATGCCATGACATTGACATTTATCTTTCTCCTTTCCAGAAAAGTTCATGAAATACAACGAAGTGTACGGGCTGGATGTGCCAAGTGTGCAAGCAGTATACTACTATCTCTTCCATCTCACTCCCTCCAAGTTCGCATACAATCTATATGTGTTCTTCTTGCACTGGATTCCGGCGTATATTGTTGATGGCATCGCTCTTGTTATTGGAAAGAAACCTATGTAAGTAAACTACATAGTATAAAACAAAGTTGCTTCTCGCTGTCTGTCTGTCTGTCCCTTTATATGTAGACCTTTAAAACTACGCAACGGATTTTAAAGAGTAACAAACAAACATCCATTCCATACATACTAACTTTGGCGTTAATAATATTAGCTAGGATTTGATAAATCTAAGTGCTTAGTTCATCATCACCATCGGCTTATATAAGTCCACTGCTGGACTAATATAGGCCTCCTCTAGTGAGCGCCATAGCGCCCTGTCTTCAGCTTGCCGCATCCAGCATCTGCCAGCAGTCTAGAGCAGATCGTCATCCCACCTGGCCGGAGGGCGTCCTACACTATGTTACTAGTGCGTTACGTACTAGTGCTTAGTTACCTACTTAGATTTTAAGCGCACCAGTCATTAAATAATGTTGCGAAATAAAATTTCCAGTCGAACGCAACTGCAATTTTTTTAATAACAACAAACACTTAGGGTAATGTGATGTTTTGTACCGAGCAGAGTGATTAAATCTCCCATCCAATATTTGTCATTTGAAGGCCATTTTGATGGGTTTCACGATTCCCATCCCATCCATCCAATTGCAAACAAATTATCCATCGAAGGACAATTACCAGTGCCAGCCGAAATTGAAACCCATGAAAGAAAAAAATTAATGATTTTGCAGTAAATAGAACGATGGGCCAGGATATCATTCTCAATTCCACGTGTGAATTTGAAAGTTAAGGATAGAAACAATACTATTTCAGTGGATGAAGGAGTTTTAAGGACAAGATTTAGGCAAAAACGATAACGAAACGTAGGAATTCGCTTTGTTCACTTCATGTTCATTCACATTGACCATCCAGCCATAAAATTGAGTATCTAATTCAATTTGTCCCGTCCATGGAATCAGAATGTTTGCTACCAGGTCTCCCATCCATAGATCCATTGAGAATACCGTAATTATTCTGTTGCTTTGCTTAGTTTGTGGTTAGATGATGCGGTGGAAATTGACCTATAAGCATGATTTTATTAATTATATAATTTCATGTATCTTTCACAGGTTACGAAAGGCATACAGAAAAATAGAAAAGTTCTCGGAAGTGATTGGCTATTTCGCAGTACGGCAATGGAAATTTCACAACAACAACACTCAGAATCTATACAAAGAACTTTGCAGTGCTGATAAACATATGTTTGACTTTGACATGTCAAATATAGACTGGGCTGAATACTACTACAATTATGTTAGAGGTGTCAGAGTGTATCTATTAAAAGACCCCGTAGATACGATACCAGCAGGAATAAAAAAACATCACAAGCTAAAAGCGACGCATTATTTCTTCGTCACAATTTTATCTTTAATACTTTTAAGGTTATTCTATGTTTTGTTTAGATCTATGTTTAGTCAATTTATGTGATACTTATATTTAAAACAATTGGAATTAAATAAGGCTTTTTTTGGTGAATTCTTAGCGTAATTGACAACATCTGGGGTTGTAGGCAAAGGCTTGTGACGCAGAGGGTTGGGGGTTCGATTCCCGCGACGGGAGAATTTTTTATATCAATTTAAAGATAATAGTTCCTGGTCTGAGTGTTTTCTATGTTTACCTAAAATATGTATATATTTTTGTAAACAAAATATAAAATTGCAAACATATTTTGTAAAATATATTTAAAGTCATCTGGTAAAAACCCAAAAACAAACTCTGCTTACTATGTGAGGCTAGAAGAATCTGTGTCTAATTTAATTTCTAGCATTATTTATTTAAAATTATCTTTAACTATCACAGATCTTATTAATTACCTTAAGTACCAGGATTCTGGGGTTTTTAGAAAATTTCATTGTTATTAGTGCAATACAAAATAAGATAATTTTATAATCAGTACAAATTTGTGTAATTGTAACATATTCATTTAAAAACAGTTGCTCGCTTTGCTCGCCTTCGTTTTGATCACAAAAAGGAATAATTTTTCCTTGGGTTAGTAAAATATAAACATATAGATGGTTTTTAGAAAATGACAGGGTTGTATTTGTAACATATGTTTTGTTTATATATTTTCAAAATACATATAAGCATGTTAATAGAATTACAAAATATTAAAAGTAACAAAGATAATGATAAAGTTAGACATAAGCAAACAATCTATATCTATCTGTCTGAACTTATCCAAATCAATACCGCCCGGAAGCGTGCCCAAAATATTAAATCCATTGCCATAGAATAGTATATTTTGTCATGTGTACTTGTGTATGATATTTATCAATAACCTGCTGCCTTATTATATAACTTGAAATCGATTACCAGTGATCGACGCAGTCCGAAGGTTTTCTGTATTGTGTAAGGTATAAGGTATCAAACTGTCAAAATTGAAGTCGATCTCGATTACCAGTTGAATTACACTATAAGGCCCCAGCTGTGCGATTACGCTAAAACCACCCATCCAAAATTGACATATGAAAGCCTTTTTAATGGCCTTCGTAATTTGAAATTGTATGGAAAGGAAGCGTGCGATGGCCATTGAAATGGCTCAAGAATGTCAATTTGGATGGGCGGTTTTAGCGTAATCGCACAGCAGGACTTCTAATGTACCACTGGCAATCTATTTGAATTGAACTTATAATCGATTTCAAGTTTATCAATAAGGCAGCTGATTCTAAGGAACATGTAATCTACTAAACAGAATTTACGTGAACCAGAAGTTCTTAGTTCGCACCGAATCTGATGTGATAGAAATGCAATATGCTCAGTTAGTTTTACTTTAGAAGTTATTGAAATGTGAATTAAAAATAAAGTTGTTTGATATTTTTATTTTACTTTTGTGTTTTTTTTGGCTCCTTATTTAATAATTATATGGAGACCACACCAGATAATAATATCAAATCACTGGCTGCGCCCCGCAGCGTCGCCCGCGTGGAAATTTATTTATTTGTCAAATATCATATTTTTATACTTATTATCCTATCCCGACGAAGATAAATCCAAAAACACAAAAATCATAAAAATCGGTCTAGCCCTTAGAGGTCCAGACGTTCTCGAGTTATAAATGGTGTAACTAACACGACTTTCGACTTTTTTTATATACACCCCGCGGCTTCGCCCGCGAACCAGAGGTTTTTTCATACAAATTTCAGCACACCCCCTAGAGGTTATTATGTAAAAATAAAAAGAACGTGTTTAATTATTCACTCCATAGTTTATTTACCGAGTTTGAGTGAATCGAACCAAGGATAAATTATTTTCCATACAAACTTTACCTACCTTTATTTAACCCCCTCAGGGGTTAAAATTTCCAAATTTTAATAGCCTATGACTATTCTAGGTCAACTATCTACATACCCAATTTCATTTAAATAACTTAAGTAGGTAGTTACAAAGATTACCTACTTATAACAAACATTCCCACAGACTTTCTAATTTATTATAATAAGATGATTATAGATTTATTTCAGGCAATATAAGAAAAGGATCCATGCGCTATGAAAGAAAAAGCTGTTACCTCTAGATACAAGCCTAAAATTGTATGACTTCGTTCCGTAGGATAATGGAGCGTAATATTTTTTGAGAAATATGAACAAATTGTTGTCATCCCTCTCGTTTTTGCTTGTGACTGTATAAAAAAAATGACGACAGTCTAACGTAGAGTGCGTTTCACGAAGGAGTCTCCTAGACGCAGCGCTGTCGTAGTGCGACTGAATGTTGCCAGCAAGCAACTTTTGACTACCCAGAAAAAAACTTGTACATTTAGATACTTATGCATTGTTGGATCACGAGAGTGTTACTAAAATAGGTGTCTTCTAGAGTGCGTTTCACGAAAGAAGTCCCTCGGTATCTGGTGGAACTAAATTTGACAGATCGGCTATGTTCTGTTATGACATTTTGATACTGGTAACCTAAGATCGGGCATTACTACGTTCATAAAACATCTTTGCTGTGAACCATAGCAAGACTTTTATTTATTTATGGTGGTAAAGTGTCGTTTACAATGCCTAAGGCGTCGTCCTAATTGGGAGCGATCGTACGAAGACACGATGCGTTCTCGTCGTGCGATGAGTTCAAACATACAGATTTCATCAGAGTGTCCTATTTGAACATCACAAGTAATCGTGCGAGCACAGAAAATGCTTAGTAATGATCGTACGATGCCTTTGATCGTGCGATCATGTAATCAAAATAACAGATCTCTTTTGAGTGTCCTAATCGGTTACCTACGCGATGCGTTGACGCGCGAGGGGCGTCATCATCGTTGACGGCATCACACGATGGACATCGCGCGATCTATTAGGACACCTGTAAGGTCATCGCACGACCACTTTGATCGTGAGATGACAAACGCATCGCGCCATCGTACGATCGCTCCCAATTAGGACGCCGCCTAAGGTGTTGAAAAGTGCTGCCCGTGAAATGGTCCTCAAGGTGAAGGAGTTTTGTGAAGTTTTTTTCTATGACTATGTTCTATCTTTGGTACTGTTTTGTAACATAGAATCTAGCATGCATGACTACGATCTTTGGTACAAACTTAACGACCCTTTTTTCAGTCTGATCGAATCTGACTTGCACTTGGTTCGTTTTATTTTCATTGATTATTGATTACTGTGTTACATTTTCTGTCATCACGTCGCCATAGACAGGTTTCAGTTTCAGATAGAAACAAGACTTTTTGTCAATGGTCAAAAAACTGTCAAATATGACTTCCATATTCACATCAGATGAATTTTTACATATTACTTTACTTTACAATTTTCCTTACAACGGCCCGAACCAGCAATTTGAGAGTGATTCGAAGTGGCTTAGTTCCTCCATCCCTAGATAAAATAGGTTTAGAGTTTTACGCTGAGCTAAACAACACTTCATTTGAAGATCTTCAAGTAGAAATTATCCCTGATGAGTGTTGCTTGACCGGGGAAGTCAAGGACTGTAATAGTGTTCAAATAATAGGAGAAAGTGCTGAGCTAATACCCAGAGGTAAGGTTCAAATTCAAGTGTTTTAAAATCTTATTCAGACTATACAGTTATAAGTTATAACAAACTCTTAAAAATCTGAGCTGTCACCAGAAGGCAGAGTACCTAGAATGCTGGCAGCATTGGCTCGCTGAATGGCAATGCTTATTCGTTGACCGAAATAGAAGCTAGCATTCTAATCTCCTGTGAATTAATATTTATATTATTATCAAGAAGTAGTATCCTATTTATTTATTATTATTAAACACGTTAGCAAAGGTGTTTTCTATGTACAATAAAAAACTTTTTATGTAATTATTTAAAGTAATTAATTATTTATATTAGTTTTCTAGTAGATACCCATAAAACACACTGAGAAGCTTACTTTGGGTCTAGATGGTGCCGTGTGGATTGTCCACCATTATTACCAAATTTTATTTATTTTTCATTCTCGTTAAAAAATACATTTTTAACAATAGAAAATATAATAAAAATATTATACAATAAAAAATATATCAAAACAGTGGATGGTGGGTTGCAGATAGATGATTTAATAATTATTATTGTAATTATTGAAAATCTCGGTTATTAAAAATCTGCAAATTAACAATGTCGTAATTTGGCGTGCATACAGAACAAATAAACTTAAAAAATACTTTATAACACCGAAAATTACAATCAAGGGATGGAAATAAATTAAAACTACTACATTATAGACTGTTGAAATAGTTGAGCTAACTGGTGAACTCCCAACGAGTCACACCAAATCCGGTCACAGTGTGACTCGTTGGGATTTTTTTTCCCATCAAGTCACACTGTTACACAGGTGTGACACGTTTGGAGTTCTTCTATAAAAAAAAGTTCCAACGAGTAACAGTGTGACTCAATGGGAGAAAAAATCCCAACAAGTCACATCAATTTATTTTCCTACAGGAAAATATAATAATATTGTAATAGTAGAAAGAAAAAGTGCTCCGCTGGAATCAAATGACATATTTATTACCAAAAAGTCAAAAATAGTATTTTTAATAAAATATGAACAAAAACAACTTTTTAATTATATCTATAACAGCTAATCATCACATATTTATATTAAATTTCTAGGAAATGACCACCTGTCATTTCACCTTGAATGAGCTCTGAAAGAATGAGAATGATAGTTAGCGTCAGGACCCCTGGACCAAGTGCGATATTTAATATTTGGAAACTATCAAATTACAATACCTTTTCAATACTATTTGATACCTCAGTTAAGTTATTTAGTACCTCGAAGATCAGTGAAATAATTTGAAAAGAAAGTGGTCAGACATTCTGACGTCAGGTTGTCTGGACCACATCTTTTTCACATAGTTAGAGACAGTAAAACTTAAAAAATCCTTTATAAATATTTAATACCTTCCAATACCTCTTTATTTCAAACATTTAAGCGTCGCAGAAAAAAGTTACGGATGAATTAAATTTTGTAGGAAGCAAAGGTTGTGCTACCTGAAGAAGAAATAATAAAAGGCTGGGTATATATATATATATGCACGATATGGAAAAGAAGACAAAAATACAAAATCATTTATTTAATTTATGGAAACCCAATGGCTGCAAGATGATTCTATAAAAACTTGGTGTGTTTTCGGAGAGGCTCATCGCACCACAAACGCCATGGCATAGTAAACTAAATAAAGCCATAGGAAAACAGAATCCAAACATTATGCATTTATTGCACATTTTAAAAGAAGACTCTTTCCTACAAAGTGTTCGACGACAAAACGTGTCGTGTAAAAATAAACGAGCACAAAAGTCAATTTTAAAAGACGAATTAAATCAAGAAGCACAGCTAGAGTTCATTCAAGGTCAAATGACAGTAGGTCATTTTCTAGAAATTGTACGGAATTAGGTTTACTTATACCAATATAACCAATGAAGAGTTATAAAAGGCTGATTATTTTATTATCCTGTATCTCATTTTCATGATAACGGGCCATATAGTGACCCGGTCCATTGGGAGGCATGCGTGGGGCCGAAGCCAACAGCACAGAGGCCCTTTATGAGAGTTAATATGTAATTAATGTAAATATGTGATGATTAGCTGTTATAGATATAATTAAAAATTTCTGTAGGAAAATAAATTGATGTGACTTTTTGGGATTTTTTCTCCCATTGAGTCACACTGTTACTCGTTGCAACTTTTTTTTATAGAAGAACTCCCAACGTGTCACACCTGTGTAACAGTGTGACTTGATGGGAAAAAAAATCCCAACGAGTCACACTGTGACCGGATTTGGTGTGACTCGTTGGGAGTTCACCAGCTAACTGCAGACGGTTACAAACAATCTAAAGGTAGATCAACTGATCTATATCAATACCAGTCTGTGCGTCTCCAAGACACTGGCTGCATTACCACGCTGTATGACAATGCTGATGCGCTGAGCCAGATACTCACCAGCTCTCGGGTCGCGCGTCGCATCAACCAGACGCACAGATAATTTTTTAAAAACCCGTTTAGCCTCGGTACCCCACGGACCTAGGGTCTCAACTGCAAGGGGAGAAAATGCGTAGGTTCTGTCGAGACCTGCATATTTGCGCCTTTTGAGATCTTCAGCCAAATCTGCAAACTTGAAAAATAAAGCTCAATACCAACTCAATCAGCTAGCAGCAGCTCACGCAGCTCATAGAAAGCCGCCGGCAAGAGCTGTAACATTACAATTTGAAGTTCCATTTAAGATAAGAGACCCGAATTCTTAAAGGATGTTTGACAACCTCTGTGACGCAGAGGGAAAAGTTCACTTGCAACGCGTTAGGTTGCTGGTTTCATTTCCGCCTCGGGACAAATGTTTCTATGGTGACTAATACCATAATAGCAGTAATTCTCAAACTCGTGTTTTCAGAATACAATTATAAATCTCTTTAAAATTCACCACCTTTAACAGACGTTATCCTATATCATCCACTGTTGGACATAAGCATGTCCTAATAACTAGGTACTGACCAGGTTTATAAGGTGACCTAAAGTGTATAAAGTGAATGAAACGAAAATAGTTGGAATATAGATAATCTAGAAAATGCTATATTGAACTATTGAATTAAATGGAAATAATTAACAAATCTAGGTAATTAACAAATCGGTCTAGATCAATCTCTTACAGACATCATTGCATAAATATAATCATAGGAAATATAAAATATAATCATAAAAGTATTTATAGTATAATAATAAATACTTGTTTACATATTATATTTATACGTAAATAGTACTATAATACTTATTTCCTAAAATCTGCTATGTTTGGTCAACTCGCTCGTCTAGTATTTTAATGAGGATACAAACAAACCATGCTGTGCTGCGCTGTGTGAGGCTACGCTCTGTTTAAAAACGCACTAGTCTCGAGCGAGGCGCGCTACCTGCTGTGCTGAGCCGCGCTGTGCCGAACTGTGCTTACTAAAATGCGCCTCATAAAATATCCATATCCGCTTCTTCTTCACTTTCATCTTCATCGGATTCAACTATGTCGTAATGTATAGGTTTTTTGAAAATAAATCTATTCTTGAGGAGATAAACGACTACGCAGCACAGCTTGATGTTGGTTGTTAAAAAAACTTAGTTTAAGAAACACTGCACAGCACAGCTCAGTACAGCGCAGCATAGCTCGACGTAGATTTGTCACCCTTATACCTATATGAAAACCTATCCATGTATTTGATATTGTTACAGAATCAAGCAAGATCCTGACGGTAGTTGCACCTCTTTTAGGCTCCTTTGGAAGAGTTGGATTTTGCTCCATCCACATCGATTCGAGACCAAACGACAGAAGAAGAGAAATATCCAGAGAAACTCTGACGATCCACTTTAATACTAAAGTGAGAGGTAAACGAGACACCGCGACCTCAAGAAAAGATAATATACAACACCAAGCAGTAACCTATTGTGAACACGAAGATCAGGACCCTTTGAACAATTGCATGCCAGTCAATTGTGAAACTTTTTACAACGGCAAAAGACCCTTTATCGACAGTATAACAAAACGTTGCAAAAGGGCTCCAGTTTGTTTGCCAGATAACAGTAAAATATACGATCCTATAAACAACGTGTGCGTCAATGCCATACCAATCTCAGAACATGATATCGAGTTTGTTAAGTCTCTGGCAAATAAAAGACAGCTTGCAGACGATAGACCTTTGTTAAAGAAAAAGATAATAACAAGAAACGCCTCCAGAAATGCGACAGATTTCAATACGATGCAACAAAGCTTGTACAAAGTTGCAGCTCTATACATAGAGAGAAACAAATTCACTTTAATTTTGTTATGTTTGATTATTGTTATACAGTGTTGTCTGATAATCGGCTTAATGTATTGTATGACGAATTGTTCCAAATGTACCAACAAGAAAAAAGTGTTCTGTAAGTTTTTTAATTACAGGCAAGATGCATCAGTGACCACGCCTCTTATAGGCACTGATAGTAACTTTACTGAAACAACAGAATTCGATTTTGTAAGCGAATCAACGAATATAGATAGAAAAATCAAATGGTACAAAGCATGTCAGAAAGAAAATACCGCCAAAATCAGTATGTCTGACGATATTCTATCAAAATGCTTGAACAGAAGAGATTGGAGACCGATATCCGTTCATCAGAATATGGAAACTGATATGAAAGAATTCAAAGTTGATTCAGAGCAAGCTATTTACGAAGAAAAGCAATTAAACTTCAAGCTAGGCAGTGAACATCTTACTAATTTAGAATCAGTAAAGAAGAACAAGAGCAATAGTACCGTCGCGAGTGAACGTGATCTTCAGAGCTATTTAGACCAACAAACACATGAGCCTCATTCTGACAGTGTGGTTTCGGAAACCGAAATTCGATGTTTTAACTATAATTTTGAACACTCAAATGAATTTATAACTGAGGATTGTCAGAGCATCCACCATCAAACAGCTTCATTATCAACAGAGAAAGCCGCGCAAGCGTCCTTTTCTAACGATTCAATAGACGATTTTTTATCTGAGCGTGGAATGTTATTTCTCGGCGAAAATGGATCTAAACTATCCCTTACTTCGTCTACGTCGCCCGGGAAATCATCGATGTCAAACTTGACGAGTAAAACCTCGAAAAATAACATACTGAAGCATATACTATCGTATTTAAAGAAATCTAAGTATGCAACGTCGTCGGACCCAGGAACTAAGAAGTCTGAAAATAAAGATTTAGAAATGATTCACATGACAAGAATGTCCACATTTTCTTCTAGTGGCGAGTTGGATAGAAATATTAAGTTAGTAAAGGAATCTAGAAGCTCGTTTTAGAAAATACTTTTGCTTTTGCGAGTTGTTAATTTTATGTCTTTTAGAATAGATTTCGCTTATACGTTTATTTTACTGTCTTAAGTCATTAATAACGAAACATTTACCAAGATTGTCTTATTTTTGGCGTATAATATAATTAGGGATAGGGCTAAAATTTAAATGAAAATGGTTAACAATGAAATGGCCGTTTTAACATACTGGCCAATTCAAACTCTTTCAAAAGATATGTGGGTTTCACATTCTAAGTTTGAAATACATATACATCGAATTTCAATTGCTTTTACATTCAGCTTTTTGAGTGACAATGGTTATGGCGAAAATGCTGCCTTTCCCTCAGAGTTGTGTGAAGATATGAAGCGAGGGATGTGTTAAAAACCAATAGAGTTGCTTCATTTCGTTAGCCTGACTCAGCGCAGGTCCACTATTGGTTCATATATCCTTCGTTAGGCTGCTCTTACCTGGTGGAAAAGCAGCCAAAATAAGAAAAAATAAACTTCTCTTAAATAGATCAATTTTTTTTGGATAGATTTAATAGAACTCCTTCACAGTGGAAACTTGGTTTTTAAGAATGAACCACCGGTTTGGGATCCAGTGCGAAAAGGTGAGAAGACCTGATCATTGAAGAAATAAAGTCAAAAATCAAATTGGCTAGTCTGGATTGTATCTCTGCAAGCAAACTAGCTATAGTGCATCTTATGTATTTTTTGGTAATTCGCAATTTTTGACAGTTTATGGTTCTCATTACTTAGACATTTTTTTGGCATTTTATTTACCTAATATGTATCTATTATTATTTGAAAAAAATGCTATTTTTTTGGCAAATTAGACTTTAGGGATCTGAAAGTTCCGCCATGAGGGCCCTCTAGACTTGCAGGCTTCTCTGGGACTCAGATTGTTTCATTCTATGAAAAAAGGTTAGCGTCAGGACCCCTGGACCAAGTGCGATATTTTATATTTGGAAACTATCAAATTCCAATACCTTTTCAATACTATTTGATACCTCAGTTAAATTATTTAGTACCTCGATGAGCGGTGAAATAATTTGAAAAGAAAGTGGTCAGACATTCTGACGTCAGGTTGTCTGGACCACATCTTTTTCACATAGTTAGAGGCAGTAAAACTTGAAAAATCCTTTGTAAATATTTAATACCTTTTTAATACCTTCCAATACCTCTTTATTTCAAACATTTAAGCGTCGCAGAAAAAAGTTACGGATGAATATTAAATTTTGCAGGAAGGTTCGAATCGAGTTAGAATCTTGTGAATGCGTAAGTTTGAATGTCGAGATGTAAATATGTGTGGATGGATGGATGGATGTTTGTTAACTCTTCATGACTATGGATAGGACTGGATGAAGTAAAAAGTAACTTTTTATGAAATTCTGATGAATTAAATTTCATTGTATCTTACGAATAAGGTTACAGTTGCAAAACAAAAACTTTCAAGGAGACGGTTTTTTCTTATTATTTGGAAAAGTTGCGGCCAAATTCTGATAGGCAACCTGGTAGATACATATTATCTTTCTTACAAATAAACATAAAAATTTGGTTTTAAGCACAAAACTATGCGGCTGTCCCAATGTAGTTTGTGTTATTGTTTGTTAACTCTTCACGACAATGGATAGGACTGAATGAAGGTAAAAGTTACTGATGACTGAAATTTTGTCGTATCCTACGAATAAGGTTACAGTTGCAAAACAACAACTTTCAAGGAGACGTAGAAGACAAGAGATAAATTTATTGTGAAACACTCTGATTCTATTTCGGGACAACCGAAAACTGGTAATAGTGATTTAAAAGGCGATAAAAAGAAAAAAAACGCCAAAAGAAAGAAAAAAGTACAAAATATAAGCGATAATCAAATATTTTATGTGAAAATGTTTGACTTCACAAAACAGCACTACAGGAAGACCAGCATTGTTGATTGAATTTTAGAAATTGCTGGAACATGTAGGTACCTATGTCAATATTCAGTCTACATCTAATGGTTTCTGAAATTGTTTCAAATTCTAAATTTCATAGTTTATTTAATATCACGTATTTTTTCTTACGAATTTTTTTCTTAAAAAACTAGGAGTTGTGCAATAAAATTTTAAAATTGATGACAAAAACATTCCCTTGTTTACAGATTCACTGAAAACATGATGAAAGTAAAACTTTATGTTAATAATAAAACATGTCTTATTCTTTATTCTGTTTTTGACACTCATATTGTTCTCTATTTCACAAATAAGCGTACACGCAGGCAAAGTCGCGGGATGCAGCTAGTAATTATAAAAATTTATATATTATAAAACTAAATAGCTGGGAAAATATGGACGCGCAAAGCTAGAGATAGAGAGAATTGGAGATCCTTGGAGGAGGCATACACCAGGTCCATATCACAATTAAATAAACTGACAGCAAGAAACACGATGACTACGAATGAATATTTTTATTTAATGCATGACAAACTAATATTAAATTATTTTCTTGTGACTGACTTAATAATATAATTTTTATCATTAATTCAATCGTAGGTTTAAGCAATGTAAAAAGAATTCTTTATTATATGTCTTGCAAATTGTTATGAGAAATTGTTGTGATATGTGATATCGGAATAAAGCGCTTTTTATTTATTTATTTATATTATAAAACTGTTCAACAGAAAAAAAATATATCAAAACGGCGGATCACCGGCCGCGAAGCTAGGCTGAAGCAGCTGGTGACTAGGGTTGCAGACAGAGGAACTTCCTGACAATACGCGCCGAGTCCAGGAGAACCCCTTTTTGGATCTGGCCCTTGACCCAACTTACTCTCTATTTAGCAAGTCTCTTGAGATGTTTATAGCGGCTTTTCGTTACTATTGGTCTAAGATTAGCCCGCTCTACGGCTCTCCCAAACCAAAACCTAGTAAGAGCCATTTTTTTTTGTAAACGCTTTTATCGTCATCCGTTTCTTGAATTTTGAGCCACGTGTTATGAAAAAACACCCGTATTACATCTTATTTAGAATCAAAGTGACGTGACCCACTAATCCTAGTAATTCCACTTGCTACATTGCGAAACAAAATCAAAATCCTAGCATGTAACATTTCCATTAACATTTCATTCATAGTGTTTGAGTTTGAAATTACTACTTACTAGGTTTTTCAATTTGGGATTGGCTATTACTAAGTTTTTAATAAATGTCTTTTATGATATTTTTTTGTACCATTTACTTATTATTTTATGTCAAATCAAGCTAAGTCAGGTCAGCCAAATTTGAGTAAAACTTTTAAAAACTTGGTTTTTAGTGACGAACACTACAAACTATTCCAATCTTCCAACTTTAAAGCCTATTAGGAGACTATGCTAGGTTTTTGATTTTGTTTCTTGATTAATCGTCTGAAAATATTTATGTAGTAAGTCTCATAAAACGTGTATGTGCTACAGTTTTTCGATTTTAATACTCTCTATTTAAAAAAAACATTACCAAATAATCACGAACAAATAGTTCACCAAATTTCTTACTATTGAAGAGGCAGGTAAAAAATTTTGATTCGCTTCTCCTGTAATTTTTTCACAATGGCTCTTACTGGCTTTGGTTTGGGACAGCCGCATAGTTTTGTGCTTAAAACCAAATTTTTATGTTTATTTGTAAGAAGGATAATATGTATCTACCAGGTTGTCTATCAGAATTTGGCGGCTACTTTTCCAAATAATAAGTAAAAACCGTCTCCTTGAAAGTTGTTGTTTTGCAAATGTAACCTTATTCGTAAGATACAATGCAATTTCATTCATCAGAATTTCATAAAAAGTTACTTTTTACTTCATCCAGTCCTATCCATAGTCATGAAGAGTTAACAAACATCCATCCATCCATCCACACATATTTACATCTCGACATTCAAACTTACGCATTCACAAGATTAGTGTTATGTCTGCTGTAAATTAGATATGTATCGAACAACCTTCCTGCAAAATTTAATATTCATCCGTAACTTTTTTCTGCGACGCTTAAATGTTTGAAATAAAGAGGTATTGGAAGGTATTAAAAAGGTATTAAATATTTACAAAGGATTTTACAAGTTTTACTGCCTCTAACTATGTGAAAAAGATGTGGTCCAGACAACCTGACGTCAGAATGTCTGACCACTTTCTTTTCAAATTATTTCACAGCTCATCGAGGTACTAAATAATTTAACTGAGGTATCAAATAGTATTGAAAAGGTATTGGAATTTGATAGTTTCCAAATATAAAATATCGAACTTGGTCCAGGGGTCCTGACGCTAACGAAAAAAGTATTCTGATTTCAGGAAGTTGGGTTTTTGGCAGTGGACCACCGGCTCTCTCCGGCCAGATGGGATGACGATCTGCTCCAGACTGCTGGCAGATGGATGCGGCAAGATGAAGACAAAGCGCTATAGCGTGAGTTAGGGGAGGTCTATGTCCAGCAGTGGACTTATAATAGGCTGATGATGATGATTGGATTCGGATAAAATGACGCTTTTCCAGAAGAAATGTATGTTCACTCTGAGACTCGGACGTCTAGTGTTTGGCCTCGTAACTTAGTTTCATAATAATTGAATGTTTTTATTGTTTGTTATCAAAAGTATTATTTCTAGTAGGTATGTAAGCGAACAGGAATTGACCAGAAAACGTTTTTTATACTCAAAATTTTATTCGTTTTCTCGTAAAGATTTTTATTTTAATAATTCACGCTTGGATTTATACGTATTTTAACTGTGAGTTTCTTTTTTCTATAAATCTAGTATAGAATGAGTAAAATAACGGATAACCTATATTGGCATAAAAATAAAAGGTTTCTTTATTGAGACAACTTAAGTCAATTTGGTAGTCTCACTTGCACCTTCCCATCTTTCAAGGACATCCACTAGGGCTGGTGCGGCGGCAGATCTGGCCGAGGATCTCAAGAGGCGCAAATATGCAGGTCTCGACAGAACCTACGCATTTGCTCCCCTTGGATTCGAGACCCTAGGTCCGTGGGGTACCGAGGCTCTCCGGGTTTTTAAAAAGATCTGAGCGTCTGGTCGATGCGACGCGTGACCCGAGAGCTGGTGAATATCTGGCTCAACGCATCAGCATTGCCATACAGCGTGGTAATGCAGCCAGTGTCTTGGGGACGCTTCCGACTGGTATTGACATGGATCAATTGAGCTACCTTTAGACTGTTTGCAACCGTCTGCAGTTAGCTCAATGGTTTCAATTGTAAATACTAGTTGTAATTTTTCTATTTCTTTGCTTGTAATTTTCGTTGTTAATAAAGATAGTTTACTTATAAAAAAAAAAAAATTTGGTAGTGACAAAAAATAGAGGGGTTAAAACTTAATACTAAAGAGGGATTTTGTCCTCTGAATGAGCTGATACATTACACGAAGGACAGTCGCATGTTCGATATAGCATTTAGGATGCTGTTGCCGCCCCACTTCTTCTAGTTCTTTTTTTTGTTGTATATAATGCGTAATTAGAATAGAATATACTATAATAGATAATTTCGTAACAACTTTATAGCAAGTAGTGATAACTAGTTTCATTAAGTTCATTATTTCATTAAGTACCTTTAAGTAAAATTACTATGAATCTATCAGTGGATTCCTTTAAATAGCCTATCAATTTCTACTGTATCGATAACTAAGTTTAATGTGCTGATGGTCTCCCTAAAATAAATAAATAAATTACATCCAAAAAAGATTCCCAATCACATCCACGAAATGTTTGAATACAGTCAACATAAGAACGGCTATTCATAGTTTGCCAGTGAAGCTTGCAAGCAAAACAGACATTTGTTAATCCAATCTATATTCTTTTCAAGATTAAGATTTTAAATCAATAAGGTCTATTATAATATGTGTTTTTCAATTGTTTACATTCTTAAGGCTGCTTGAAGCGGTGATAATCACTATTTTTTTGGTTTAAATCATGAGTTTTCATTTTAAATCATTTTTATTGAGATTATATTGAGTACTTATCTGTGATCTCCTTTCTTGTATAAAGACAATCTCTACTTTTTATTTAGGTTCTCAAAAATCCTTTGTATCCGTACCTTACCCGATTACTTAAGCCTATCTTACTGTCAGAAGATTGTCGCGCTGACTGTACCTCAACTTAACGTGTATGTGAGTGGGTGTGACTAATGTATGAAAGTTTTATTTTCGGAGAACAATAGCTTACAATGGTTTTAGATGTTATGGGACGTAGCCGTTTCTGCTAAGCAGTGAGGCTGTTTTTATGCGCCAGATGGCATCAAACAAATAAAAAAAAAAAATTATTTAAACATTTTACGACCTTTGGGGCGCAGCGGGCGAATATCCACCTGTGACGCTGGTGGTTGTAGGTTCGATTCCCTCCTACCGATGCAATACACAGGTACAATTATTTGCACGTTCTGCAGATGCTCAGGGCGTTCTGATTGTTTTCAGTTTCCCTGTAAAATACATATCTATTGTTTAATTTAATAAGTACTAGCGACCCGCCCCGGCTTCGCACGGTTTTATTATACGTATAAAACTTCCTCTTCAATCACTCTATCTATTAAAAAAAACGCATCAAAATAATCTGTGTTAGAAATAAAATGAAAAAATTTCGTAAACGATTTGTTGATCTTAAAAATATCAAACGAAATCTTTCTTTAATAATCTGCTTTCTCGCTCATTCTCGACTGATCTTTTTGATATTCCTAAAGTTGTATAGGTAAATAAAATTCGACTAATATTATAAACGCGAAAGTTTGTAAGTATGGATGGATGTTTGTTACTCTTTCACGCAAAAACTACTGAATGGATATGAATTAAATTTGGCACAGACATAGACTAAAGTCTAGAATAAGACATAGGGCTATATTTAATCCCGGAATTAACCCGGGAACGAGATTTACCGCGGGTGAAACCGCGAGGCGCTGCTAGTATATAATTAACTAGCGACCCGCCCGGGTACGCACAGTTTTATTGTATTACGTATAAACATTCCTCTTGAATCACTCTATCTATAAAAAAAAACAGCAATGAAATCCGTTGCGTGGTTTTCAAGATTTAAGCATACATAGGGACATAGAGACAGAGAAAGCGACTTTGTTTTATACCATGTAGTACCATGTAGTAGTTACGCTATTTTAGTTACTTTATACGTCCAGCAGTGGACTAATATATACGCTGATGGTGACGATACACGCTGTGTAACTGCAAGTCTAGCATTCAAGTAAATCATTAAAAATATTTTATTTTTAATAGGTTAGGTAAAATAATCACTTGGAATTGTTTAGAGTTTACCTATTGTGACAAAGAAATTTGCATGCCCAAAAAATGTTTCTTTTCTTTACCTTGTTATTTGGTTATTTTTTGTGTATATTTGTTTGGTTTTTCTTTTATGTATACTTACTTAGCTTAAATTTATGTAAAAGCACTTTTGTAAACAGTTATCTTAACGCCTACCATTTGCGGGAGAGCAAGACTTCTTACCGTAATACAGTGCTAAACTAGTAAGGAAGACAGTCACTCGACCATGGGTAACAACCTACACCTAGATCAAAATATGTTTCAAAATAAGCTGTAAAATTGTTAGTGTAACCCTGAATGTTTTTGTCCTAAAATTTAAATAAACTTTACTTTACTTTACTTTATTTTTCAGGACAATGCGTACTAAATTTTTGCTGGTGATTATCTCGAGCCTGATCGTTTACATCAATATGTTGCCCATGGTAAGTTTTAAAAAAAAATAGATCGCGCCATGGCATTCGCGACGTTTCATATTTTTAATTTAAAAACTTATATAAATTCTCCCACTAAACTGAAAAGAATAGTGAGTGGTAGATTTTTATGTACCATAAACTTAAAATTATATAAACTCACCGGCACAATTATTCGCCCTCCTAGATTTTTCATATTTTTGCTTTAATAAAAAAATTAGGAAAAACTTCTACTTGTTATTTTATTAAGTAGGTATTTTACATAAAAGTAACGATGATATTGTTTTTAATTATTACGCTTTACATAAAATATCTTAAAAAATCACTTTACACCTTAAAGGGTTGGGCGATTAATTGTACTGCTCAGTGTATTTCAACAGTCAGAATCAGAAGTCATCCTATGACTTTGTTTTATGTATTATATTCAGTCGCTTTTTGTGGAAATTTTTATTTAGTCATCAGTTTTCAGTTACATACTCATTCAGACTCTTAATTTCGTGAAATTTGTAAAATAAAATAATAAAAAGCATGAAACTATGCATAAATCTAAGTTTTTTTGTCAATTCAAGTAATACTTCATTCTCCTCCCTTTGAACACTACTGGGACCTATGCTTTATCCTATCCTTTAAAAAGACACCGGGGTCGACGATACTCTGTGGTATCCACCCTGTTATACCAGGTCAGCAATACTGGGGTCGACTGTTACGATTTTTTCCAACCGTCCCGGTGACGGGGCGTGCTGACCGGGGTGGATGGGTCATCAAATCGTTAAACCGATCGTTGACCTTAAATTAGGTAATTCTTGGCTACAATTTATAATTCAATATTATTTTCTTTTCCAACAGCCTGTAAGTATTTGTGATTTTACTGAAAAATACCATAAAATTATACTAGTTCAACACGAAGAAATCGCATTTTATTTTTAATTTAAATTGTGTTCTTGAGTGGAAACCGCGACTTGGCAAACGTAGTGTACGATGCACTCCGGTCAGGTGGGATGACGATCTTCGAAAGACTGCTGGCAGATGCTGGATGCGGCAAGCTGAAGACAGGGCGCTATGGTGCGAGTTAGAGGAGGCCTATGTCCAGCAGTGGACTGATATAGGCTGACGATGATATTTTAATTGGTGTTCTATTAAGAATTAAAATAACATAGGATATTTCTACGTGTAAAGATTCCATAGTACAAAAAGTAATAGAACAGAAAATTTGATTTTATTTGCTAACTAGCAACCCGCCCCGGCTTCGCACGGTTTTATTATACGTAAAAACCTTCCCCTTGAATCATTCTATCTATTAAAAAAAACCGCATCAAAATCCGTTGCGTAGTTTTAAAGATTTAAGCGTTCAAAGGGACATAATGACATAGGGACAGAGAAAGCTACTTTATTTTATACTATGTAGTGATGATAATTATAATACGGTATATGAAAACAAAAACTTTTTGATTTTATAGCAAGATGAAGAAGTAAGTATAATATTTTTTTTATAATAATAATAATAATTTTTAAGAAAATTAAGAATATAATCATTTACTATAGTGTTGTCTGTATTAATGTACATCTAACCCCAGGTGTTTTTTGTATAAATAATTAATTCCATATTTTATTGACAGCCTGTAAGTTATTTTATTATTTAATACAACTACCTCCCGCGGCTTACCACGCCACGTTTCTATGGAAACGTTTTAAAGCTATTTCTATCCCGTGAGAATTCATTTATGGGATGAAAAAATTTGACTATATTTTATTCCACAGATAGACTTACCTATGTATTCATAATTTCAACCTGATCTGTTCAGTAGTTTTTGCATGAAAGAGTTACAAACATTCATACAAACTCCCACGTTTATAATATTACTAGCGACCCGCCCCGGCTTCGCACGGTTTTATTATACGTATAAACCTTTCTCTTGAATCACTCTATCAGTTAAAAAATAACCGCATCAAAATTCGTTGCGTAGTTTTAAAGATTTAAGCATACAAAAGGACATAGGGATAGAGGAAGAGACTTTGTTTTATACTATGTAGTGACTAGTATCTGCCCGGAACTTCGCACGCCTTGTTTCTCTGGAAACGTGTCAAGGCGATTTCTATCACATGATAGCTCATTTATGAAAAGTAAACTATGTTTTATGGCTGCATTACCACGCTGTATGACAATGCTGATGCGCTGAGCCAGATACTCACCAGCTAGAGGGCACGCGTCGCATCGACCAGACACTCAGATTTTTTAAAAATCCGTTTAGCCTCGGTACCCCACGGACCTAGGGTCTCGACTCCAAGGGGAGCAAATGCGTAGGTTCTGTTAATCAAATAAAAATTAGTATTCAGATTCTCAGAGGTCTCGGCATTTAAATACTAGTACACAATTCGATGATTATATTCCTTGATTTAATTAAATATTTATGTTAATAAATACACTTTCACTATAATTTGTTATTTATCAACAGCCGGTGAGTTATTCTGTTTTATAACCCAGTCTCTACCTATTTAGGTTTCACATACCTACATTAAAAAGATTTGTCGCTTAAATTATACAAATCAGTTACCTACTTATTCCTTGACGTTGTTTTTAGGGTTTTATATATTTTTTTATATAATTATCAACATTCGATTGTGCAGTAGAATTATATGTATTAACTTGATTAAACTGAATTATATATTGTAATCTCTGGTACAAGTGTCACAATAAAACATTTTTATAAATTGTAATCAGATTGATGAAGGACTCAATCTTTTTATTCTGAGATAAAACGAGCAACACCGCGGGCAAAAACTAGGTTATATAACAAGTTCAACATCGACGGGATTAGAACCCACAACTTTCTTAAATTCGACAATGCGCTGCTAAACTCTTGGTCATCACTACAGAGAACAAAAACAACTAACAAAATGTTTTTTTTCGACAGGCTGTAAGTTTTCACATCGTTTATTATTAACCAAACTAAGTACTTCACAAATAACTTAAAAATCTATAGTTCGATTACATTTCTATTTTCAATTAATATGTTTTACCTCGTATTTATACCTTAAAAAAAATACCGTGTGAGGATAAATACTATAAATACATACCTAATTTAACTTTTTTAATTTAATAAATCTAATTACATCATTATCACTTTGATTTGTCAATAAACAATAAATCATTGTTGCTGAAATGTCATGTGGTTATTGAAAGCCATAAAACAAACAAGAAAGGAAAAAAAAAATTAAAGAATAAATAAAAATAGGTTAATATTTTAATTGGTAAATAAATAATACTTTACTTTTATCAACAGGAAGTAAGTTTTTGTTTTTTAATATAAAATACACCACCATGAGAGTCATCTGTATTATATGGTCCGTTACCATATTAGATTCATTAACTAATACCGTTTTTATCATTTGGAAGTTTAATATTAATTTCCATTTTAAATGGGTCTATTTCGTCCAACAATAATAATTCCCAATGGCAAATCATAGCCATCAAAATTTTAGTAAAGAATAATAATTGCATTTTTTTTACTTTAATAATTTAATTTTAATTGCATTTTGCTGAGACTGCTTTACTTAATTATATTTTCTTATCAACAGGATGTAAGTTTCCATATACTTATTTAATGAATTCTAAATTCACTTAATTACCCTTTTTATCTTCATTAACCCATATATGCCCAAAAGCACGAAAACGACCCAAACTTTCTTCTCCCGCTTGGATGCCTCGAAATTGAAAATTATTCATAAGAAATTGTGTTTAACGCCATTTACGCATTTTATGATAAAATAGCTAATCACCTGAAGCAAATTTTACATCAAAAAAGCTCAATTTCAGTTGAATAGTTGTGGTGAAAGTTATGACTTGATTTTTATGGCGAAATTTTTGCACCGGCTGAGACAAAACCGTAAATAACTATTTATTTATAAGGATTTTAGTTTCTGTTTTTGAATGATTAGAAAAGTAAATATAATACGTACGTACAAAATTTTGATAATAATATGTTTTTCACTCTGTTATACCGAATATTTTGATGAGTCACTACCGACCCTCTGGGCAGATATGATACCGAATGTTGTCTTTTTTTCTAAGGTCACGCCGAATTCTATTTAACAATGAAATAGTAGATATCCTGGAAAGTTTGGGTGAAAACGAAGGTCTTTAAAACGTTGAGGTCTATTTAGATATTTATTTAATCTTCCTGACAAATGCTTTGCGAAATTAGCATAGTTATTTCGTAGTTTTATTATGTGATTCCTAAGCTAGGTATATTGTTAATTTTATTTATTCGGATTACCGAATTTTTGGATTAGGAAGTAAATCTTCCTAACTATTGAACATAGGTATTAATACATTAGGAAAAATATAAAACGGGCGTGTAAAAATAACATACTGCGTTTGATTGACCCCTACCTTTTCCACTATTATCAGATAGTTATTTGCCCGCGGGGTCGATAGCGACCCTTCAAAAAAAAGGCACTTTCAGTAACTGAAACTCAAAATAAAAAAATATGGGTCTTATAATATTCCATTAGCAACAACATATGCAAAAATTATGAAAATCGGAGACCTAAATCTTTCTGGGCATATATGGGTTAATACATTTCAAATTTTTTTGGATAAGATTAATCCCTTTTTTTTCATCGTAGCTAACATATTTTAATTTCCTTATAGGCCGTAAGTATTTTGTATTTTTGTTTAATTGTACATTAGATCTTTTCTTCCCTTTTATCAAACCCTAGTGTTTATCTCTCATTTAGTTTGACACATTTTCATCGATTTTTTTTCATCTGTACTTAACTATTTAAATGTTCTTACAGCCCGTAAGTATATTGTATTTATGTGTATTTGTAGATTACAGCTTAAAGTGTTAACTTCTTGTACTTTCTAATAATTTTGTAATAATTTCAAAAAAATAAGAACGTAACTTCATACTTTTTGCCAAATGCGTTGCCACATTTGGCAAGATGTTAGAAATAAATAAAACAATAGATTAGAAAATAAATTATGCTTTATTACACACTTTAAATAAAATGGAAACGATAAACGATTTACAACAGAACAACTAAATTAAGTGACAATCGACGGTCTTATCGCTCAAGAGCGATCATTACCAGACAACATTGGATGGATAGAGTCAACATTGAATGCATATTATATTCACATAAATTAACGTATTATTCTAATCATGAAAAAGGTCTAAGTAACTTCCTAAAATTGTTGTGTTACTTTTATAATAAATTTACTTATAAATTTTTAATTCGTTTTTTTAACAGCCGGTAAGTTGTTTTACTTTTTTATACATTGTGTTTGGGTTGGCTTCGACTACATCGATGACATTTTCATTTTAACAATCATTTGTTCAGTTGTTTCATTTTACATTATAATGGATGCTTCAAAAAATTTGATGTCAGTTTTGTTACCTTGACTGCGATTTCCAATCCACGCGCCAAACGTGATGATAATGGCATAAATTCCCTTGTTTCGGGGAGGCTTATTAAGAAGTGGACTTAATTAGTGTACCTGTGAGGATATCAAAATTTAATTTTATAAATATTATTTATTTACTTTTACAGGCGGTAAGTTACTTAAGTTACAGTAATTTTATAAAATAGAGCGGTAGCACATCTCTTTATGGAATCGTAGCAACGGAATTGCCGCTGTTTCTGGCCTGTTCTAACGCATATTTTATACCTATTTTAAGTAGATACTGGACTTGATTAAGATTCTTCTCTTTCCCGAGCGTTTTGAGTGAGAAAGAGATATAATCATAGTCAAATCTATAAGTTTTAGAACAGAAGGAATCTAATGCGGTTTCGCTATTACGATCTGTTAATAGAATTTAGTTTAACGTTAAAAAGTAGTGACTAATAAATCTCCTACGTAATTTTCAAGTTTTAAATATAGACTTGGAAATTATGTAGATTTATATTTCTGACTTGTGCAAGGTGTAAAGTAAAGGAAGTACGAGTCGACATGTATACTTCAAATTTTTAACTTTATTTCCTTTATTTATTATTTATGTCTATAAACATGGAAAGGGTTTTTTACCCGACTGATTATATATTTTTTATTGTTTATATATGATAGTCTGACTATCGAATTTATGAGTAAAAAAGTTTGCGAACTTTTTAATTGCCTCTAGGATGCACTTACAGTTAATATTCTAAATCTAGCTTTGTTACCAACTTAACAAATACAATGTCACTAATAAACATTTTATGTCACTTATTTCTACAAATAGGAAGGCGAGGAAGTAAGTAACTACCTTCTTAGGTACTTTATTTTATAACTAGCAGCGCCTCGCGTTTTCACCCGCGGTCATTCCCGATCCCGTGAGTATACCGGGATAAAATATAGCCTATGTCTTATTCCAGACTATAATCGATCCCTGTGCCTAATTTCATCCATATCCGTTTAGTAGTTCTGCGTGAAAGAGTAACAAACATCCACCCAACCATCCATTCATACTTACTACGACTTTCGCGTCTATATTATTAGCAGGATACTGATGATCTCATTCAAATAGTCTTGTTCGAAATCTTTTTTATAAATCCAGTTCGTTACTCTTTGTTTCCGTTTTGTCACCGGTGATGGAACGGAGATGCGCACTTACGAACAACCTATAAAAACAAACAAACAACCCTAAACGCTTGTATTTGCGTTTAGGGTTCGAGGGAAAGTTGAATAAAGTTGAATATTCATTGACATTGGTTCTTACCTAGTTGTTATGTTACTCGCCAAAGAGCGCTGTTGTTGTAATATTTTTTTATTCTCCTAAACAGTTTTGTGCCTAATAAAATATTTCTTTTATTTTTCAGGCGGTAAGATTTTTTTCGTACTTGGTATTGATACCGAATCTTGGCTTTCGATCTGATACAGAACTTGTTATTTGCTCCAGCAGGCCATTCAAAAATAGAGGCGAAACTATAATCTTTGTACAGAGGCAATAGTAGAAATATTAAATAATAAAGAGTTTTTATCATAAAGTTAGGATGTACAAGTGAAAAAAATTTAGGTCTATAGTTTTTATCTTTATTATTTAAAATCTCTACTATTGCAAAGATTTTATAGTTTTGCCTCTGTACAACAAAATAGTACCTATCTAACGTTTTTTTTAAGTCCTAGAAGCATAGTTTACTTACATTTATTTTATTTTTTTATTTTTTATTTTTATTTCTTTATTTATTTTATTTATTTTTTTTAGTTTAGTTTACTTAGTAGCTACTAAGACTTACTAGAAGCATAGTAGAATTATTATATTTTGAGTAATTTTACCAGGCACCTATTTGTTGAATCCATACCTAATAAAATATTGAGAATTAAATAATGTTTGAATTGGCCAGTATTATATTTTAACTGTTATTAAAAAAAATTCAACAGCCGCCTGTAAGTTTTATTTTATAAATTGTCAGCTAGATGATATCACTAGGCTTGCAATATGTTTAATTTATATTAAAACTAGCAACCCGCCCCGGCTTCGCACTGTTTTACTATACGTATAAATCATCCTCTTGAATCACTTTTTCTATTAAAAAAACCGCATCAATTTCCGTTGCGTAGTTTTAAATGTTTATGCATACATAGGGACATAGGGACAGAGAAAGCGACTTTGTTTTATACTATGTAGTGAGTGATAGTGATTGGGGACATACAATTATATCACTTAAATAATGTGTGAAATAATTGGCCAGCTTTAATTAAGTTTATGTAACTATTATTATTTATTTTCAACAGGCGGTAAGTTTTATTTTATAATCAATTTTAAATAAGCCTTAGACAGATTGAAACCTGACCTGGACGATGTGGCATGGTGGCTGTAGGGCCGCGACGCAGGAGGTTGCGGGTTCGATTCCCGCCTCGGAACAAATGTGTGTATGATCTGCAAATAATCATTTGTAACAGGATTCTGGGTGTTTTCTATGCATACAAAAATATATATAATATCTATGTAATGTATTAAGTATATCAGTCACCCATAACACAAGCTCTGCTTAACTTGGTGCTAGATGATGCTGTGTGGTTGGTCCAGCATTATTATTTTATCACTAGCTTCGCCTCGTGGCTTCACCTGCGCGCAGCGTAATAATTGGTGAAAACTTGTGTATGTTAAGTATATTCCATGCCTAGATCTACGTCTTCTCAAAATTTCATCCCGATTCCTTCAGTTGTTTTGGCCTGAAAACAAACATCCAAGCATCCAAACTATCACATTTATAATATTAGGTTGAAGTGTGAACAATTTTAACAAAAACTGTATTAATTAAAGAAAATCATTTCTTTTTTTCCTTTAATAATAGGAAGGAGAAGAAGTAAGTATTTACTTTAATAAAAGTATCTTTTAGTCAATTTTTTTAAATTTATCGTTTATTTTATTGTATTTTTATTTATTGTGTTTATTTATATAGTCGTTTTTTTTATTTTTAGAAGGTAAGATCATCTCAACAGCGTTATTTATTTATTTTATTTTATTTACTAAGTACCTCATAATAATCTACAAGGCTAAAATTTACAACTCTATAGTGCGGGTTTACCAAACTTTTTTTCATAGTGCCCGTCTGGTTAAAAAATAAATATTCATGCCCCCTGTATTTTTTTTTGAATTTAAAAACTTTAATTTAAAATATTTCTAAAGTGAAAACCAAAATGGTAAATTATTAGCCCTTTTAAACTTCATACTGAAACATCATATTGAAATAATTTATATTTCTAGCAAAATTAACTAACACATTTAAAAAAAACCAGTGTAATGACTAATGAAGGACCATCAACTTTTTTGTTCGTCATCATTGTTGCCAAGAGTAGAAAATATATAGCTGTTTTGTTTTATTATTTTCTTACAATTTAATGATAACTTTGTATTTTACCTATTTTATTTTATTCCACAGCCGGTAAGATTTGAAAATATCCGTTTTATATCTACTAAAGTTATTGCAATTATATTAAATTAAGTATAGCTTTTAAAAACGTAGTGTAGGACGCCCTCCGGCCAGGTGGGATAATGATCTGCGAAATACTACTGGCAGATGCTGGATGCGGCAAGCCGAAGACAGGACGCTATGGCGCTCATTAGGGGAGGATATCCAGCAGTGGACTAATATAGGTTGATGAGGATAGCTTGTATTATCGCTATTGTAACAACTTCAACTTCTTGTTTAATGGCCGCTTGCTTTGCTCGGTACGACTCTGCCAGTGTCTATGTTAAATAAATAAATAATAATAAATAATAATTCCGGACAGTCCACACAACATCATCAAGCCCCAAGCTAAGCAGAGCTTGTGTCATGGGTACTAGAGGATTGATATACTTAATACAATACATTACATAGATAGATATATTTTTTTTATACATATTAAACACCCAGACCAACGGAACAAATTTCTGCAGATCGTACACAAATTTGTTCCGAGGCGGGAATCGAACCCGCAACCTCCTGCGTCGCAGGCGGACCTTCGCCCACCGCGCCACATCGGTCGTCAATGTTGGTGTTATAAACTTCTTAAATAGAATATAATTGCGCTATTCTGATTCGCACTTGGCCTGTTTTTTTTTTCTGCGATGATATATATTTGATTTAATTGTTTATTATCAACAGGAGGGTGAAGGAGGTGATGTAAGTGTTCACATTATTAAGATTTATTTATTAAATTTATATAAATTAACTTTCTGTACCTACTCCGTGAATTCTTCCGCGTAAAATTAGTTTTTACACACTCCATATATCCCTCATTTATGGGTAGTTTTGCAAAATCCTGAAGAACGAACACTTATGTTTTGCAAATTTAGTATTCCGACAGAGTTCAACTGAGTTCAATATAATCACAAAAGTCAAAAAATTACACCTAAAATTACACTTACAATTACCTACTAACTTTGACATACAAGATTTTTCGTGTAATTTTACTTTAATATTTTTATAGTACCTATTCAAAAAAGTTTCAATAAAATCGCTATACGTAAAAAGTTTCAAAACGTTTTTATCCCTTTTCACCCCTTTAAGGGGGTTAATTAGTTTTTTCTATAAACATGATATTTTTATTTCGCGATTAAACATTTATTCATGTTTTATTTTTATTGATAACATTTATTACAACCAACAGGCGGTAAGTTTTATTTTAGTTAATACTTATTTATAAACTTAGACTTCAATAATTATTGCAAAAAATTACTTAAAACTTAACCTAACTTACAAGTAGTCCCAAACTTAAGAGACATACCTACATTATAATTATAAATTGTTTTATTATATACTAGCGACCCGCCCGGCTTCGCACGGTATTATTATACCTAACCTAACTGAATCATTCTATCTATTAAAAAATACCGCATCAAAATCCGTTGCAGTTTTAAAGATATAAGCATTGAAAGGGACGTAGGGATATAGGGACAGAGAAAGCGACTTTATTGTATACTATGTCGTGATTCCATTTTACTGGAATTTTTAACAAATGATAGCTAAAAAAAATCTCAAAAAAATCTTTTTTCTATAACAGTCATAAAAAAAATTATACATTATATTAGTCATATTCAACCCAGGTAGGTATTTAAAAGACTAGTAATTTTTAAAAATTGATGTAACTTATGGTTTCGTAACTATTTTAGGTAACCTAATGTACTACTTGTCTTAAAAACATCACTGTATAATTTCACTTTTATTTTACCAACAGCCTGTGAGTATTCGTTTTACCTCTTTTGTTAATTTCTTACTTACGTATTTTTGTAGTTTGAGTGAAAAAAAAATCTAATTCTATTAATCTTTTCTTTCAACAGGCTGTAAGTTTTATTTTTATAATCCAGTTGGTGAAAGATCCCTGGCAATCAATTATAATAATACAGGATGTTTATAAGTGAATAGACAAAATACGAATATTTAAAAGTAAAAGTTTACGTAAGCCGAGTCATCAAAATGGTGTAATACAATTTACTTAATTTGGTTTTAGCCATTTTTGTTTTAATTTTGTTATTTATCTGGTACCCAAAGCATAAGATCTGTTGAGGCTAGATAATGATGCTTTTTACGTTTTGTGGACATTATTTTCATGATTTATTTAAATTTATTTTATTAACAGGAAGGAGGAGATGCAGTAAGTGTTATAATATTATTTGATACAGGGTGCGATATTGATTTGATCGGATTTTACGACTTTCTTTTTGATTATTTCATAAAATATAATTCATCGTTACTATAGTTATGAAGTTTTGTTCTCAGGGACTTAACTCTGAATCGCAGCTAAACAGAAATGAAATAAAACTCCCTAAATGTATTTCTCTGAATAAATTAATCGGTTTTTATGAACAAAATTGAAAACTGCGAAATGAAAGGAACCTGCCCTAAATACCATGAATAAATTTTGAATCAACATTTTATAAAGAGGGTACCTACTTATTTAGGGCATGTAAATAATGAATTATTTATCGATAACTTTTTTAAATAAAAATAATAAATTAAATAAAAAATACATTAATTTAAAAAAATAATTTCAATAATTTTGATGTAAAATATATTTTTTTTCCAACAGGCGGTAAGTTAGTTTAATTTTATAATTTTTCTCAAATCCGTTCCGTTCCTTGTGAAAAACACAGTTTTTAGGTAAACAGAAATCAAATTCTCAATTTGGTAATACTATTTTAATTTTTCTTTACAGGCCGTAAGTTTTAATTTTTTATATTATAGTTAGGTATCAACTTAAGAGGGCGCACTAGCTTATTTCAAACATTCAAATATCGTACTATTATAAATCAAACCTAGATCTCATTATCCTTGGAAACCCCGGGGTAAAAATCTCTAAATAAATACATGCATTTAAACATTATTTCTTTAAGTTTGATCAACATAGAGAGCGCACTACATACCTATTTGAAATATTCAAATACGTATTCTATTATTATATATTTCAATATCCTATTCAAATTAGACTTATATCTTATAATTCATGAACCCTGGGGTAAAAATCTTGAATTTAATAAAATGCAATATTATTTTTTTGGTTTTCTCTATCATTTGGCTGAAAGATCTACCTAAGCCCTGAGGTCTAATGAAATGACTTGTGTTTTGATTCGTAGTTATTTGATAATTATTTGGCTCCTGTAAGCCAGTTTCTTTATTAGTTGTATAGTTTTCTTGTAATAAACGAAAATTTTATTTTTTCGCTTTCGCCTCTTCGAAAAGGTATGCTCTGTCCCGCTCTTAAAAACGGAAAAACCTCTTCCCAAAAAAGGCTGTGAACTGCCCTCTTAACATCCTCGTTAAGAAAAATTTGTAACGAATATTAATTATTTTAAATATACTTACATTTATTCCTTCTATTTGCTTTTTATTTTATACATTTACGCCTTTTAATTTCATTTATTTTATAGCCCGGTGGTGTAAGTAGATTTTTATATATTTTAGGGTAGTCTTGGGTTTTTTCCACCAATCAATGGGACGTAATATTAGAAATTTTTCTGGGCAAAACTTACAAATTTTAACGTGTTCTTGAGTGGAGACCGCGATTCGGCAAACGTAGTGAAGAACGCTCTCCGGTTAGATGGGATAACGACATGCTCTACACTGCTGGCAGATGCTGGATGCGGCTAGGTTAGGGGAGGCCTATGCCCAGCAGTGGACTGATTTGGGTTGATGCTGATGAGGGCTTGAAAGCACAACATAGTGTAAATTTGTATGTAAAGTGTAAATTAATTTTTTTATGTGTTCTTTTATTTCTAGAGTGATGATGTAAGTTTTACATACTTTACTCCAATTAACAAAATATTATAATAAACTTTTACGTAGTTATCACCATCGTCTTCTGTTTTTAGTTTGTGGGTAGATTATGGTGGAGTGTAAATCAAATAAAATCGTTTATTCTTTCACTAGCGACCCACCCCGGCTTCGCAAGGTTTTATTATACGTATAAACTTTCCTCTTGAATCACTCTATCTATTAAAAAAAACGCATTAAAATCCGTTGCGTAGTTTTAAAGATTTGAGCATACACAGGGACATAAGGACAGAGAAAGCTACATTGTTTTATACTATAATATAATATGTAGTGATATGACACAAAAATCCATAGTGTAGAGTAGGTAATGTCAGAACAAAGATACAAATATTAAAAACTATCATCTGTCCTCGGCTTTGGACGCGTTATTTTTATAGAAACATTTCAAGGCTATTTCTATCCCAAGGGAATTATTTTATGGGATGAAAAGCCTGTGTTATTCCACTGCTAGAACTATGTCTGTTCAAAAATTCAGCCTGATCTGTTTAGTAGTTTTGCGTGAAAGAGGAACAAAATTCCGTACATTCATACATCTATACACTAGCCAAACTCGATGTAGAATGTTTGTAAACAAACCACGACACAAAAAACTCACTTGCTTGGCGTCGAATTTTAGATATGAGTGTACGAAATATTTAGTGAAGGAAGGATCTTAAATCCACAAGTAATGTAAATTGCGTATAAAAAGGCGCGGCAACAGAGCTTATCTTAGGTTAAGTATGGGCGGTTTGTTTACAAACATTCTACATCGAGTTTCGCTGATGTATAGGTATACATCCATACAAACTTTCACGTTTATAATATTAATACTTATGGATAAGGATTGATAGTATAGGGAAGTTTACACAAAATATAATTAATTTAAATAATATGTACCTAGTCAAATAGATTTTACCGAAAATCATTATGTTGCACGATATAATTTTCTTGGTATTTTTGTGATTCTATTTTTGACTAGCAGCGCCTCGTGGTTTCACCCGCGGTAATTCCCGTTATCGTGGGAATTTTGGGATAAAATATAGCCTATGTGTTATTCCAGACAAATAAATCATAATAATAATAGGATAATCTATCTCTGTGCCAAATTTCATTCATATCCGTTTAGTAGTTTTTGCGTGAAAGAGTAACAAACTTCCATACTTACAAACTTTCGCGTTTATAACATTATTAGGATGACCATAATTTAAAGACTTAGCTGTAAACTTCTGTTATTTTTCTTCGCAGGGTGTAAGTTTTTTTTTTCAATTAACGACGTACGTAACTAACATGTTCAACCGTCTTCAAAATAAAGGAGGTTATCAATGCAACTAGGTATATTTTTTTATGTTTCATAAAAACTTTTTTAGTTCAACCGATATTGATGATTCTTTTTATGAAAGATGTTGCTTTTCGGATCTCATCTAAATTTGTACTAGATCTGAGAAGTAGTTTTTGAGTTATCTATAATAATAAGAAAAATTTGAATTCGGTTGGTTATTTTATAAAAACATCAAAATATTTCTTGACTCACAATTTTTTTGTTAATGGTAGCATATTTTCTGTATGCAATTTCAATTTAATCATTTATTGTTTTTTTAAAAACATTACAGGCTGTAAGTTTTTTGGAGTTTTCAATTATCTTACTATTAAAGTATAGCGAAGAAACTGCCTTGTTTTAACAAATTACAAATGTTAAGTCGTTTATGTAGTCTATTTTCTACTTTTTAATTCATATGAGCACGCCTATTCAATACATCTATATATATTCAATTTATTTTTTAGGCTGGTGATGTAAGTATAATTACTTATGTCTATATGTTTTACTTTAAGGTTTTCACGGGATCAAACAAAAATAACTAGCAGCGCCTCGCGGTTTCACCCGTGTAATTCCCGTTCCCGTGGGAATTCCGGGATAAAATAGCCTACGTGTTTTTCCAGACTATTATCTATCTCTGTGTCAAATTTCATCCATATCCGTTCAGTAGTTTTGCGTGAAAGAGTAACAAACATCCATACTGACAAACTTTATATTATTAGTAGGATTAAAGGTGACGCAAGAAAGTATGGGTTCGATTCCCGCCTCAACTTCCACGTTTATAAAGTTTTGTGCCAATGTATTTACATTTAAACTTGTTCCTCATCGTTTTATTTGTTTTGTAGGGTGGTGTAAGTATTATATGTATATTATATGTATTATTATATGTATTATTATATGTATTATTATATGTTCTTACTAAAAAAGTTTTTTTTATTATTAATAAGTAAGGAGTTCAGTCACTCCCATAGGCACAATATTTCATTTAACACACAACAAAAACAAAATCCGTTTTATCATTTAAAAATTAACTAATCTGGGTACATAACCATAAAATAAATCATAACAAAATTATAGAAATTCAAATCAATAAAATACCTCTATCACAACGAAAATCGCTGACCATGAATTGATTTTAAAATTATCTTAGCGACTCTACATGCCATAAACAACTTCCAATAAACGGCCACAATATTCTGAACAAATTCATATATTAAAAAAGTCGCCAACCACTATACCTACCATAAATCACTACACACTATGTATTGTATACTAGATACGCCCCGCGGCTTCGCCCGCGTACCTGTTTTTTTTCATACAAATTACAGAAATTTATTGCTAGGGGTTAAAAACTGTCTAGAAATAGCGACTTCAGTTGAGACGTGGTCAAATGACACTTGCCAAGTATTTGTAAATATTTTTTTTACTATCTTACTGCTTCGGTACAAATATTTTCGTTAGGTAAATTAACAAAAGTTGAAATAATACTTATATTTTTTACACTCAACAGGATGTAAGTATTTTTATATAATTTAATAAAAAAAGATACGTGGCATCAATTTTGAAGTTATAGACACCTAGTTAAAGAAAACCTTTTCACTGATTTTATTTTATTGTTTTTATCAGGCAACTACAGTTGAAGGCGTAAGTATCTACATTTAGTAGGTACATGGCTGTATTTTATCTTACCGCAACTTCGTACGCCTTGTTTCTATGGAAACGTTTCAAGGCAATTTATACCCCATGAAAACTGATTTATGCGATGAAAAGTAGTCTATGTATAATTCCAGGGCTAGAACTACGTCTATTCAAAATTTCAGCCCGTTCCGTTCAGTAGTTTTTGCGTGAATGAGTAACAAACACATAAATCCATACATCCAAACTTTCATCATCCTATTTACGATCATAGTGGCACGATGTTGAAGATGGTTGCGGTATCGATTGCCTCGAATGGCCTTGTGACAAGTGTTTGTAGGATCTGCAAATATTTGTTCCGAGGTTCTGGATATTTTCAATGAGAACTGAAAAATTTATATCTATGTAATGTATTGTGTTAAGTATATCAGTCATCTAGTACCCATAACACAAGCTCTGCTTAGCTTGGGGCTAGAATATGATGCTGTGTGGACAGTAAATTACATTGATAAATATTTTTATTATACATAGAAAACACTCAGAACAGAACCCAATCTATCTAATATAAATTCACATTTAATCAAATAATACAATTCATTCTATCATTATATCTCATTTATATGAGTGGTTTAAAATGGTCACATGGGTACAATTGATCAGCTCTTTAAATCCCTTTAGTTACTTTGTCCGATGAAACTAGCCGCCTTAGCTAAAATTCGGCTAGGATGACACCATCAATAATTTCTGATCAACAATTAAATTTATGATAATTTATATTTTTTAGGATGGTGACGGAGCTACCACTGTTGATGGGGAAGGCGTGGAAGATACGGTAATTTTTAATATTGTTTAACTTACCAACTAATTCTATCAATCTGTTAATATAATAATAATTATTATTGTTTTAAGCCTGACCATGACAGGCGAGATACAAATAAAACATGATAAAAGACTAAATGTAAAATGTTACCACCTAGCTTTACAACAATAAATTCATTTATTAATGGGCAATAGAATCGTCGGACCGTCCGACTCGGACGCTGCAATTGGGTGTCCGACTCGGACGCCCAATTGCAAGGGGTCGGTTGGATAAATGGGGCTGGTTGGCACAGGACCCTGTGGAGGGCATAAACAGCCCAGCAACCATTCTCAGCAGTGGGTGAAATCAGGCTGTGGGTTGATTGATTAAAACTACATTTTATTTAGCAATACGAAGATTTTGGTTTACATTTCGCAGATTTTAGTTTACATTCGATGTTAAAAGGTTCTATTTTAGGATGACATTTGTTTCAATGGAGTGCCCAACACTGAGTGCTAAACACTTCAAGACATTTTTACATTAGCCGCGCCGCGAGGTTATTTAGTGTACGAAACGTCGATGACATCTCGATAACAGCAAGAAATAAAACTCAGCACTTGTTTTAAATTTTTGCTTTTCTGAGAGCTGCTCTAATTTGATTTGAGTTTGTTAGGTAGATGTAAATTATTGACCGAAAAATTACTTATATTTTTGGTTTAAAGTGTCTTAAATCCTGAATTAGGTATATCTAGACAATAGGTTGTTTTTAAATACAGTCGAAAAATGTATTGTTAAAAATTAGAATTGACACACACTTTTCTTTAATCTATATCCTAGTTGATGGGTGATTCTACGAAAACTCGTTTTTTGTCTGACTTCTGTGGCACATTTTTTTTTGTTGAAATTGCACATAATGATGGTATATATTCTAAATGAAGATTTAATTTTGAATTTTTTGGTAGTGAAGGGAACTTTATGGGCTTTATGGTTACGAAGTTATTCAATTTTAAAAATATGGTGTCCACGGAAATCAGAATTTATATCACCAAAATCAAATATGGGTTGGTTTATCAATAAAAATATGTGTTTTCGGTAGTAAGTAGATTATTAAGCTTCTTAAAACTAAGGACCAATTATTTGACGTTTGTAGTTTCAATCAGTTTTTACAAAAACACCTTTAAATCATTATTGTAAACATTTAGTTTTTAATCAGTTTATTAAATCACATAGGTTATATTATATAAGCACTACCTTTTTCAAATATTATTTATATGTTGTAAGACGTAGGTTTATGTTCTATAGTTTATCAATGAAAATGGAACTAAGGCAATAGTTTACATCTACATCGAGTTCACACAATTTTATAATCAGTCATGTTGCTAGGTTCTATTCTAAAGATGGAATTATAGATCAACTACTAATCAAAATAGGCTTATTCTATCCCACTCTTTTCTTTTACTTAGAGAAAAAGGCGTATAGTATTGAGTAAACCTGGCAGAAGTTATTTTTTTAATGAGATTAAAGTAAATTTTTAACAAAAGTCACACTAGTAATGTTTATCTTTGTATTAAAAATATTATAAATATTCATTTTATATTTATTATAAACTTTTATCCTAAAAACATTATAAAAACATAAAAATATTATTATTGAGATGTTAATCAACCCGCGAAATCCACGGAAATCAAAAATAATTACAAAATCCTAGAAATTTTCTTGATTTGCTGGTTTATTTTACATTGAAATATGCAGTCGAAATTAGGAACACAAAAGGCATAAATTATTGCAATTATTATAACAATAGGATTAGTATGAACAAATTTATAGTCAACATGGTAATCAGAATTTCTAAATACCAAGCCACGGAAAGTGATTACGTACCGAAATAACAGAGTGACGTGGAGACATACACCTTTGTTGTACAGTACACACCACTGATGGGGCGTGACTGATAGTTTCTCTCAATCTAACAACTATTTACGCAGATATTAAAGTACAGTATTTATAAATAATTTAGTGCGCACCAGGGAAATCAGAGCTAAACGACGGACGCGAAGTTATCTCGTTGTAACTTGTCAACTAAAGCTTAGTTTTGCGTAGTAATAGCGTCAAATAAGCAAGTAACTATCTGGGTTATTGTGAAGCTATGTAAATTAGTACCAGAGTTTTTAGGAAATGATATAAAAATTTATTAACACCGGAACATGAGGTCCGGACGCACCACGGAAGTCATAATTTCCAAGGATTTTTTTTTTTTTTTTTTATTTAAAATAAGAATATTAAAGAACTAAAAAAGGCCTCCCCTATTATCTTTGTCTAATCTACTATCATAAAAAAAATCAAAGGGCTAGGGATACTTTTTGTATCATTTTTCGAGCCGGACATGTATTTTGAAGCCCGGGAGAATCACCCAGATATTGTTAGATTACATTCAACTGGTGAATTCTTTTACAGACAGTGGTGAGTACTTCCTTTATAAAATGAACTCTTTTTAAGTAACTAATTAAAATTTGGTAAAAGTTACTACGAAAAATAATGCTTCTGTTTTGATATTACCGGTTTATGATGATGTTAACATTAATTTGTGTTATTGGAATTCAGTTTTATTTTAAACAATGCACAACAAGAAAAAGAATACAAGAAAAATAATATAACACTGAAGTCACAACTATTTTTACTTTTTATAGGGAGACGATGAAAACGAGGTAAGTACTTTACTATTGTTTTTGTGTTCCTATCATTTATTTATATAATTTTTTTGTGTGGAATATTTTATTTAACTAAACATATTTTTGTTATTATTTATATTTATATTTCCAGCTATACGAGACAGGATGCTATAGCGATCATTAGGAGAGGCCTATATCCAGCTGTGGATCTTATTCGAAACTCATATCAATATCATTATTATTAATTTAATAATTATTTCTTTTTTGCAGGATATGGCAATGGTATGTTTAAATTACATAAGATTGTAAATTTCAACTGGAAAAATCTAGTTTTGAAATAATAGGTACCTACATACATATATTATGGTAACATTACTGTAATGATATTATAAACTGAGATAAATTTTTCAGCTTACTGTAAGTTAATTTGGGATCATATTTATCTGTTTTGCAAATAAACAACTGATTAAATGCAATTTATTTTAATTAATTTTTAGATTGGGGTAAGATTATTTTTAATACAAAATATTTAAATTTGAATAAGTTTAACTAAAGATTAGAGCAATGAATGGTGAGACGGCAAAAATTTATTATAGTGTGTAGTCATCATTGTACTTATAAATTAGCATGCGAGTACTACCTTTTTTTGACCTTACATTTAAATTAGTTATAGTTAATAAAAATAAAGTAAATTTACTAGAGTAATGCTTATTTTCCAATGTTTCACTTGACTAATAATTGTTTAATTAAAAATACAATTTATTTTGTCTATGCATCGAATCATCGTATTAATAGAATATTTTTTAATTCTTTAGCCAGATGATGTAAGTTATAAAATTATAATTTTAGTAACATATAATTAGAATAATAATTGTTTAATACGAATATACATAGGTATATAAATAAAGTAATAAAACATATTTTTATTCCCAGATGACGGTAAGTTTTATAGTCATTTAACAACAGAGAAGTTTGTTTGTTTTTCTTTGTCTATGGTTAATTTGAATTTATAATTTCCACTATATTTTATAAATATATTTTATTTTTAATATAGCCAGAGGTAAGTTTGTTTATTAAACATGAAAAATTAATTAATTCAGATATATTATGTAGGTACAACCTATGTATTGAACAGAACTTATTTGAAGTTTTAACTGATTTCAGAATGCGGTAAGTTATATTTGGAAATGGATTTGTATTTTTCTCGTTTTCTTTTGTTACTTGCTTTAAATGTAAAGTCAGACAACAAAATATTGTAGATTATCTTAAGTTTATCATCGGAAATTTATCTGGATTGAATTTTATTCGACTGTTTGCAACCGTCTGCAGTTAGCCATTGAGGTTTCAATTGTAAATACTAGTTGTAATTTTTCTTTTCCTTGCTTGTAATTTTCGTTGTTAGTAAAATATATTCTAGTTATTTTATTCGGAGCTAATTCAGTTCTAATTAAAGACTGGGAACTGATAAAAAGTGTAAAGACATAAATTATAGGGACATACGCTGCGCCTCGCGGTTTCACACGCAGTAATTCCCATTCCCGTGGGATTCCGGGATAAAATATAGCCTATGTGTTATTCCAGCCTATAATCTATCTCTGTGTCAAATTTCATCCATATCCGTTCAGTAGTTTTTGCGTGAAAGAGAAACAAACATCCATCCATCCATAATTACAAACTTTCGCGTTTATAATATTAGTAGGATTTGATCAGCTTTCATCACGGAGGTTCGGATTTCATTTTGATTGATTAGCGCTTTAATTAAGTTAGTTAATTAGAGTAATAATTCTTTAGACTCTTTTGGTTAGGACACTGTTGAATGACCTCATTATGTTAAGAACTAGCGACCCGCCCCGGCTTCGCACGGTTTTATTATAATAGATAGAGTGATTCAAGAAGAAGGTTTACCTATACGTATACGTATAGGTAAACCTTCTTCTTGAATCACTCTATCTATTAAAAAAAATCGCTGCAAAATCCCCGACTTTGTTTTATACTAAGTAGTGACTGATAATTATCTCATTAAAATTTACTTATTATCTACTCTTTCAGATCACTGTAAGTATTGGAAACAATTTACAGATTTAAATACAAAAAACTAATTTATTAGTTCTAAAGTTGTATTACTTAGGTAGTTCTTTTGTGTCATATTAAATACATACGCATGTAGGTTTTGTTTCTTTGACCACGCAATACATGTTTTCTCTTTATTTAACATTGTATTATTTGTGTAATTTTCAGGATTTTTTTGTAAGTATGGATCTTGGCTTCATAACTTTTAGATAATTTTTTGTGCATTTTTACCACAATTGTAACTAATACATTTTTTATCTTTTTTCATGTTTTTAATGGGGGAATTCAACGGTTAGTAACAATTATCATTAAAGTGTGAAATATACTTTCTTTTTGTTGTTTTTGGTAATGAAGACTTACGTTTAATTGGTTTCAGAATTAGGGTGTAAGTTTTATTTTTAACCTTAAAAACATGTCAACAAGCGTATAATATCATAAATTAGTAAAAAAATACTTTGTTTACATTATTCGTTTTTAATTTTCAGAATCCTGTAAGTATCAAAGAAAAATAATTAGCTCTCCTTACATATTCATTCATATAAATAAAATTAACTAAAAGTTATAAATGAATAAATGAATTTAACAATAAATGAAACTCAAATTAAATTATATCTACCTACTTATTAATTTTCTATATTCTCTTTAATAAAATAATACGATTTTTACAGCGAGTTGTAAGTTATTAAATTATTTTAAATCCTAGAGATTAATGTATTTCTCGAAATTTTGACGTTTCTAACTTCTGTAAGGACTAAATAGGCAAAAAAGCAATTAAAAAACAGCGTATGAAGATCCAGCGAAGCAGGTAGTTGCGGGTTCGATTCCCGCCTCGGGAAAAATGTTTGTTCGAACTGCAGATATTTTCGGTATTTAAGTGATTTCTATGTATGATAAAAAAAATATTGTTAACCTATTATGTACTTATATCGGTTATTTAGTATACATAACACAAGGACTGCTTAGCTTAAGGCTAGATGATGATATGTGAATTGTCCGCAGCATTATATAATACTATCAGCGCCACGCGGTTTCACCCGCGTAATTCCCATTCCCGTTGGAATTCCGGGACAAAATATAGCCTATGTGTTATTCCAGACTATAATATATCTCTGTGCCAAATTTCATCCATATCCGTTCAGTGGTTTTTGCGAGAAATAGTAACATCCATACTTACAAACTATCGCGTTTATAATAATAGTAGGATTTTTTAAATATATTGAAATCAACATGCTATACTATATTTTTCAGACTCATGTAAGTAAAAAGTTTTCATGCGAAAAACTGTTTTTTGTCGTTAAGGGCTTTACCGGTTTAATATAATTTGTAATAATAATAGATAGATAGATAGATAGAAAACACTTTATTGCACACTTAAATAAAAATAACACTAAACAATAAAAGTACTTAAACTAAGTGACAATTGGCGGTCTTATCGCTGAAGAGCGATCTCTACCAGACAACCTTGGATGGATAGAATCATTGTAGAGTATAAGGGGATCTGTGTGCATATGTAAGTACCCAACATTATTTATAAATACATTACTTACTATGTTTATTATATATATTATATAAAACAATATACTAAATACAAATACCTAACAAATTGATATACTACATATAATATTTACATAAAGTACTTTTATTATTTATACCTAGGAATTCAGGTATGCGTTCAGTGGCAACAGGACAAATAATGCTCCTTTAGTAAAGTTTTGAAAATCGGGAGCGACTTTGCTCCCCTTACTGAGACTGGTAATGCGTTCCATAGCTGTACAGCCCGGGCAGTAAAGGAATGGGCGAAGAAGGAAGTAGAGTGGACAGGTACTTGAAGCATAAGGCTTTCAGAAGAGCGCAGAAAAGAGCGTGAGAAAGATGTAGAAAGGTGAAACGTTCTTTGAGGTAAGGGGGTGCAGAAGCGAAAAATAAGATATTATAGAGAAGTGACAGAATGTGAGAATTTCGGCGAAGCCGTATAGGAAGCCACTTGAGCTGCCTGCGAAATTCCGAGACATAGTCATGGACATGGTGCGTAAGCCAATTATAAACCTTAACCCGACATTCTGCAGGCGCTCAAGTTTATCCAACTGTTGCTCAGTAAGATCAAGAAAACAAGAATCAGCGTAGTCGAGAATTGGAAGAAGAAGAGATTGTGCTAGAGAAATATTAGTGGCAATGGGTATAAAATTGCGCAGCCTTCAAAGGGAACCAGCTGAAGCAAACATCTTACGGCTGATTTCAGATATTTGTGGTCCCCACGACAGATTTCTGTCAATGAGGACACCTAAATTTTTCACTGTTTCACTTTGCTCAACAGGAACCCCATCAAAAACCACGGTTGGAAGACTACCCCAGTTAATCCGAACTATCATCCGCGAACTTCCCACTGTGATCACCTGTGTTTTTGCAGGGTTCACTTTTAAACCAAAGCGGTTGCTCCAGTCCAGGATACGGCCTAGGTCATCATTAATAATGTTAATAGCTTTTGATAACTGATCTACCATAGTTTGCGTGTAGATTTGGAGATCATCTGCGATGGTGGTACGATGAACATATGTGTTGTGAAATAGAATTTATGAAAATAGCAAAAAGGAGAGGTGAAAGAACGCCGCCTTGAGGAACGCCAGCAGAGATATTACACCAAGATGAGCACTCATCGTCAATGCGAATACGCTGCCGACGCCCGTGCAAGTAACTGCGAAACCAATCAGCCACTGCTGGAGATACATTAAGAGAGCGTAATATTTGAAGGAGATTTTCAAAGTCAACGTTATTAAAAGCGTTGCTAAAATCAAGGAGACAAAGGACAGTTACTTTACCATTTTCCATGCCCGAACGGATGTCGTCAGTAATTTTGAATAGTGCGGACACGGTGCTGTGGCCTGGGCGGAAACCGGACTGGAAGGTGTTAAGGAGGTTATTTATGGAAAGGAATGTGCTTAGCTGTTGGTGGACAAGGCGTTCTAAGACTTTGGACAGGAAAGGAAGGATAGATATAGGACGGAAATCAGAAAAACAAACAGGTTTTGATTTTTTTTGGGAGAGGAGTAACCTGGGCTTCTTTCCAAGAAGTTGGAAATAGGCCAGTGGATATGGAGGAGTTAAGAATGTGTGTAATGGTGGGAGTTATTTGGGCAAGAATGGGGATTATCATATTTCGGCTAATGCAATCATTGCCAATAGCCTTTGAAGATATTGATGTAACTGCTTTCTTAACGTCACAGTCCGTGAACTGACTAAAATGAAAAGGTGAGTAGTCAGGAATCGGAGTAGAAGAGAGATGCGATAAAGTTTGCGATTTCAGTTGGATATCGAAATCGGAGATGGAGGTGAAGTGTTTCTTAAGAGAATTAAGATTAAACTGTGGAGGGATTTTGGTATGTTCTTTAGATTTTCCGATTCCCAGAGACCGTAAGAACTTCCAAACCTTAGCAGGGTCGGAGTTCTCTACTGAAGTATGGATATAACGGCGTTGCGCGTCACGACACGCTCTATTGCAGTGATTCCGGTATCTTTGTTTGTTGAACTCGGTGGGGTTACGCTTCAGTTTTGATTTGGCAACACATTTCTTATGCATAAGTGTTTTGAGCTCGGGAATAATCCATGGTGCAGGAAGGTGCTTGAGTTTTATTTCCCTTAGCGGGGCATGTTTGTCATAGAGGTTAGTAATGACTCTATTGAATATATCTAATTTGCCATCAACGTCCGGGTTATCTAAGAGCTCAGACCAGTCTATAGCCTCTGCATCAAGTCGGAGTTCCTCCATATTGATACCACTAAAATTTCTCTGCAGAAGAACCTTGGGCTTGGGTTAATATATATTATTTAAACAAAACATTGAACATACAAAAAGGAAATAACAGGTCAAAATCAAAGACTATTATATTCATTCATTATAACAACATATTATAATTGTTACAAACATTACACATTACATTACACATTACATTAGTAGATCATAAACAAAGTTAAGTAGGTATATTACCTATTTAGAATAAGAAGAAGAAAGTTCACCTAAATGAGAATGTATATTATAAAATATATATTAAATATATAAATAGAATATAAAAATAGAAATATTATATTATATTCTTAAGAATAAGATCTTAATTAGTAAATAATAATATAAAACTAAATAATTATAATACATAGATAGTTAGCTAGTAGTTTAAGATTTTGCACTGTAATATTTGGTACCTTTTGTTTAACAAATTTATATATTCATATGAAGTGTTTTTTTAAATCTTTTTTTATTTATTACAGGAAGTGGTAAGGCTTTTTTACACAATTTATAATATAAGCAGAGACAATAATATGATATAGATCAATCTGTTACATGGTAAAGATAAAAAAAAGGAAATTTATTTTCATTTCAGGTAAACGTGAGTGTCTACCCGTTTATAACATTTTTAATACTACTAAAGACTTCAAACAATGGAGTGTCTATATTTGACTATACAATGTGATTTTTCGAACCTTGATCAAACGAAATGTGCGAATACACGACACATATTTATCGATAAAAATCGGGATAAAAAAATTAAATGTTATTTGTTTAAAAAATAAAGCGGTTTTAATTGGTTTTTAAATGAAGACTCCTTCATATGGTTTTTTCTTCGTTTCTTTTTAAGTTAATGGTGTATTTTATTCGAAGTAGTCTCCTTTGAAAGCCAGATAGTTTACCTAGCTAATAAAATAAATAAACAATACAAGTTCGGTACACAAGCGTAGTAAAAATAACATTCTTTAAGAAATTAGACAAAAAAAAACGATTTTTATTTTATTTTTTCTCTGTAACTTTAAAACTGGGTTATTGAGGTGTACTTTTTTGCATTTTGTATTTAACTTCATAATTGATTCTACAAATCCTCCAAAAACTGGGGGTCTATCTCTTTCCGTTGTCATGTTATTCACCATTTAAATGAGGTACTTTCTGCCATGTACAAACATACAACAAACAATGAAATAAAAAAGGCAAGATAAGTAGAAACGGTCTTTGCCCAGCAGTGGGATAGTAACGGATTAAGATAAGTAAAGTAAAACAAAAATTTTAGTTATTGATATGAATTAATTTATAAAGTGTTCAAAATGTCCACCATTTTCATCAATGCATATCTTTGCACGTAAAGCCACACTGCGCGTTGTTCTTTTTAATACATTACTATCGTTTCTTATTTGATTCGCCGCGGCAATTACTTTTTGCAAGAGCTCTTCTCTGCTTTCAATGGGAGTGCTGTAAACCAGCTGCTTCATGTGACCCCAGAAATAAAAATCAAGTGGCGTCATATCTGGGCTTCGCGCCGGCCACGCCACTGGTCCGCCTCGTCCAATCCATCTCTCTGAGTAAGTTGCATTAAGATGATTACGCACGATTGTGCTGAAATTTAAATGGAGAAGAAGAAGAAGAAGAATAACATGGCAACGAAAAGAGATAGACCCCCAGTTTTTGGAGGATTTGTAGAATAAATTATGAAATTTAGTACAACATGCAAAAAAGTACACCTCAATAACCCAGTTTTAAAGTTACAGAGAAAAAATAAAATAAAAATCGTTTTATTTTATCTAATTTCTAAAAGAATATTATTTTTACTTCGCTTATGTACCGAATTTGTATTTTTTACTTATTTTATTAGCTAGATAAACTATCTAGCTTTCAAATAAGACCACTTTGAATAAAATACACCGTTTAATCAAAAAGAAACATGTAGATTAAATCAGTTGAGAATCCTGTTGATCTTTGTACTTCACAGAAAGTACCTAATTTAAATGGTGAATAACATGACAACGGAAAGAGTTGGACCCCCAGTTTTTGGAGGATTTGTAGAATAAATCATGAAATTTAATAAAACATGCAAAAAAATACACCTTAATAACCCGGTTTTAAAGTTACAGAGAAAAAATAAAATAAACATCGTTTTTTTTGTCTAATTTCTAAAAGAATGTTATTTTTACTACGCTTATTTACCGAATTCGTATTGTTTATTTATTTTATTAGCTAGGTAAACTATCTGGCTTTCAAAGGAGACTACTTTGAATAAAATACACTATTTACTTAAAAAGAAACGAAGAAAAAACCAGATGAAGTAGTCTTAGTTTAAAAAAATATTAAAACCGCTTTGTTTTTTAAATAAATAACATTTAATTTTTCTATCCCGATTTTTATCGATAAATATCGGGTATCCGCACATTTCGTTTGATCAAGGTTCGACAAATCACATTGTAATTTGTTATTCGTTTCAAACGATTTTAATGATTCTTATTTTTTGAATCTGGTGATTTTCGTGTGATCCTATAATCCTATTAATTTGGTCAACCTCTTAATATTATTTTTTGAGTTAGCCTTAAATATACTTGTTGATAATGTTTAAGTCAGTTTTTATTTTTATAAAAACCTCCGATTATTTTTTTTAAGTACTAATAACAAATATGTAATTATTTTACAGTTTACGGTAAGACATCAAACTGATATTAATTAGAAATGTATTCAAACTCATTTATTAAAAATAAGCTGATAAATGTTTAAACACTCGTATTATTGCAGCTTTTTTATACTTACGGATGGGAAATAAAGTAATTTTCTAAATTTCAGCTTCCGGTGAGTTAGTTTTACTGAATATAGTCACTAATTATCAAAAAAACTAAAATAATTAAAACATACGCATTTATACTTAATGAGAATTCTGATTAACAATTATATAAAAGAATTTAATATTTTTTTGTAATTATTTATAGAATGGAGCCGTAAGTTTACTTTTATTTTATTTTATCAATATTTTCGACGTTTTGAACACCTTCTTATTTTATTTATTACTTCTAGTTTATATATATTATCATTTATTAAAATTAGTATTATCTTCATTATAATTAATTATTTTTGTTGTTTTATAGATGGTCGTAAGTTTTTTTTTATTTACAAAAAATACTAAGATGCTGTATTATTTGTTAAATTTTTACTTGCTAAAATCTTTATATTTCATTTAGAAACTCTGGGTAAGTTTACGAGGTTATAATTTCAAATTTATTACACAAATTGATAATTTTAATAAATTTAAATAAACTAATTTTTATAATCATTTATATAACTTTTTTTAGACGGAGGTAAGTTTAAATAAATAATTATGTAGTATGTTTGAAGCAAGAAAAACGCATAAACGATAATATTATAATTATTTCTTTATTTTACAGAGATACGTGAGTCTTGTTGAAATTAAACATCATTTCGAATAATAAATTGAAATTTACTTATCAATTTATCATTTATTTCAGATTACGGCAAGTATTTAAATCGTTTTATATATAACTAGCGACCCGCCCCGGCTTCGCACGGTTTTATTATACGAATAAAACTTCCTCTTAAATCACTCTATCTATTAAAAAAACCGCATCAAAATCCGTTGCGTAGCAAACATAGAGACAGAGAAAGCGACTTTGTTTTATATTATGTAGTGATAGTTTTATTAATGAATTGATGTTTGTTTTTATATTAATACATAAGAAAAATACCTAATATTTTATTGATGTTTTTTACAGTATTATACAAAAGTAAGTTAAATAAAATATTGACCCGTGTTATCCAATTCGCTATAGGCATAATGGCCGCGGATATTTTATAAATAAATATATGCTGCTGGATAAACCATACTACAACATTATCTAGCCCGAAGCTAAGCAGAGCTTGTGTTATGGGTAGGTACTGGATGACTTATATACTTAATTCAAAACATTACTTATATATATTTTTTTTATTCATACAAAACACCCAGAAGCTTGCAACAAATATTTGAGATCGTAGGTACGCACTAGTTAAAAGGTGGGAATGGAACGCAATCTCCTGCGTCGCAGGCGGACTTTCGGTCGAGCCACAACGACCGTCAATCAAAATTATTCATACCCGATCTAAGATCTAGCATTACTACGTTCCGTAGTACCCGATACAAAAATGCGACGTATCTAACGATGACGTTTCGATACTATCGTTCTACTAAAATTCGAACGAACTCAGAGCTCTGCATACAGTGTTTATTCTATCAGTGAGGCGCGAGGGTAGATGGGAGTTGTTTTTCGCGAGCTATGTGCGATACATTCGTTTAATTTTTTTTTAAATGATTTATATACCTACTTTATCGTTTTAGCCTGTAACTGTAAGTATCTTATTTGTAGTTGAAGATTAATGTTGTTATTTTTTAAACAAAATAACATGCTGAATAGAATACTTGATTCTATTCAAAAGTGTGTTTAATTACCCTCGAAATAAGAAATAATGATATCATTGAATTATTGTGATTGACTAAGCCGACTATTACCTACAAATAGGCCCTTCAAGTTACATTTACAAAAAACAAAATAAACTTAGGTACCCTTATCCTAAGTTTAGAAATGCATTTAGGTATATTATGTTTTCTGACTGCTAAGTCATTGTGAATATTAGATGGTTAACTACGAACCTACCTAGTTTGAGTTAGAAGCCTGAATTCGATAAACTAGGGAGATACCTACTAAAGTTTTATAATGAAATATCTGCCTAAGATTTATTTTGTTTTCATTTTAGATGGTAAGTACAAAACAGCAAAAATAATACCTGTTATCAAATTTAAAGAAGGTATTAACTATTATTTAACAAAAATATTATTTTTACTAAATATCTTTTTTTTCCTGTTTAGCCAGGGGTAAGATAAGTTTAGCTTAGATGTCGTAGCGTAGAAGTTATGAGTCATCAGTTTTCAATGTAATCTTTTGTAGATATAAAATATTTAAATTCAAGCAAAATTCGATGTCAAATGTTTGTAACAAACCACAGCGAAACAAATCAAAGTTTACTCCTTAGACGTAGAGTTTCAGAAGGCCTAAACTGTTAAATATTCGATTACAATACAATACAATTCAAAAATTCTTTATTGCACACCAGAAATATTGAATACAGGACAGGAAAAAAACTAATAAAACTTAGGTTGTACAATGGGCGGCCTTATCCCTCTGAGCTTTCGATTACCTATAACTATAGTATTTAAGTCCAAAAAATATGGATTTAACTTATGCTATACATATGTGACGTGTTCAATTAATTATTAGATCATTAGTTGACAATATACATACTTATATTTGCGATGCCATCAACCGAATCGATACCGTCATACTTTTTACTTTCCTATAAATCTAGCCAAGTGGCATTTTTGACTAGCGATTTGACTACCTCGCTTATCTATCAATCGAACTTCGCTGTCGTTTGAGCGATGACGATTGTAGATATAGAATCGCTTCTTATCGAATGCTTGTTGACTAGGCCTACAGATATAATGCTAACAATATGTACTAAAGTCAACATTTCATATCGAGTAGGTATTTAGCACTACAAATTAGGTTGTAAAATATACAGCAACAATTTAAATTAAGATTAGTTTAGTATAAACAACGTGTTTTTAAACATTTCACATCGAATGAGGCAAAATAATAGTATCGAAAAACCCATCTTTCGTATTCATATTTATCTTCCAATTTTTGAAGTAAAAATAGAAGTTTTTAGAAACTTTATAATTTTTCAGTGTCTATGCGTTACTCGTGGTCCTCTTACCAAATTCAAGCTAATTGGAAATCTACACTTCAAATACATAAAGGTAAGTTGCAATAAATGAACTGCGCTGATTCACAAGCGATCGAAGCTATAATAATGCCAGAAACTATCAATACTTAGGTAGTGAAATCCAGGGGAAAATGTGGAGTTTTTAAATACTAGGCAACCTCCATGACTATAGGCGGGTTAAGTACTCTAAGGCTGTGTCCCCAGTAGGCAAACGGTGAGCAGCCGACTGAGTTTGCGGCGTATCAGTTCAGTACGCCCTTCTATATATTTTAAATTGAGTGTTCACAGTTTGCTAGTTTGCGCTCACTGTACGTTTGCACGCAGTTTGCAGCGATACGTGCGCCGACTGTCTCAGCTAGCGGCCGACTCGCAGGTTCCAATGCTTGCGATACGCACGCAAACTGATCTGAGTTTGTAGCTGTTCGCCACAAATTTGCGGCTCACTCAGTCGGCCGCTCACAGTTTGGCTAACGGGTGACACAGCCTAACTTAAATAGGTACATAAAGCTACTTGACGAAGAGTTATAGTGTGTAGTAAGAAATGTGGGGTCTCGTTGAAGTCTGATGCTGAAGTCGTATGCTACGCGGCGCCATCGTAGCACCGTACCTTGAAGTGCTACGAAGTTCTACGTCAAAATATGTTTCTACTTAGGGGTAAGAATCAGCCAGTTCATTTAAAATTAAGGGCAAAAGCTTCCTCATTAATCTTACTTAAAAGCTTAGCTTAACTCTTCAGGTTTTGGTAGTTTCGAAGCCACGAAGAATTATAGTGTAGTAAGAAATGTGGGGTCTCGTTGAAGTCTTTTTTACGCTACGCGGCGCCGTCGTAGCACCGTAGCACGTGCTACGAAGGTCTACGCTAAAATATTATGTTTCTCGATAAAAGGGGAAGGGTATGGGAAAGTAATATGTCAGATCAAAGAAAGCAAAATTATCTTCAGAATAGTAAAATTCGCAACTCTCTATCTTAATCCTCTCGTAGATTTGTTACCCCGGTTTCGATTCCCTGCGTTTCGACTTCCCATCGTTTCGACTTCTTTTACTAACTGTACTTATGGTTCGAGGTAAGTCGAAACGATGGGAAGTCGAAACGCAGGGAATCGAAACCGGGGTAACAAAAATTCTTAAAACTACGCAACGGATTTAGATGCGATTTTTTTATGGATAGAGTGATTCAAGAGGAACGTTTATACGACGTATAATAAAACCATGCCAAGCCGGGGCGGGTTTATAATATTATTTAAAATTAATTATTTATTAAGTATCTAAAATTATGACCTTTCTAAATATTATACCTCTAGTATATCTATAGGATGTTTCTAATTATACCTAATATATCTCCCAATAAGGTTTACTGGAAGAGAACTCTTTTTAGGGTTAAGCTCGCTTGTGCCATAATTTATCTGTTATTAAGATTTTCTTGCATGTATTTTTCATTTGTGAATTAAAGAATTAAGAATAACATGTGCTTGTTTAATTCCAGGTGACTCCTCCTAGATATGTGACTCTGCCCACCGAGGCAGCGACCACAGTCTGCCCACCTTGCGATTGCTCTAACTGCGGCCCTGGCGGTCCTGGCGGCCCTGGCTTCCCTGGCATGCCGCCTGGTTTCCCTGGCTAAACTGATGAATCCTGAACCCAGTTCGAGTAGTGTTACTTAGGAGAATAAATATTTGTAAAACTGCATTTTGTTTGTAATTTCGGTACGATACTTCGATCAAGATATTTGCTTCCCATTTACGAATAAACGAGAAGTTAATGTTGCTATCTAGAAAAACCACCATTGTGAATTGCGGGCAAAAAGGAGTATGAATATGAAAGTATGTAACTATGCTACTTTGTCACAAAAATTAATTTGACAATCGCGTAGATTACATTCGACCTTTTTAGTTTTAGGTCCTTAGTAAAAAAAAATATGCTGTGTTGAGATGCAAGAGGCTGGTTTAAAACTAACAGAAACACCAACGACCCTGTTTTGTCCCACTGCTGGGCAATGGCCTCCCCTGGTCCCTCCACGCATCTCGATCCTGAGCCAGCTGGACCCAAGATTCGTCGTAGGCGTCCAGTTCGTCACGCCATCGTTTCCTCGGTCTTACGCTGTTGGGGCTCCACTGGGTTGTTATCTTGGCCCACAAGTCTTCAGACATGCGGCAGACATGACCTGCCCAGCTCCATTTAAGCTTTGCGACTTTTTGAGCTACATCAGCAATCTGTGTTTGGGAGCGCACTGTTTTGTTCCGGATTCGGTCTGTTCGTTTTACACCAAGTATGCTGCGCTCCATTGCTCGCTGACAAACCTCAATTTAAAACTATTTTTTTTTTATTTATAAATATACATACCTATATTGTACGTTTTGGTCTACCCTACATACTTGCTACAGGCTAACCAAACAAAAAAAAACCATTTATACCAAAACCAACCGAGCCCACAACTGCCCCTATGCGACTGTCCTGACTGCGTCCCTGGTGGCAGCGGCTTACTGCCAACAGTTTTCTCTAGTTTGATTTACGCTGAGTATTAACGTAATTATTTACTAGTATCTGCCCACGGCTTCGCACGAGTTGTTTCTTTGGAAACGTCTCAAGGCTATTTTTATCCCATGGGAACTGATTTATGGGAAGAAAAGTAGTCTATGTCTTATTCCAGGGCTAGAACTATGTCTATTCAAAATTTCAGTTTGATCCGTTCAGTATTTTTTCCGTGAAAGTGGAACAAACATCCATTTTTTAGCTTGTCCTTCCTTCAAGCCATAAGTAAGCAACCAATTGGGTGTTTAATATGTATAATAAAAAATATCTATCTATGTAGTATATTGTATTAAGTATATCAGTCATCTAGTACCCATAACACAAGCTCTGCTTAGCTTGGGGCTAGATGATGCTGTGTGGACTGTCCGAAATTATTATTATTATTATTATTTAAGCTTAAAGAAATAAAATAAATAAATTCACTTGATTTTTGATATAGAGTTAGTTAAAAGGAAAGGATAGTAACATTGTCTACTTTACATCCCATATATCTAAACTCAACTAGTTTCTTATTATTTCGAAGTCAAGTTGAAGTGGCAGAGGGCCGGTCTTATCTCGCGAAGAACCGACCACCGTAGGAACGTGTTCTTGAGTGGAGACCGCGACTTGGCAAACGTAGTGTAGGACACCCTCCAGCTAGGTGGGATGACGAAGACTGCTGGCAGATGCTGGATACGGCAAGCTGAAGACTGGGCGCTATGACGCGAGTTAGGGGAGGCCTATGTCCAGCAATGGACTAATATAGGCTGATGATAATGATGATGAAGTTGACAACATTACGAGGAAACATCATAATAAAACGTGATTCCACCAATTTTTCAATTTAATTCAGTATCTACCGACTTATTACTACCTAACCTACAAACTAAAATTACGATGAAAAGGCTCATTGAAACGAAATTCAAACAATATATAAATTTTATTATTATTATTTACACAATGTAAATTAAATGTCATTACTTAGCTTCGTCAGATTTTTCTTGGTAGGTGATCACCCCTTTCTCTATAAGGTCTGGAATTTCCACGGCTAGCCAAGGTCCGAGCTGGAACAAAAATAATGTTTTTAAAAATAAGTTAAACCTATCATAATAATATGCTATGAATTTTAATCTGAAATAAATGAGTTAATAATAAATAATAATAAGCTTTTTTAATGCATCTGTAGTAGAAGGAAGAGATACGAAAACAGAGTTTGGTGGCCACCAAAGGCAACTTCGTATCTCTTCTTTAACTAGACAAAATGAAACTACTACATGTGCATTAAAAAAAGCTTATGATAGGTTTAACAAACTGAAAGTATTTTTTTTCTTTGTTTAAAAGAATATGATATATGATAAATTAAGTGATGGCGCTAGGCTTCACCCGCATGGAAATTTATTTGTCACATTACAGAAATTTTGTGCCCGCCTCCTAGGGGTAGTTTCGTAAAAATAAAAAATACGAAAAAAAAAAAAAAAAATATAATCTAATTATTTACTTTGCAGTCTATTTATACCGAGTTTTGAGTGAATCGAACCACGGAAAAAATATTTCCCATACAAACTTTACCACCATATCTAAACCCCCAGAGATTAAAATTTCCAATTTTTAATAGCCTATGTCCGTTTCTAGATCCTGAACTATCTACATAGCAAATTTCATTTAAATAACTTAAGTAGTTACAAAGATTGCTTAAAACAAACATTCACACAGACTTTCCCATTTATTATAATAAGTAAGACAATGACATTAACTGTTAGGACAAATCTGTTAAATGAGTGAGGTTCAAGTCCAGCAGTGGACTATCACTGATCATCATAATACAATACAATACTCTTTATTGCACACCACAGTATATTAAAACAAAACAAAAAATACTAATACTAAAACATTGCACAATGGGCGGCCTTATCGCTAAAAGCATAATAAACTTACCCCAAGAGCCATAGCATGCGCGATCCCAAACCTTGGCACATTCCTAGCCCACAGCGGTTTGAAATGGTCCGTCAGACAGATCTTACCGCCTCGGTACATCTTAGCGGTTTTACCATCGAGACCTGGCAGGGCTATCTCTGGAGCCGTCGTTGGGAACGTTATGGGTATCTGAAAAGTTAATGAAGCATTTTAATAAATAGATAAATCGATATATAAAATGTTTATTTGGTTCCACAGTCGCACACACGACATACAATTTACATAGACATACAATAAAACACAAAAGTACACTACATTTAGTTAAGTTAATCATACATATTATTAAAACCTTCTCCGGCTTCGCACGATTTTACTATATGTATAAACCTTCCTCTTGAATCACTCTATCTATTTAAAAAAACCGCGTTAAATCCGTTGCGTAGTTTTAAAGATTTAAGCATTCAAAGGGACATATGGACATAGTGACAGAGAAAGCGACTTTGTTTTATACTATGTAGTGATATAAACCTTCCTTTTGAATCACTCTATCTGTTTAAAAAAACCGTATCAAAATCCGTTGCGTAATTTTAAAGATTTAAGCATACATAGGGACAGAGAAAGCAACTTAGTGATAATGCTGGACAATCCACACAGTATCACCTAGCCCCAAGCTAAGCAGAGCTTGTACGAGTATTATGGGTACTAGATGACTGATATACTTAATTACATTACTATGAATTTAAATACTAGAACCCCTTATCACATACATTTAAACATTTGTCTTAAGGCAGGAAATGAACCAAGGAATAATAATGTTCCAGACAAACTTTACCACCCTTTTTACCCCTTCAGAGGTTATTTTTTCAAGTTATTCTAGATTATAAGCCTTTAAAATTTCATCTTTATAAGTTCACTATACTCCTATTCAGAAACATACACATTTTATGTAAACAATGACATTTATGAATGAAAACTTAACAAAAGTTTATAATAATAACTGACAAAAGCAGGATAACTGCAAGCTAACAACTAAAAAGCAAAACTAAAACTACTATAACACATAATTTATAAGCACAGCGAAAAAGATGAAAGTTCGAGTTCGATAACGAATGAGAGGCCAATGGGATGATGAATGAAAACTCTCAGAATCATGAATAGTTTGAAGCTCCTGTAACTTGCAATGATGATACCGGTGTCGTAAAATATGTTTCAACAATATTCCTGTGTAAGTATTTGTTACTCATTTGTTTACAAAAAGTATCTATGTTGTTGAATCGCAGTATAGTTATGGAGATTTTATAACAAACTCTCACACAGACTTCCGCACTTATTACATATATTAGTTAGATACTCATAGTAGGTATACTCACATCAAATTCTAGGTCAAATTCATACTTCAGTAAGTTGTGCACGTACCAGCATTTACCAAACCATTTTGTGCCGGATTTATCCGATTCTAACCGGAACCAGTCATTATCAGCTGCTTTGTTGTTCTGGACATACTGAAATAGTAGAACACGTAAATCAATATACTTATACTTAGGCTGTGTTCCCAGTAGGCAACTGTGAGCAACCGGCTGAGTTTGCGGCGTATCAGTTCAGTATGCCCTTCCATATATTTGAAATTGAGTGTCCACAGTTTGCTAGTTTGCGCTCACTGTAAGCAGTTTGCAGCGTTACATGCGCCGACTGTCTCAGCGGTCGATTCGCAGGTTCCAGTGCTTGCAATATGCACGCAAACTGATCTGAGTTTGTGTGGTATGTTTAAAATAATAATAGTCATATGTTCATTATCATCATCATCAACCAATATTAGTCTCCTCTAATGAGCGCCATAGGTATACCTTATGTACAAATAATTAGGTAAGTACACCAAAGAGTTTTATGTGAAAATGAATGATAAGTAACTATTTAGTTTTGATGAGATATTGCCGCCATATAGAAACTATAACTATACTACTTATAGACTACTCTTACATTATTAACTTTCAAACGTTTTTATACAAACGAAGCGTGCGTAGCCGAGGACAAAAATAACAAAAGATAGTAATTAATTTTTAGGTATTCGAAATTAAAGTGAAAGTTTGGACGGCAGGAAAATTAGTGCTTCGTTGACGAATACTTGCAGGTAGGAAACACAATCCATTTCCATAGCGATTTCGATCATGGAATTGAATACAGGAA
>OX155703.1:1146011-1190346 GCA_944547425.1 Eupithecia centaureata
AACTAGTGACCTGTCTCGGATTCGCACGGGTGTACTATACGTATAAACCTTCCTCTTGAATTACTCTATCTATTAAAAAAAACCGCATCAAAGTCCGTTGCGTAGTTTTAAAGATTTAAGCATTCAAAGGGATATAGGGACATAGGGACAGAGAAAGCGACTTTGTTTTATACTATGTAGTGATGAAGCCATTTATTATCATGAAATAATAAACCTACACAAAATTTAACAAATTAAAGCATACATATACATTAATTATTTAACATTAAACTTTTAAATTAGAACTAAATTATATTTAGTATATTGTCATATAGTGCCCATAACACAAGCTCTGCTTAGCTTGGGGCTTGATGATGTTATGTGGATTGTCTAGCAGAAGTCTTATTGAAGGTACATCTAACTAAACTTAATACTAATTAGGTATACAATTTCATAAGCATATTTTAGAGCAAAAGGGTATAAGTGTGTTGGAGTAAACGCAGCGTGTAGCGCATACTTCTACGCTGTGTAGTGTGTATGCGTTTTTGTGTATGATTGTTATCATGGGTGTGTGTATTTGTGTGTGCAAGTATGTGTATGTGTATGTAGTGTATGTGTGAGTGTATATATGTATATATTTGTGTGTGTGTGGGGGTCTAGCAGATGTCTGATTGTCTAGCATTATTTATTTATTTGTCCCGAATCGGGAATCGAACTCTGTGCCACAGAGGAAGTCGAAGTGAAACTAACTGATTGTCTTAAATCAGAAAAGAAGTTGTAGATACGTATCTACGCACATCTAATTTGTATGATATTACTGCAATGTTTGAGACTTACAAAACAATGAAGACCTTTATGGCACAGTGGGCGAAGGTCAACTTGTAAAAGATTGCGGGTTCGATTATTTGACAAAAGATTCCGGATTGGTAATCGAAGTTAAATAAAATCATTAACGAATCGCAGTAAATGTGTTAAAATACATAATAAGGATCTGCTGTTCTTAAGATAAATTCCGTTAGTTTATTAAAACACTGGCGACCCGCCCGGCTTGGCACGGTTTTATTATACGTATAAACTTTCGTCTTGAATCACTCTATCTATAAAAAAAACCGCATCAAAATCCGTTGCGTAGTTTTCATGATTTAAGCATACAAAGGGACATAGGGACAGAGAAAGCGACTTTGTTTTATACTATATAGTGATACACAAACTGGAGGTGTCAATTCTAACGCCGCGACAGCATCTTACTTACTAATATGTATTATAAATGCGAAAGTTTTTTATGTATGGAGGTTTTTTACTCTATCGGGCTGAAATTTTTAATAAAAAATATGTAAGTTACTTTTGAGCCCATAAATCAGTTCCCATGGAATATAAATAGCCTTAAAACGTTTCCGTAGAAACATTGTGAGCGAAGCCACGAGCAAGTACATACACATTCATAAGATGCCATAATAAGCTAGACAGTAGTTACCAATAAGGTGTTAACTGTTGTTTACTAAGTTATGAAATATTTGCCAAACTGTTGAATTTGTGAAGTTCACTTTGACACATCTTCGAGGTTATTGGTTGTAATCATCTTTTGACTGTTATGTAATATAACCACAACTTAGGTGATCTAGAAAGGAAAAGACCTAAGATTTATCTCATGTTCTACGCCATTATAATTTTTTGGTCTGTTCCGTGACGATGACAAGAGGCCCGACGGTATGACACTAGTCCCATGGGAGTTGGGGAGGCCCATTGTGTGGGACGCTACATGCGTCGACACACTTGCACCTTCCTATTTTTCAAGGACATCCACTAGGGCTCATGCGGCGGCAGGTCTGCATAGTGATTACGGTAAAATGACCCATCCAATATTTGACTTTTGATGGCCTTCATGATTCCCATCCATCCAATTGCAAATAAATTATCCATCGAAGGACAATGGCCAGACCAGCCGAAATTAAAGCCCATGAATGAACGAAATTAATGTATTTGACACTAAATAGAACGATAGGCCAGCATATATAATACTCATTTTCAAGTGTAAATTTGAAAGGGAAGGATACAAACAATACTATTTCATTTGATGAAGAAGTTTTAAAGATAAGATTTAAGTAAAAACGATAATGAAACGCAGAAGCGTAGCGTGCCTTGGCGGGGCCTCGTATAAAAATTTGTTCGGGGGCCCTTAGGAAGGGTACCTACTATGAGGGGAAGGGTAAGATTTGTAACAAAAGAAAAAAAAATGTTTGCAAACTAAAATAAATATTTATTCATCAAAATAAGGATCTACTTATCTGTCACTTTTTCCAAAAATTTTAAAAACATTTGAAATTAAATCCTTCCCTATTTTCGGCAAACTGATTTATTAAATCATGAATGATGATACTTTAGTTTTTATAAAGCTTTTGCCTTTGTCGACAATAGTTACAAGTCTGATAGGCGTTCCTGTCCCATCGAAGTTCTTTTAATATCATCGTATCGTATGCATGTACCTAATTCCAAAAATTCCAACAATTCAATTGTAAATACTAGTTGTAATTTTTCTATTCCTTTGCTTGTAATTTTCGTTGTTAATAAAAATTTGAACTCAGAAAAAAAATTCCAACATATGAACGCAAGCTTTACGCGGGGAAAAAAGATATTGCTTATTTTTTACCTTTTCAAAATCTGAAAAAAAAATGGTACCTTTTTTACATTTTTACTTAGGCACGTTGGGGGCCCCCGTGGCCCCGGGGCCCCGTATAATTGAAACGGCATATACGGCGGTAGCTACGCCCCTGATGAAACGTAAGAGTCCGCTTCGTTCACTTCATGTTCATTCACATTAACCATCCAGCCATAAAAATTGTGTAATTCAATTTGTACTATCCATGGAATCAGAATGTTTATTACCCACTCTCCCGCCCATGGATCCATGAGAATAGCGTAATCACTCTGCTGGCCGAGGATCTCAAGAGGCGCAAATATGCAGGTTTCGACGGAACCTACGCATTTGCTCCCCTTGGAGTTGAGACCCTAGGTCCGTGGGGTACCGAGGCTAAACGGGTTTTTAAAAAAATATCTGAGCGTCTGGTCGATGCGACGCGTGACTCGAGAGCTGGTCAGTATCTAGCTCAGCGCATCAGCATTGTCATACAGTGTGGTAAGCCAGTGTCTTGGGGACGCTTCCGACTGGTATTGAGTATTGACATGGATCAATTGAGCTACCTTTAGACTGTTTGCAACCGTCTGCAGTTAGCTCAAATTGAGCTGTATACTAGTTGTGATTTTTTCTAATCCTTGATTTTAATTTTCGTTGTTATTAAATTTTAGATTTTTTAGATTAACATGATGATCATTTAATTATACATGTGAAGAAATGAGTTTTTCAATATGTTTTACCGATTTCGGGGTACAAATTATTAGATGACATGCAACATAATGTGAGTAGATAACTAAAATTATAATTCAGTAAGGCCCTCTTAATAAAACGTAAAAATTCGGTTTGTAATGATACTAGTAAAATATGATAATAAATCCATACACTAACAAGTTAAAAGTTATCATTAAGAAAATCCTCAATCTTACAGTAATTTATATACTTCTTTGCTAATAAAGTTATTCTCTACTTTGCCTCATAATTTCAAAGTCCATTCCTCGAAAAACGCCACAAAATATAACCTAGCGGATCAAACAAGATAATGACAGACAGACCAAGTGTTTTTGTCAATTTATGTTAACTCTGATGAGTTCACAAGAAAATTTTCCGACATTGAGCGCAAACTGGAAATGTCTAGGTACCTACTCTATGCATAACTACGTAAGAATAGATATTATCACAATAGTACCTATACCTACCTAATCATCATCACACATATCACACATAAAATGCGAAAGTTTGTATGGATGGATGTTTGTTACATTTTCACGTGAAGCGGGATGAAGTTTTGAATAGACGTAGTTTATAGGTCTGGAATAAAACGTAGGCTGCATTTTTGATAATTTTCACGCGGCTGAAGCTGCGGGGCGGGGTGTCCCTTTGACTGCTTAAATCTTTAAAACTACGCAACGGATTTTGATGTGGTTTTTTTTAATAGATAGAGTGATTCAAGAGGAAGTTTTATACAATGTATAATACTTCCTCTTGAATCACTCTATCTATCAATAAAAACGCATCAAAATCCATAGATAGGCATATAGAAAGCGACTTTGTTTTATACTATGTAGTGATATTGTGTAGGTACTACTGTATGTATCTCTATTAAGTTTTTTGTTCTGTGATATTATGGGTCTTTTTTGTGGCGTAATAACTTTATTAGCAACGAAAATTACAAGCAAGGAAAAGAAAATTACAACTGGTAAGTATTTACAATTGAAAGCATTGAGCTAACTGCAGACGGTAATTAAATGATTTTTATTTAAATAACAGTATTATTTCTTTATTTATATGAAGCACTACGTGAGTTAGATTCAAGATGTTAATCCAGTTATGGTAAAGGTTGAACCACTAAAATAGACACGTCCGTAAACATTCTGAAACTCGTTTTTTTAAATATATTATGCAGCCTTTATACAGCTTCCTTATTTGTATTTTTAGCACTACTGCGATCATCATAAGTAAGTATAGACTAGATTCCTATTAAAATCTAATAGTAGATAATAATAAATGTCACATGGCGTGATGTCACGAGCCCCCACTTTTTAACTTTAATGGGATTTATCTTGGTCATTTTCTGTTTGATTCACAAAAGAATAAATACGTGACCAATAGTAAGAAATTTTCTTCAAAATCTAATTCACTGACTAAGTAAATAGAATAATACGTACATATTTTTTGACCCAGGAAACTACCCTAATAGGGTGTACCTACCTGGTGCGATATGATTGTCATGTAACTAACTACTTATGTTACTTGAATGAAATTTGGTATGTAGATAGTTTAGGACATTAGGACCTAGAATAGGACATAGGCTATTAAAATTTGGAAATTTTAACCTCTGAGAGGGTTAAATAGGGTGGTAAAGATTGTATGTAAAATATTTTTTCCTTGGTTCGATTCCCTCAAAACTCAGTATAAATAAACTATGGACTGAATAATTAAACAAGTATTTTTTATTTTTACATAATAACCCCTAGGGGGTGTGCAATAAATTTGTGAAATAAGTACGAAAAAAAAACTCTGGTTCGCGGGTGAAGCCGCGGGGCGCATCTAGTAAGTTCATATTCCGTAGACCTACGTCATATATTCATATTCTGTAGGTACCTACGTCATATGTTCATATTCTGTAGGTACCTACGTCATAGTTTCATATTCTGTAGGTACCTACGTCATAGGTTCATATTCCGTAGGTACATATGTCAAATTGACACCATTGCATTGTCTCACTATGTCATTATGTCACGGTCACACGCACTCTACGCCAAGGTGTCACGGAAGACGAGATACATGTAATAATAATTGGTCCCGGAGCTAACAATATATCTATTTAATGTATTGTATTAGGGATATACTTAAGTCATCTAGTACCCATAACACAAGCTCTGCTTAGCTTGGGGCTAGATGATGCTGTGTGGATTGTCCGGTATTATTTAGGTATTTATTGATTAGGTACCTGTTGATAAAGTTACAGGTGAGTACTTAACTATTATGTGGACTGTCCGAAATTTTTATTTATTTATTTATTAAAATGTCAAGTTATTATTTACATTAAGTAATATTTTCAAAAAAGTCAAATCTTACAGGAGATAAAGTTTCGTTATCTACAATAAGCTTCCTATGAAATAAATGGCGCATTACTGAGTCCACAAAATACTTATTCTAAAAAAGATTTCGCTGTTTCTGGAAAGATTATCTCTTTTTAATGTGCTTAATAAAAGAACAAGCGAACGGACGAACTTTTGTAACTCTTTAGCAAGTAGCCCGATTTGCTTCTTTACAGAGAAATTTTTGAACAAATGTTTCAGGAATTTAAAAATACTTTTAGAATACGTTGTTTTGCGCCGAATTGGAATGTCTGTGAAGGATGCTTAGGTAGGTATAACCTGCAAGTTCTATGTATTGACACAACACATGTTTCAGAATTTTCAAAAAATCTACAAAATGGATACCTAAAATGAGTAAGTAGGCTGAAGAGCAGGACAAATCGTAGTGTCTTGTCTATAGCGTACACAGGGTAATTATAAAACTGTGTACCTAATCAATATCCAAAGTGAGTTTTATTCGTTACATACCTCTATATTTCATATTACACACATCATCATCATGTTTTTATTTAATTTTATTCAAGATCTCTTTTGTCCTCTTCTTCTTCTGGACTGGAAAAAAGTTTTCATATTCTAATTCTTCAAAATTAGAATATGAAATTGTATGTTTTATTTTGCGTTCTGAATTTTCAAAGTTTACCTGCTAATAATATGACTACATATAAAACCTCCTTTTCGTAAAGAATAAAAAGAAAAAAAAACTCACAACAGAATTCCTTTTTCAAAAACTTAAATTACACTGACGACACTCTTGCACTGTTCACAATAACTGAATAAAAACATCGAACTCTTGACTTTACGCTGTCTGTAGGTACTAGGTATGTAATGTATCTGCAATGACGATTTTTAATTATTCTTCTGGTAATTACCTAGACAGATGCATTCCAGCAAAGAACATATACCTACTCTTTCCAAGCGGAAAATCATCATCATAATCAACCTATTTTAGTCTTAGTCCACGTCTGGACATAGGACTCCTAATGATGGCCATATAAAACTCAATATACAATGTTTGTAAAGCTTACCCACACATAAAACTCACTTTCTTGATGAATATTTTCACCGAAATTGCAATAAGCAGGTACGATCTCTCTCCTACACTTGATTCCCATACATGTGGTAAATAATAAGAAAATAATAGAGCTATGGCGCTCATTAGGGGAGGCCTATGTCCAGCAATGGACTAATATAGACTGATGTTTAAAAGTTCCTTTGTCTATGTTTTTATTCATATTTAAGTCTAAAGAAATAAGGTTGGTGGTAATTGATTTCTATGCTGAAAACTACAAACTAAGGTTTTTACCGTAGTTTGTAGTTTTCAGCATAGAAATGCTCTTAGGTAAACAGAAGAATTCTTCCCCATAAATTTGAAAAAATTTGGCAGGGTAGGCATCTACTCCAATACTGCTACTGCTTGCTTATGCATGTCCAGGATCGTATTCAATGCACCTAGGTGTTTACTAGGTAGTAAGGTACGTTAGGTACCTACCTACTTAAGCAAATAAATAAAGTAAAAGTATAAATATCCCAAAATAATTTACAAAATCATAAAAATAAAATCGACATCGTTGATATTACCTCCTTCGTACCTACCTAAAAACTTTTAAACGTTTTGGTTTTAAAAAATAGGTAACTCACATTGATATGTTCCTTTTTCAAAAATTTAAACGACACCCAACCACTGTACACTACTGAATGAACATGAATTTAGGCATTCAACCTCCTCGCTCCGTACCTACTATGACGAAACTTGTTGCACTATTACTACTTACTCTGTGGCAATATTCGTGGTACTGTACTTGCCTAGTTGAGAAATAAGGAGGCTGTGCAGTGCCGCAAACTTTGTTGTGAAAGATAAAGTGCACACAGTTTCTCTGTGCATATTGATATTGAAATTTAAGTATATTTTTTTTTTGAAATTATTATGTTAGTAGGTTATGTATGTTAGTAGGTACGTGTGAAGGTGAAATTACTCTGTAGTTAAAAAAAAAAACAAATTACTCTGTAGTATTTAACGTGAAATTACTCTGTATTCTCCTATTTTAAACTTAAGCGATAAGATAGAACAAAAAATTAAAATTATTGATCGGTATTTATCGCAGCAGAAAACGTTTATCCCAACGGCTATCGACAATCTTTGAAGTAAACGTGTCTTTGAGTGCAGACCGCGATTCGGCAAACGTACAGTACACAGTGTAGGACACCCTCTGGCGAAAGAAGACAGGGTGCTATGGTGCAGGCCTATGCCCAGCTGTGGACTTATATAGGTTGATTATGATGATTTATCGCAATTATTTACACATTCTCCGACGTTTCAAAAGGTTTATTTACACACTGATAATTAAACACAACTGCATCGCGCACCGACCAAGACAGACGTTGCTTTTTTCTTTATTAACAACTAGCGACCCGCCCCGGCTTCGCACGGTTTTATTATACGTATAAACCTTCCTCTTGAATCACTCTATCTATTAAAAAAAACCGCATCAAAATCCGTTGCGTGGTTTTACAGATTTTTAAGCAGTCAAAGGGACATAGGGACAGAAAAAGCGACTTTGTTTTATACTATGTAGTGATTCAGCAAGAGACATTAGATAGACGTTCTATCGGCCACCTATAAACTTCTGCTGAGTGCTCTAGAGTATGTGATTGTGCCCGACCTTCTCTGGATCCGAAGAATACCTACTTATTAGGTACTCCTCCATCGGTGTATCGCCTGAAGCAGCCAGTACCTATCAGGTCAGTGGTGCAATGTATTATACACCTCACATCAGCAGAATTGTTCTACCCTTTTGCCATTCCCTTGCCATTTATATATCTTCGTTAATTTCCATAAAAATCTAAACCTTATACCGCCAGCAAATTCTCGAAAGATTGTTAAATATCGCACATCACTACATTTTATAAAACAAAGTCGCTTTCTCTGTCACTATGTCCTTACTTATGTCCCTATATTCCTATGTCCCTTTGAATGCTTAAATCTTTAAAAGTACGCAACAGATTTTGATGCGGTTTTTTTTATAGATAGAATGATTCAAGAGGAAGGTATAAATGTATAATAAAACCGTGCGAAGCGGGGGTGGGTCGCTAGTACGTTATAAAATGAAAATGAACTTTATAGAAAAAAAAGTCCTGCAGCTGAACTCTCCATAATCGTTTCGTTCTGCCGATTGTGAAGAGACAGAGAGATTTTTGCACACACACTTGTGCACTAAAAGGTCTTGCGCCATCTGACGACCGATGTGGCGCGGTGGGCGAAGGTCCGCCTGCGACGCAGGAGGTTGCGGGTTCGATTCCCGCCTCGGAACAAATTTGTGTACGATCTGCAGAAATTTGTTCCGTTGGTCTGGGTGTTTAATATGTATAATAAAAAATATCTATCTATGTATATTATGTATTAAATATATCAGTTATCTAGTACCCATAACACAAGCTTTGAGTAGCTTACTTTGGGGCTAGATAATGCTGTGTGGATTGTCCAGCATTATTTATTATTTATTTATTATCTTCCACTAAATAAATCGCTTCACCATTCTAATAGTATCGTGTCAAAATGACAGTGTTAAACTCTTTTTGGTATTCTACTAGCACAAACGGAACGTAATACTTGATCTTAGGCACAAACTTTTTGAGGTTCATTAATAGCTGTAACGATTAGGTACGTTTATGACTACCAATTCGACATTATAATTACGAAAGTCTCTTCAAGCGCTAAAATAGAAGAATACCATGGAAGTATATAATACCCTCAGACTATAGAACTATCGTAATACCTTATGAATAAATAATAACTCTGTTTTTGTCTATTCTTATGGTAATACTACTTATCATCTCTACACTATTACTCTATTCTAGTAGGTACATGGAAGTAGGTAATACTACCTACTTATTACTTCCATGTAGAATACCAAATGCAAAAACGTCATCATGATAGTACGACGCCATTGATACCTTTGTTTTGAAATAAGTGGAATTTGGCCCCAATAGTGAAGCGAGTAGGTAAGTCAGTGCAAAATGAGATGAATGCAGTTATAACTAATGCTATTCAAAAAGCATAGGCGCGATGAGCGTGGCTTGTATGTACATCACTACATAGCATAAAACAAAGTCGCTTTCTCTGTCCCTCCCTATGTATCTTTAAAACTACGCAACGGATTTTGATGCGGTTTCTTTTAATAGATAGAATGATTCAAGAGGAAGGTTTATACGTATAATAAAAACGTGTGAAGCCAGGGCGGGTCGCTAGTCACTAATATAAATAAAATGGGTTTGTACGGGGATTTCAAGACCCTGGCGCCGAAAAATCTGAATGTTAGGGGATTTTTGTGACTTTCAGTTGAATCTCGAAGATAGGTATATACTTATATATATAGGTACTTTTCTTGCATCGCTAATGGTTTATTCCGTGACGATGATGGTGAGAGGCCCGACGCATGACACTATTATTCGCATGGGAGTTTGGGAGGTCCATTGTGTGGGACGCTACATGCTTCCCATCTTCCAAGGACGAAGGCTGGTGTGGCGGCAGATCTGGCTGAGGATCTCAAGAGGCGCAAATATGCAGATCTCGACAGAACTTACTTATAGACTATTTGCAACTGCATCGCTTAAAAACAGGAAGTACCTACTTACTTAAATTAACATTACAAAACAGACAAGTAATGGAATTGGCGGTCTTATCGCTTAACGCGATTTCGAGTGGTTTTATTTTCTTTGGCGTGCGAAGAATAATGGACAATATACCTAACTACCACTCTTTTAATCTCACCCTTTTAATCCCACACTTTTGTTCCACACTTTAATCCCACGAATTAATCTCTCTCTTGTTTTGTTTAATGCAGGCAAACCCAAATTATCGTAGTTAATTTTATATTTTTGGGGGATTATTATTATAAGAATCATACTAGAGAATTTGAATGTCGAAGTTCAGAGCATTTAAATAACCGCTTGTATCGTATTGCTTACGGTGATTGTGGTACCTATTGATTGCGTTCTGTCTGCCATTGACATTGAGCCATCAACAAGTCAACTCTATTGACAACATGACTTTGACGTGAGAGAGCCACTTATAAGAAGTTGAAGTTGTTTTCACTATCTAAAATTGTAATGAAATAGAAATAAATTTGAGAGACTTTTATGAAAATAGAAGCTAGATTAGGATTAGATCTAAAAAACTTGCGAGCCCAATACGTTCTACTATAACTACACTTCCGATAATATACATTTTTTATGGATTAACAGCTAAAGTAAGCAGGTAAAATGATTTCAATATGTAACTTATAAACTGAAGACTTCGAATTATATTATCCATCTCAAACCCAAACATTAATTAATTTTGTTACGTTTAATACCCACTATTTATCTTTTTTTTACCTTTTACCCTTTTATTTACCTTTGTACCCAGAAAAACAACTAATAGATGTACAAAAGTAAATAGGTAATTCTGGACAATCCACAGCAAAATCTAGCCCCAATCTAAGCAGAGATTGTAAATCAATTAAATCTTAAACCTATTATAAAACACTATTAACCCCAGAACAAATATTAGCAGATCTTACAAACATTCGACCCAAGGTGGGAATTGAATCTACAATCAATCCAATTGTCCATCAGACCAGCAGACGCACTGAAAAATACCATCCGTACCTGGTCGATATTCCACAATGTCGAACTAAAAAATTTAGCTCATCGTTCATAATAAGCACGGCCAGAGAGTGGAATGAGCTTCCAGCGTCTGTTTTCCCGCTAGAGTACGATCTCGGAGTCTTCAAATCAAGAGTGAATAAGTTCCTTCTGGGAAAGCGTGCTCCATCTTAGGCCACATCTTCATTTACCTGGGATAGTGGCCAAACGCTCGACCATTTTTAATAAAAAAAAAAAAATTGTAAAAAGGCTTCCTCTATTATATCTGATTATTTAGATTATAAAAAAGCTTGGGACGAGCTTTGCTCCAACTTCAAAACTAACAAGGTAAAGGTTTCTCGCTTCTTTACTTTACCTTAAAAAGATCGAAGTGAACAAAAATCAAAGTGAGCATTTATTTCCTAGTTTTAATTATTTATAAAATGAATTTAATAAAGTGTCCTGTAAGGCTTAAGGAAATAAAGCACTTTGACTTTAACCTCCAGCGTTGCAGATTGTCCTTTGCCCACAGTGTGACAATGATCTTCAACTCATCGGGTTAATATAAACTATTAATTCACAGGCTATAAGTTGAAGATGGGCTCTGAACAATCCACATCCCAGCATCCAAAGAGGCCGAATCAACGTCCACCTCCTGTTAGAAGGGGACACACAATTGCAGTTCCTAATGTTCCAGGTTTGTATCTAGCAATAGAACACAGGGCTAATATCAATCTTACTTTTATAATAAATGGGAAAGTCTGTTGATGTAGGTAATCTCCATAAGTACTTAAGTTATTGAGATGAAATTTGGTATTTACTTAAATAGATTAGGACCTAGAATAACACATAGGATAAAATTTGGAAATTTTAACTTCTGAGGTAGACGTGCGCGCCGATATCAAATTTGCCGGCGTGGCTTGATTGTTTCCTATTTTTTAAGTAGGTATCGTAAAACGGGGTAGGGTGGGTGTACCAGTAACAAACCGATTTAGCAACATTTTAAAAGTAATTTTGATGTTGTGACTTAATTAAATATTACAACAACCATTGTAAAAAAAGAATAACCTGCTTCTAGTCTACCATAGAATAAAGTAGCTTATTCGGATTAACTTTAGTTAATAGGTTTTTTTTATTTAATAATTAATGTGAAAAGTTGAATGTGCCTAAGGTGGACCAGCTTGTACCAGCAATAGACCAGACCTTGTGCCAGTAGTGAACCAGGAAATAAAACAATTGCTTTAAATGAACAAAATTATTATAACAAGTCCTGAAATTAACAATCATCATCATCAACCTATATTAGTCCACTGCTGGACATAGGCCTCCCCCAATGAGCGCCATAGCGCCCTGTCTTCAGTTTGAATCATCCAGCATCTGCCAGCAGTCTTTCGCAGATCGTCATCTCACCTGGCCGGAGGGCGTCCTAAACTACGTTTACCGAGTCGCGGTCTCCACTCAAGAACAAATTTACCCCAACGGTTGTCGGTTCTTCGCGAGATATGACCGGCCCATTGCCACTTCAGCTTGCTAATTCTTTGAGCTACGTCGATAACTTTGGTTCTCTCTCGGATGTATTCGTTACGAATTCTATCCTTCAGAGAGTACAAGTTTCATGTAAAACTTAAATGGTAGAAAGGTAATAACTAATTTGATAACTAGATATTTATGAAGTGTTAAATATCACTTACATAATCATAGCTGGCAATAAAATATTTATGAATTATAATGAATAAACAAATCTAATACAAATGAAAATACAAAAAAAAATATGTTATAACGTTTTTTTCGGCATCATTATGTCTGTTAAAAATATAGGTGGTCTGTTACTGGTACAAACTCGTAGTATAGATATCACCAGTAACAAACCACTGGTCTATAACAGGAACATTGTGGATATTTTTTTTTTAAATAATGTATACATACAGTGTAATTAAGTAAACAAAAATGAAGAAGAAACATTAAACAAATTGTCAAAAAGAGAGCATCCAGGAGGTGTCTAGGATGATGGAGAGCATCCAGGAGGTGTCATGATGGAGAGCATCCAGGAGGTGTCTAGGATGATGGAGAGCATCCAGGAGGTGTCTTTTATGATGGAGAGCATCCAGGGGGTGTCTTTGATGATGGAGAGCATCCAGGAGGTGTCTTTGATGATGGAGAGAATCCAGGAGGTGTCTAGTATGATGGAGAACATCCAGGAGGTGTCATGATGGAGAGCATCCAGGAGGTGTCTAGGATGATGGAGAGCATCCAGGAGGTGTCTTTGATGATGGAGAGCATCCAGGGGGTTTCTTTGATGATGGAGAGCATCCAGGGGGTGTCTTTGATGATGTAGAGCATCCAGGGGGTGTCTTTGATGATGGAGAGCATCCAGGAGGTGTCTGATGATGGAGAGCATCCAGGGGGTTTCTTTGATGATGGAGAGCATCCAGGGGGTTTCTTTGATGATGGAGAGCATCCAGGGGGTGTCTTTGATGATGTAGAGCATCCAGGTGTCTTTGATGATGGAGAGCATCCAGGAGGTGTCTATGATGATGGTGTCTTTGATGATGGAGAGCATCCAGGGGGTGTCTTTGATGATGGAGAGTATCCAGGGGGTGTCTTTGATGATGGAGAGCATCCAGGAGGTGTCTTTGATGATGGAGAGCATCCAGGAGATGTCTAGGATGATGGAGAGCATCCAGGAGGTGTCTTTGATGATGTAGAGCATCCAGGAGGTGTTTTTGATGATGGAGAGCATCCAGGAGGTGTCTTTGATGATGGATAGCATCCAGGACGTGTCTTTGATGATGGATAGCATCCAGGGGGTGTCTTTGATGATGTAGAGCATCCAGGGGTGTCTTTGATGATGGAGAGCATCCAGGAGCTGTCTATGATGATGGAGAGCATCCAGGAGGTGTCTTTGATGATGGAGAGCATCCAGGGGGTTTCTTTGATGATGGAGAGCATCCAGGGGGTGTCTTTGATGATGGAGAGCATCCAGGAGGTGTCTTTGATGATGGAGAGCATCCAGGGGGTTTCTTTGATGATGGAGAGCATCCAGGGGGTGTCTTTGATGATGGAGAGCATCCAGGGGGTGTCTTTGATGATGGAGAGCATCCAGGGGGTGTCTTTGATGATGGAGAGCATCCAGGGGGTTTCCTTGATGATGGAGAGCATCCAGGGGGTGTCTTGGATGATGGAGAGCATCCAGGGGGTGTCTGATGATGTAGAGCATCCAGGGGGTGTCTTTGATGATGGAGAGCATCCAGGAGGTGTCTATGATGATGGAGAGCATCCAGGAGGTGTCTTTGATGATGGTGAGCATCCAGGGGGTTTCTTTGATGATGGAGAGCATCCAGGGGGTGTCTTTGATGATGGAGAGCATCCAGGGGGTGTCTTTGATGATGGAGAGCATCCAGGGGGTGTCTTGGATGATGGAGAGCATCCAGGGGGTGTCTGATGATGTAGAGCATCCAGGGGGTGTCTTTGATGATGGAGAGCATCCAGGAGGTGTCTATGATGATGGAGAGCATCCAGGAGGTGTATTTGATGATGGAGAGCATCCAGGGGGTTTCTTTGATGATGGAGAGCATCCAGGGGGTGTCTTTGATGATGGAGAGCATCCAGGGGGTGTCTTTGATGATGGAGAGCATCCAGGGGGTGTCTAGTATGATGGAGAGCATCCAGCATGTGTCTTGGATGATGGAGAGCATCCAGGGGGTGTCTTTGATGATGGAGAGCATCCAGGTGGTGTCTAGGATGATGGAGAGCATCCAGGAGGTGTCTTTGATGATGGAGAGCATCCAGGGGGTGTCTAGGATGATGGAGAGCATCCAGAAGGTGTCTTTGATGATGGAGAGCATCCAGGAGGTGTCTAGGATGATGGAGAGCATCCAGGAGGTGTTTTTGATGATGGAGAGCATCCAGGGGATGTCTAGGATGATGGAGAGCATCCAGGGGGTGTCTTTGATGATGGAGAGATTCCAGGAGGTGTCTAGGATGATGGAGAGCATCCAGGGGGTGTCTTTGATGATGTAGAGCATCCAGGGGTGTCTTTGATGATGGAGAGCATCCAGGAGCTGTCTATGATGATGGAGAGCATCCAGGAGGTGTCTTTGATGATGGAGAGCATCCAGGGGGTTTCTTTGATGATGGAGAGCATCCAGGGGGTGTCTTTGATGATGGAGAGCATCCAGGGGGTGTCTTTGATGATGGAGAGCATCCAGGGGGTGTCTTTGATGATGGAGAGCATCCAGGGGGTGTCTTTGATGATGGAGAGCATCCAGGAGGTGTCTATGGTGATGGAGAGCATCCAGGAGGTGTCTTTGATGATGGAGAGCATCCAGGGGGTTTCCTTGATGATGGAGAGCATCCAGGGGGTGTCTTGGATGATGGAGAGCATCCAGGGGGTGTCTGATGATGTAGAGCATCCAGGGGGTGTCTTTGATGATGGAGAGCATCCAGGAGGTGTCTATGATGATGGAGAGCATCCAGGAGGTGTCTATGATGATGGAGAGCATCCAGGGGGTGTCTTTGATGATGGAGAGCATCCAGGGGGTTTCTTTGATGATGGAGAGCATCCAGGGGGTTTCTTTGATGATGGAGAGCATCCAGGGGGTGTCTTTGATGATGTAGAGCATCCAGGTGTCTTTGATGATGGAGAGCATCCAGGAGGTGTCTATGATGATGGAGAGCATCCAGGAGGTGTCTTTGATGATGGAGAGCATCCAGGGGGTTTCTTTGATGATGGAGAGCATCCAGGGGGTGTCTTTGATGATGGAGAGCATCCAGGAGGTGTCCATGATGATGGAGAGCATCCAGGGGGTTTCTTTGATGATGGAGAGCATCCAGGGGGTGTCTTTGATGATGGAGAGCATCCAGGGGGTGTCTTTGATGATGTAGAGCATCCAGGGGGTGTCTTTGATGATGGAGAGCATCCAGGAGGTGTCTATGATGATGGAGAGCATCCAGGAGGTGTCTTTGATGATGGAGAGCATCCAGGGGGTGTCTTTGATGATGGAGAGCATCCAGGGGGTGTCTTTGATGATGGAGAGCATCCAGGGGGTGTCTTTGATGATGGAGAGCATCCAGGAGGTGTCTATGATGATGGAGAGCATCCAGGAGGTGTCTTTGATGATGGAGAGCATCCAGGAGGTGTCTTTGATGATGGAGAGCATCCAGGAGATGTCTAGGATGATGGAGAGCATCCAGGAGGTGTCTTTGATGATGTAGAGCATCCAGGGGGTTTCTTTGATGATGGAGAGCATCCAGGGGGTTTCTTTGATGATGGAGAGCATCCAGGGGGTGTCTTTGATGATGTAGAGCATCCAGGTGTCTTTGATGATGGAGAGCATCCAGGAGGTGTCTATGATGATGGAGAGCATCCAGGAGGTGTCTTTGATGATGGAGAGCATCCAGGGGGTTTCTTTGATGATGGAGAGCATCCAGGGGGTGTCTTTGATGATGGAGAGCATCCAGGAGGTGTCCATGATGATGGAGAGCATCCAGGGGGTTTCTTTGATGATGGAGAGCATCCAGGGGGTGTCTTTGATGATGGAGAGCATCCAGGGGGTGTCTTTGATGATGTAGAGCATCCAGGGGGTGTCTTTGATGATGGAGAGCATCCAGGAGGTGTCTATGATGATGGAGAGCATCCAGGAGGTGTCTTTGATGATGGAGAGCATCCAGGGGGTGTCTTTGATGATGGAGAGTATCCAGGGGGTGTCTTTGATGATGGAGAGCATCCAGGAGGTGTCTTTGATGATGGAGAGCATCCAGGGGGTTTCTTTGATGATGGAGAGCATCCAGGGGGTGTCTTTGATGATGGATAGCATCCAGGGGGTTTCTTTGATGATGGAGAGCATCCAGGGGGTGTCTTTGATGATGGAGAGCATCCAGGGGGTGTCTTTGATGATGGAGAGCATCCAGGAGGTGTCTATGATGATGGAGAGCATCCAGGAGGTGTCTTTGATGATGGAGAGCATCCAGGGGGTTTCTTTGATGATGGAGAGCATCCAGGGGGTGTCTTTGATGATGGAGAGCATCCAGGGGGTTTCTTTGATGATGGAGAGCATCCAGGGGGTGTCTTTGATGATGGAGAGCATCCAGGGGGTGTCTTTGATGATGGAGAGCATCCAGTGGGTGTCTTTGATGATGGAGAGCATCCAGGGGGTGTCTTTGATGATGGAGAGCATCCAGGAGGTGTCTTGGATGATGGAGAGCATCCAGGGGGTGTCTTTGATGATGGAGAGCATCCAGGGGGTGTTTTTGATGATGGAGAGCATCCAGGAGGTGTCTAGGATGATGGAGAGCATCCAGGAGGTGTCTTTGATGATGGAGAGCATCCAGGAGGTGTCATTGATAATGGAGAGCATCCAGGAGATGTCTAGGATGATGGAGAGCATCCAGGAGGTGTCTTTGATGATGTAGAGCATCCAGGAGGTGTTTTTGATGATGGAGAGCATCCAGGAGGTGTCTTTGATGATGGATAGCATCCAGGAGGTGTCTAGTATGATGGAGAGCATCCAGGAGGTGTCTTTGATGATGGAGAGCATCCAGGGGGTGTCTTTGATGATGGAGAGCATCCAGGGGGTGTCTTGGATGATGGAGAGCATCCAGGGGGTGTCTGATGATGTAGAGCATCCAGGGGGTGTCTTTGATGATGGAGAGCATCCAGGAGGTGTCTATGATGATGGAGAGCATCCAGGGGGTTTCCTTGATGATGGAGAGCATCCAGGGGGTTTCTTTGATGATGGAGAGCATCCAGGGGGTGTCTTTGATGATGGAGAGCATCCAGGGGGTGTCTTTGATGATGGAGAGCATCCAGGGGGTGTCTTTGATGATGGAGAGCATCCAGGGGGTGTCTAGTATGATGGAGAGCATCCAGGAGGTGTCTTTGATGATGGAGAGCATCCAGGGGGTGTCTTTGATGATGGAAAGCATCCAGGGGGTGTCTTTGATGATGGAGAGCATCCAGGGGGTGTCTTTGATGATGGAGAGCATCCAGGGGGTGTCTTTGATGATGGAGAGCATCCAGGGGGTGTCTTTGATGATGTAGAGCATCCAGGGGTGTCTTTGATGATGGAGAGCATCCAGGAGCTGTCTATGATGATGGAGAGCATCCAGGAGGTGTCTTTGATGATGGAGAGCATCCAGGGGGTTTCTTTGATGATGGAGAGCATCCAGGGGGTGTCTTTGATGATGGAGAGCATCCAGGGGGTGTCTTTGATGATGGAGAGCATCCAGGGGGTGTCTTTGATGATGGAGAGCATCCAGGGGGTGTCTTGGATGATGGAGAGCATCCAGGGGGTGTCTGATGATGTAGAGCATCCAGGGGGTGTCTTTGATGATGGAGAGCATCCAGGAGGTGTCTATGATGATGGAGAGCATCCAGGAGGTGTCTTTGATGATGGAGAGCATCCAGGGGGTTTCTTTGATGATGATGGAAACTGGAAATGCCTAGATACCTACTCATCTATGCTTATCGTAGAAACAGATAATATCACAGTGATATAATTATACTTACTTAATATCACAGTGATATAATCACAGATATCACATTACAGTAGAAACTCGATTAACCGGACTAATTGATGTCGCTAGGCATTCGGATAATCGAAAATCCGGATAATCGAATGTATGAAGAATAGCGGGTTTTGTGCATAGTACGTATTTAATGGGTGCGGTAGTGTTAGCACAAACTAATATTGTTATCCGCTCTTTGCTCCTTTAGTATCCTGGAGCTTAATTCTCTCGCCCGAAAGATTTTGAACGTAATGACTCCAGTTTCATCAGTATTGTCATCAAAATCCAAGTCATAATTATGTTCATTAATTTTTTTCTTAAATTTTTGAGAGTTTGCTGCATCACGTATATTTTTTCTTCATCTGTTTTTTATTGAACTGCACCTAACTCTTTTTCACAAAGTAGTTGCCCAGTTGACCGTTTTTATAAAAACCAACAAAGCAAAGCGTCTTCTAAAGTTCATTTTAGGTTTCTTCATCATTTTCCGATGTTAACACCCGTCTTCACAATCTAATTTGCAGGTGTACAGCAAAATTGTTAGGTATTCATCTTAATATCACTTATCGTGGATGTACCTACACCAAATTTATTAGCTTACTTACTGTCGTAAGTAAGCTAATAAATTTGGTGTAGGCCGGTTTCTGATTTTTTTAATGAATCAATAACTTTTTTTTTTTACTTCAGCGATAATCGAACTCACATATGCTCACATTTATTATTGCTAACTAACTAAAACAATAACGAAAGGCGTGGGCAACGTACGAGTCTAATTCTGAGACGTTCATGCTTGCACAAATTCGACTTTTTTAATTTTCGAAGTTTTTTAATTTATTGGTCGCGGTCGGTAGTCCGGATAATCGCGAATCCGTATAACTGAGGGCCGGATAATCGAGTTTCTACTGTAATATAAATGTATGGATGGATGTTTGTTACATCTTCTTGTCAAAACTAGTGAAAATAACGGGATGAAATTTTGAATAGAAGTTGTCTAAAGGCTTGGAATAAAACTTATGCTCCTTTTTAATTTTCACGCGGTTGAAGCTGCGGGGAGCAGCTAGTAGATCCTACTATCCTACTAATATTACAAATGCGAAAGTTTGTTAGCATGGATGGATTGATAGATGGATGGATGTTTGTTACTCTTTCACGCATAAACTACTGAGCTGCTGAGCGATCACGCTAAAACCACCCATCCAAAATTGACATATGAAAGCCCTTATAATGGCCTTCGTAATTTGAAATTGTATGGAAAGGACGCGCGCGTTGGCCATTGAAATGGCTCAAGAATGTCAATTTGGATGGGCGGTTTTAGAGTAATTGCACAGCGGATCTGGATGAAATTCGGTACAGAGATGGATTATAGTCTGGAATAACACATAGGCCATAATTTATCCCGGATTTCCCACGGGAACGGGAATTACGCGGGTGAAACCGCGGGTCACTGCTAGTATTGTAATAAATAAGAAAGTTTTTATGGATAGATGTATGTTTCTAACTTCTTTAGGCACGCCATAACTAATGAACGAATTATGCGTATCATACCCTGAACAAACTGCATACCTAACATTTGTCCCGAGACGGGAATCGAAACTGCAACCTCCTGCGTCGCACCCGAACCTTTGTCCGCTTCGGCATAGACGTAGCGATTTGTATGAATTGTGTTAGTTTTTCAAAAATAAATCAGTTCTCATCACTACATAGTATAAAACAAAGTCGTTTTCTCTGTCCCTAGGTTAAAAAGTAGGTACCTAAATCAACAAAAAAAAACATGGTAAATTTCCCGCAATTCTAGTATCTGTTTTAATGCCATTACCTCCATGGTTACATCCCTATTGATTTATTAATAATATAGTACTTATGTACGTTATAATAATTATGTTATTATCATAAAGATCCTATAGGTAGGTACAGTTATCATTCTGTGGTATTATTTAATACTAATTGCAACCTTCGGCTTTGCCCGTGTTGTTCATTTGAAAGCGTTCAAAGGTATTTTTATTTTCAACTGGCGACCCGCCCCGGCTTCGCACGTTTTTATTATACGTATAAACCTTCCTCTTGAATCACTCTATCTATCAATAAAACCGCATCAAAATCCATAGATAGGGATATAGTAATTGACTTTGTTCTATACTATGTAGTGATATGATATTGTGTAGGTACTACTAATTCTCAAATAAAAAATAATAAATAAATAAAAATCAAAGTAGGTTCTCTATTAATTTTTTTGTTCTGTGATATTATGGGTCATTTTTGTGGCGTAATAACTTTATTAGCAACGAAAATTACAAGCAAGGAAAAGAAAATTACAACTGGTAAGTATTTACAATTGAAAGCATTGAGGTAACTGCAGACGGTAATTAACTGATTTTTATTCAAGTAACAGTATTATTTCTTTATTTATATGAAGCACTACGTGAGTTAGATTCAAGATGTTAATCCAGTTATGGTAAAGGTTGAACCACTAAAATAGACACGTCCGTAAACATTCTGAAACTTGTTTTTTTAAATATATTATGCAGCCTTTATACAGCTTCCTTATTTGTATTTTTAGCACTACTGCGATCATCATAAGTAAGTATAGACTAGATTCCTATTAAAATCTAATAGTAGATAATAATAAATGTCACATGGCGTGACGTCACGAGCCCCCACTTTTCAACTTTAATGGGATTTATCTTGGTCATTTTCTGTTTGATTCACAAAAGAAAAAATACGTGACCAATATTAAGAAATTTTCTTCAAAATCTAATTCACTGACTAAGTAAGTAAATAGAATTATTATTCTATTTACGTAGGTACTATTTTTTGACCCAGGAAACTACCCTAATAGGGTGTACCTACCTGGTGCGATATGATTGTCATGTACCTAACTACTTAAGTTACTTGAATGAAATTTGGTATGTAGATAGTTTAGGACCTAGAATAGGACATAGGCTATTAAAATTTGGAAATTTTAACCTCTGAGAGGGTTAAATAGGGTGGTAAAGTTTGTATGTAAAATATTTTTTCCTTGGTTCGATTCCCTCAAAACTCAGTATAAATAAACTATGGGTTAAATAGGGTGGTAAAGTTTGTATGTAAAATATTTTTTCCTTGGTTCGATTCCCTCAAAACTCAGTATAAATAAACTATGGGTTAAATAGGGTGGTAAAGTTTGTATGTAAAATATTTTTTCCTTGGTTCGATTCCCTCAAAACTCAGTATAAATAAACTATGGGTTAAATAGGGTGGTAAAGTTTGTATGTAAAATATTTTTTCCTTGGTTCGATTCCCTCAAAACTCAGTATAAATAAACTATGGGTTAAATAGGGTGGTAAAGTTTGTATGTAAAATATTTTTTCCTTGGTTCGATTCCCTCAAAACTCAGTATAAATAAACTATGGGTTAAATAGGGTGGTAAAGTTTGTATGTAAAATATTTTTTCCTTGGTTCGATTCCCTCAAAACTCAGTATAAATAAACTATGGACTGAATAATTAAACAAGTATTTTTTATTTTTACACAATAACCCCTAGGGGGTGTGCAATAAATTTGTGAAATTAGTACGAAAAAAAAACTCTGGTTCGCGGGTGAAGCCGCGGGGCGCATCTAGTAAGTTCATATTCCGTAGACCTACGTCATATGTTCATATTCTGTAGGTACCTACGTCATATGTTCATATTCTGTAGGTACCTACCTACGTCATAGTTTCATATTCTGTAGGTACCTACGTCATAGGTTCATATTCCGTAGGTACATATGTATGTCAAATTGACACCATTGTCTCACTATGTCATTATGTCACGGCATGTGTGTCACGGTCACACGCACTCTACGCCAAGGTGTCACGGAAGACGAGATGTAATAATAATTGGTCCCGGAGCTAACAATATATCTATTTAATGTATTGTATTAAGTACCCTTTGATTATATACTTGTCAGTAGGTACCCATAACACAAGCTCTGCTTAGCTTGGGGCTAGATGATGCTGTGTGGATTGTCCGGAAATATTTAGGTATTTATTGATTATGTACCTATTGATAAAGTTACAGGTGAGTACTTAACTATTATGTGGACTGTCCGGAATTATTTATTTATTTATTTATTAAAATGTCAAGTTATTATTTACATTAATATTTTCAAAAAAGTCAAATCTTACAGGAGATAAAGTTTCGTTATATATAATAATTCGAATTATATAATAAGCTTCCTATGAAATTAATGGCGCATTACTGAGTCCACAAAATACTTATTCTAAAAAAGATTTCGCTGTTTCTGGAAAGATTATCTCTTTTTAATATGCTTAATAAAAGAACAAGCGAACGGATGAACTTTTGTAACTCTTTAGCAAGTAGCCCGATTTGCTTCTTTACAGAGAAATTTTTGAACAAATGTTTCAGGAATTTAAAAATACTTTTAGAATACGTTGTTTTGCGCCGAATTGGAATGTCTGTGAAGGATGCTTAGGTATAACCTGCAAGTTCTATGTATTGACACAACACATGTTTCAGAATTTTCAAAAAATCTACAAAATGGATACCTAAAATGAGTAAGTAGGCTGAAGAGCAGGACAAATCGTAGTGTCTTGTCTATAGCGTACACAGGGTAATTATAAAACTGTGTACCTAATCAATATCCAAAGTGAGTTTTACTCGTTACATACCTCTATATTTCATTATTTAATACGCACATCATCATCATGTTTTATTTAATTTTATTCCAGATCTCTTTCGTCCTTCTTCTGGACTGGAAAAAAGTTTTCATATTCTAATTTTTCAAAATTAGAATATGAAATTGTATGTTCTAAATTGCGTTCTGAATTTTCAAAGTTTACCTGCTAATAATATGACTACATATAAAACCTCCTTTTCGTAAAGAATAAAAAGAAAAAAAACTCACAACAGAATTCCTTTTTCAAAAACTTAAATTACACTGACGACACTCTTGCACTGTTCACAATAACTGAATAAAAACATCGAACTCTTGACTTTACGCTGTCTGTAGGTACTAGGTATGTAATGTAGGTATCTGCGATGACGATTTTTAATTATTCTTCTGGTAATTACCTAGACAGATGCATTCCAGCAAAGAACATATACCTACTCTTTCCAAGCGGAAAATCATCATCATAATCAACCTATTTTAGTCTTAGTCCACGTCTGGACATAAGACTGCATGATGGCCATATAAAACTCAATAATACAATGTTTGTAAAGCTTACCCACACATAAAAATCACTTTATTGATGAATATTTTCACCGAAATTTCACTAAGCAGGTACGATCTCTCTCCTACACTTGATTCCCATACATGTGTTAAATAATTATTCGCTCATTAGGGGAGGCCTATGTCCAGCAATCTAAGATCAAGTAGGTATTACTACGTTCCGTAGCCAGCAGTGGACTAATATAGACTGATAATGATGATGTTTAAAAGTTCCTTTGTCTATGTTTTTATTCACATTTAGGTAAGTCTAAAGAAATAAGGTTGGTGGTATTTGATTTCTATGCTGAAAACTACAAACTAGGGTAAAACAAATGCTCTCAGGTAAAACAGAAGAATTTTTCCCCCTTAAATTTGAAAAAAATTGGAAGGGTAGGCACCTACTCCAATACTGCTACTGCTTGCTTATGCATGTCTAGGATCGTATTCAATGCACCTAGGTGTTTACTAGGTAGTAAGGTACGTTAGGTACCTACATAAGCAAATAAATAAAGCATAAGTTTAAATATACCGAAATAAATTACAAAATCATAAAAATAAAATCGACAGCGTTGATATTACCTCCTTCGTACCTAAAAACTTTAAACTTTTTGGTTGTAAAAAATAGGTTACTCACATCGATATGTTCCTTTTTCAAAAACTTAAACGACACCCAACCACTGTACACAACTGAATGAACATGAATTTAGGCATTCAACCTCCTCGCTCCGTACCTACTATGACGAAACTTGTTGCACTATTACTACTTACTCTGTGGCAATATTCGTGGTACTGTACTTGCCTAGTTGAGAAATAAGGAGGCTGTGCAGTGCCGCAAACTTTGTTGTTAAAGACAGAGTGCAAACAGTTTCTCTGTGCATATTGATATAGAAATTTAAGTATATATTTTTTTTAAATTATTATGTTATTAGGTAAATGTACGTGTGAAGGTGAAATTACTCTGTAGTTAAAAAAACAAATTACTCTGTAGTATTTAACATGAAATTACTCTGTAGTTTCTATAATTTTAAACTTAAGCGATTAGATAGAACAAATAATTAAAATTATTGATCGGTATTTATCGCAGCAGAAAACGTTTATCCCAACGGTTATCGACAATCGTTGGGGCAAACTTGTTCTTGAGTGCAGACCGCGATTCGGCAAACGTAGTGTAGGACACGCTCTGGCTAAAGAAGACAGGGTGCTATGGTGCAGGCCTATGTCCAGCTGTGGACTTATATAGGTTGATGATGATGATTTATCGCAATTTTTACACATTCTCCGGCGTTCCAATAGGTTTGTTTTACACAATGATAATTAAAGCCACGGGATGCGTCATCCCGTTGAAACGTCGTCGTCGGAAAAGATCGGTAAACAACGCGACACCTACATTGTTCGATTCTGCTGAAAAAAATTGAGGTAGTTTTACATCACTAAGCCATTTGGGAACGCTCTGAATGGCTAAAACACAACTGCATCGCGCACCGTTTCGTTCTGCCGATTGTGAAGAGAGATAGAGATTTTTGTACACACACTTGTGCACTAAAAGGTCTTGCGCCCTTCCAATAAATAAATCGCTTCACCATTACAATAGTATCGTGTCAAAATGACAGTGTTAAACTCTTTTTGTATTCTACTAGCACAAAATCTTGGCACACACTTTTTTGAGGTTCATTAATAGCTGTAACGATTAGGTACGTTTATGACTACCAATTCGACATTATAATTATGAAAGTCTCTTCAAGGGCAAAAATAGTAGAATACCATGGAAGTAATACTATTTATTTATTACTCTACACTATTACTCTATTCTAGTAGGTACATGGAAGTAGGTAATACTAGGTACTTATTACTTCCATGTATGAAGAATAATGCAAAAACGTCATTTTAGCCATCTTGATAGTATGACGCCATTGAGACCTTTGTTTAGAAATAAGTGGAATTTGGCCCCAATAGTGCAGCGAGTACCTAGTCAATGCAAAATGAGATGAATGCAGTTAGGTATTATGCTATTCAAAAAGCATAGGCGCGATGCGCGTGGCTTGCACATCACTACATAGTATAGTACCTATAAAACAAAGTCGCTTTCTCTGTCCCTATGTATCTTTAAAACTACGCAACGGATTTTGATTTTTTTAATAGATAGAGTGATTCAAGAGGAAGGTTTAAACGTATAATAAAAACGTGTGAAGCCGGGGCGGGTCGCTAGTCACTAATATAAATAAAATGGGTTTGTACGGGGATTTCAAGACTTTTGTCTAATAATCCCCTGGCACACAGGTATGTAGCCGATGCAATTAGTACCTACCATTAGTACCTACCTAGATAATTGCAGCATTGTTTAATGCAGGCAAACCTAAAATAACATAATAAATTTTATATTTTTGGGGGATTATTATTATAAGAATCACAATAAAGAATCATGCTAGAGAATTTGAATGTCGAAGTTCAGAGCATTAACCGCTTGTATCGTATTGAGGGTGATTGTGATACCTGGGCATTTTTTTTAAAAAACGTCCATGCGTTTTTTTAGGTGTCCTACAAGTTCATTAATACTTTTCATAAAAACTAGTCCATTGCTAGATATTAAAATACTTATTTTATGTTTTATAGTTTTATTTGCGATTAAAAAACATATTATTAGAACTTTTTTAATACAAAAAATTGTAAAATAAGAGTAAAATAGCTTCCGAGACCCCTTAAAAATGGTTGTCCTACAGCGGTGGACCGACTTTTGACTCTAGATTATTTTTTAACTCGGTTTGGATGAAGGTTAAAACTGGATTATTTATGTTTAAATTTAGGAAGGCCATCATATTCAAACGTAAAATGCGGGACTTTTCATACAAAAATAATAACTTTTTATCAATTAAATTGTGTCCTATGATTTTGGACATAAGTGGAATTCCATTTTGTAACTGCAATATCTCCGTATTATTTTGAAAAAACTACTGTAATCACAGAATTTATTATTCCTGGTAACATGACTCATCGATACCACCAGTTTAAAATTGGTTGTCAAAGAGCGTTCTGTCATTATTCGTGTCTGAACTTGCAGAGCGTTACCGTGGCGTTTTTTTCTTCCAGTTTGTAACTGCATTTTAGACTGATAAGGCTTGAGTTTTTGTAAAAAAAAAGTAACGAAATGATTACTGTATAATGTATTAAATGAATTATTGAGTCTCCAAAGGTCTCAACTGTTTGAAAATAAAAATTGATGAAGCACTTGATAAAGATGAAGAACACACGACAAATAAACCACGACACAACATTTCTCTGATTAATGTGTTAGGAATAATAAATACCGAAAAAAGTAAAACTGCAAGAATAATAGATTTTCAGGAGAAAAATTTCGAACATTGTAAAGCCAACTTTACGTTTTCCATTTCGTAACTGCTCCTTTACATTTTGTAACTGTCTCATATTTTTAATTGGGAAAATATTTTTTTTCTCGATTGTTTTAAAGGGCACTCGCTGATATTTTTGTTATTTTTGTTGTAGTATTACAAGAGCTATTCGATGAAAAAAAATGCGGTCCCTGAGACTGCTTTACCATGCTTAAAACACAATGTTTTCATTGCAAAGTTTCCCAAAAGTAACAAAGTGGATATATTCTGGCTTAAATAAAAATAACTAATGCTTTTCTTCATCGTTAGGTTTTATTTTCTATTCAATATCATGTTTTTAAAGCAATTAAACATATTAAATTCATTGAGGATTATTGTGGTATTATTTTATTTGATTTTAAAAAAAGTAACCAAATGGAAACCTGGTGTACCTCCTGATCTCTTAAAAGTTAAATATCTTTTGAAAATGCTATTTGTTTGTTATTTTGCTGCTATCACATAAATCTCTAAGGAAAGGCGAATCATTTTAAATAAGTTAGATATTCCTAAAATGATCTTTATTTTTTCACTCCATTTTGTAACCGGGACAAATTTCTACGAAAATGCCCACCTACCTATTGATTGCTTTCTGGGCATATTTTTTTTTGTTGTCTTATGCGTTTATCCAATGTCCTCCCAACCTTTATTGCATTTTTGAAAAATATAAATGTTTCCTACCCAAACTTAAATTTTAATGTGAAATTATACATTATAGGCCTCGAGAATATGTTAAAATATCATTCAATCATCAAAGATTTGCTTTTAAAAATTAACTTTGTTTTTTGCAAAACATGATTTTTCCTATGTCCTTCTCAAAAATCTAAATTTTAAAGTCGTTTTTTTTGTATTGTCCAGTGCAAAGATATAATGTGTAGGGCTTACAGCCTTTGGAAAGTGTTTTTAAAAGGTTTATTGTGTTAAAAATATTATATTATCTACTAGAAATTGAGATACATAGAATTTAACGTGTGGACTAAAAATGAACCTCAGTGGAAAATCCTATTGAGTTACGAACTATTTCTTAATTTTCTACCAAAATTACTACTCAATGATATTTGTTTATTGAACTAACAACACTGAACAGACGAAATACGTCATCCGTTTTGATTTTTTTTGATCCTGTTTGAAACAGTAAGCCGTGGCAGGTGACGGATCTCCGAGTGACTTTTTTGTATTCCATTGAGTGACGGAGTTTTTAGTGCTTTTAGTGTTTTTAGTAGCTTGTTTTACGTAGCAATTTAAAATTATTTAGTTTCCTATATAATCACTTCAACTAAAATGAATTAAAACAATAGGAAAAGAATCGTCTAACCTATTTTGTTTTTCATTTTAATTTTGAATCAGCAGAACCGTTACGTTCCGTTGAGAAATTATGTACTAACTCAACGGAAGAAATTGTAACTCAATGTAACGTTAAAGCCCCATTTATACTTGTGATTTTATTCTGTTTACCCTAGAAACCTATAATAACGGTTTTATGTTAAGCAGTGGTAACAATAAAATTAAATTCAAGAAAATAACCTATTAAAGTTGACTGAAATATTACCAATTACAGGCAAAAAATATTATTTTGATATTTTCATGCAACTTTCGTAGAAAATAGGATAAAAAAGGTGAAAAAAATCATGTGTGTACCTACGTAGATAGTCTATAATTTATTATTATGTGTAGCGGTGTGTCTTACTGTTTTTTAAAGGTATTACAATTTTTCGAAAATGTTTTTTTTATCACCCGATTAAAGTAGGTACTTACCGTTATTTTGATGTAGGAATGAACTAAATGGCAGTGACACCAGCCGAACGTATGAAAAGATATAGAGAAAAGTTGAAACAATATCCAGAAAAAAATGATAAAATTAAAAAAAGTACTTAGGTACACAGAATACGACAAGAACTAAAAAAAATTTAAGATTTAACAGAGAATCAAAAGAAAAACAGCGTAAAATATGGGAACCAAATACTTACTTACCAAATTCTTATAATTCGTTTTAATCTAAATTGTACCTATTACATATTATTTTATTGGACTGAAGTAATTTTTGTATTAAAAGTATTCGAAGGTGAACACAGCTTTACTTTTTTGTTACGTTCCACTGAGAAATTGTCCCTCATTTTTTTTTTCAGTATTATTTAAAAATATAGTTTATTTACTTCAAAATGTTTATTCTATCGTCATTAGTTTGTTACAAAATATGTTTTTTGATAGCTAGCAAGTCCCTTGCAACACGTTTTTTTAAACTTATTGTTTAATAAATATGTAAAGATTGCGAATCAATCAGTAAACTAACTCAATGGAATAACTATTGTGAATATTACACCACAACTCTGATTTTTGTAATAGTTTTTGTGATAATTTGATAAAGAGCCTCATTTCTTTATTAAATTAAAAAAAAGATAGTTATTGGCGTTTTATTTTAATGTTTTATATACAATCTCTTTTGTTTCTCAATGGAACAATTTTTTCTGACTCGAGCTAGTAAAAGCTAAATATTTATAGATTTTATGTATTGTTCTAAGAACTTCTATATTAATTAGGTGAGTTAGACATTTATCTTCTGACTAAGGGTATTATAATAATAAAATGATCACTTTATTTTTATTATCGCTAAAAAAATAGTCAGACAACAAAAAAAAAATATGCCCTTCTGTGTCTGCCATTCACATTGAGCCATCAACAAGTCAAGTCAAGTCTATTGACATAATATTTGACTTTGACGTAGAGAGCCACATAAAAGAAGTTGAAGTTGTTATCATTTTTAATTGTAATGAAATAGAAAAAAAGAAATTTGAGAGAATATGAAAGGAAATAGAAGCTAGATCTAAAAAATATACGAGCCCAATACGTTCTACTATATCTACGCTTCCGTTAATATACATTTTTTATGGATTAACAGCTAAAGTAAGCAGGTAAAATTGTTTCATTAAGTAACTCCTAAACTGAAGACTTCGAATTATATTATCCATCTCAAACCCAAGCATTAATTAATTTTGTTACGTTTAATACCCACCTCTATTTATCTTTTTTTTACCTTTTACCCTTTTATTTACCTTTGTACCCAGAAAAACAACAAATAGATGTACAAAAGTAAATAGGTAATTCTGGACAATCCACAGCAAAATCTAGCCCCAATCTAAGCAGAGATTGTAAATCAATTAAATCTTAAACCTATTATAAAACACTATTAACCCTAGAACAAATATTAGCAGATCTTACAAACATTCGACCCAAGGTGGGAATTGAATCTACAATCAATCCAATTGTCCATCGGACCAGCAGACGCACTGAAAAATACCATCCGTACCTGGTCGATATTCCACAATGTCAAACTAAAAACTTTAGCTCATCGTTCATAATAAGCACGGCCAGAGAGTGGAATGAGCTTCCAGCGTCTGTTTTCCCGCTAGAGTACGATCTCGGAGTCTTCAAATCAAGAGTGAATAAGTTCCTTCTGGGAAAGCGTGCTCCATCTTAGGCCACATCTTCATTTACCTGGGATAGTGGCCAAACGCTCGACCATTTTTAATAAAAAAAAAAATTGTAAAAAGGCTTCCTCTATTATATCTGATTATTTAGATTATAAAAAAGCTTGGGACGAGCTTTGCTCCAACTTCAAAACTAACAAAGTAAAGGTTTCTCGCTTCTTTACTTTACCTTAAAAAGATTGAAGTGAACAAAAATCAAAGTGAGCATTTATTTCCTAGTTTTAATTATTTATAAAATGAATTTTATAAAGTGTCCTGTAAGGCTTAAGGAAATACAGCACTTTGACTTTAACCTCCAGCGTTGCAGATTGTCCTATGCCCACAGTGTGACAAAGGTCTTCAACTCCTTGGGTTAATGTAAAAATGAATTCACAGGCTATAAAAGTTGAAGATGGGTTCTGAACAGTCCACATCCCAGCACCCAAAGAGGCCGAATCAACGTCTACCTCCTGTTAGAAGGGGACACACAATCGCAGTTCCTAATGTTCCAGGTTTGTATCTAGCAATAGAACACAGGGCTAATATCAATCTTACTTTTATAATAAATGGGAAAGTCTGTGTGAATGTTTGATATAGGTAATCTCCATAAGTACTTAAGTTATTGAGATGAAATTTGGTATTTACTTAAACACTTTATTCAGTAGGAATCATTACATTAGTTTTGAATTTTTGAGTGGGCAAGCTTTGGATCGTATCGGAGACCTTATTGTAGAAGCGTATATTGGCTGATGATGAGTGATGAAATATTTGGAAACTTTGAGGAGTCACTAGCGTGACTAGGACCTAGAATAACACATAGGATAAAATTTGGAAATTTTAACCTCTGAGGTAGACGTGCGCACCGATATCAAATTTGCCGGCGACGGCGCGCCGACCCCCACGCCCGGCGTGGCTTGATTGTTTCCTATTTTTTAAGTAGGTATCGTAAAACGGGGTAGGGTGGGTGTACTACTGGTACAAACCGATTTAGCAACATTTTAAAAATAATATTGATGTTGTGACTTAATTAAATATTACAACAACCATTGCAAAAAAAGAATAACCTGCTTCTAGTCTACCATAGAATAAAGTAGCTTATTCGGATTAATTTTAGTTAATAGTTTTTTTTATTTAATAATTAATGTGAAAAGTCGCAATGTGCCTAAGGTGGACCAGCTTGTACCAGCAATAGACCAGACCTTGTGCCAGTAGTGAACCAGGAAATAAAACAATTGCTTTAAATGAACAAAATTATTATAACAAGTCCTGAAATTAACAATCATCATCATCAACCTATATTAGTCCACTGCTGGACATAGGCCTCCCCCAATGAGCGCCATAGCGCCCTGTCTTCAGTTTGAATCATCCAGCATCTGCCAGCAGTCTTTCGCAGATTGTCATCTCACCTGGCCGGAGGGCGTCCTAAACTACGTTTACCGAGTCGCGGTCTCCACTCAAGAACAAATTTACCCCAACGGTTGTCGGTTCTTCGCGAGATATGACCGGCCCATTGCCACTTCACCTTGCTAATTCTTTGAGCTATGTCGATAACTTTGGTTCTCTCTCGGATGTATTCGTTACGAATTCTATCCTTCAGAGAGTACAAGTTTCATGTAAAACTTAAATGGTATAAAGGTAATAACTAATTTGATAACTAGATAATTATGAAGTGTTAAATATCACTTACATGATCATAGCTGGCAATAAAATATTTATGAATTATAATGAATAAACAAATCTAATACAAATGAAAATACAAAAAAAATATGTTATAACGTTTTTTTCGGCATCATTATGTCTGTTAAAAATATAGGTGGTCTGTTACTGGTACAAACTCGTAGTATAGATATCACCAGTAACAAACCACTGGTCTATAACAGGAACATTGTGGATATTTTTTTTTTTAAATAATGAATACATACAGTGTAATTAAGTAAACATAAATGAAGAAGAAACATTAAACAAATTGTCAAAAAGAGAGCATCCAGGAGGTGTCTAGGATGATGGAGAGCATCCAGGAGGTGTCATGACGGAGAGCATCCAGGAGGTGTCTAGGATGATGGAGAGCATCCAGGAGGTGTCTTTTATGATGGAGAGCATCCAGGAGGTGTCTTTGATGATGGAGAGCATCCAGGAGGTGTCTTTGATGATGGAGAGCATCCAGGAGGTGTCTAGGATGATGGAGAGCATCCAGGAGGTGTCATGATGGAGAGCATCCAGGAGGTGTCTAGGATGATGGAGAGCATCCAGGAGGTGTCTTTGATGATGGAGAGCATCCAGGGGGTTTCTTTGATGATGGAGAGCATCCAGGGGGTGTCTTTGATGATGAAGAGCATCCAGGAGGTGTCTAGGATGATGAAGAGCATCCAGGAGGTGTCTTTGATGATGGAGAGCATCCAGGGGGTTTCTTTGATGATGGAGAGCATCCAGGGGATGTCTTTGATGATGGAGAGCATCCAGGGGGTGTCTTTGATGATGGAGAGCATCCAGGAGGTGTCTAGGATGATGTAGAGCATCCAGGGGGTGTCTTTGATGATGGAGAGCATCCAGGAGGTGTCTTTGGTGATAGAGAGCATCCAGGGGGTGTCTTTGATGATGGAGAGCATCCAGGAGGTGCCTATGATGATGGAGAGCATCCAGGGGGTGCCTTTGATGATGGAGAGCATCCAGGAGGTGTCTATGATGATGGAGAGCATCCAGGAGGTGTCTTTGTTGATGGAGAGCATCCAGGGGGTGTCTTTGATGATGGAGAGCATCCAGGAGGTGTCTTGGATGATGGAGAGCATCCAGGGGGTGTCTTTGATGATGGAGAGCATCCAGGGGGTGTCTTGGATGATGGAGAGCATCCAGGGGGTTTCTTTGATGATGGAGAGCATCCAGGGGGTGTCTTTGATGATGGAGAGCATCCAGGAGGTGTCTTAGATGATGAAGAGCATCCAGAGGGTTTCTTTGATGATGGAGAGCATCCAGGAGGTGTCTATGATGATGGAGAGCATCCAGGAGGTGTCTTTGTTGATGGAGAGCATCCAGGGGGTTTCTTTGATGATGGAGAGCATCCAGGGGGTTTCTTTGATGATGGAGAGCATCCAGGGGGTTTCTTTGATGATGGAGAGCATCCAGGGGGTGTCTTTGATGATGGAGAGCATCCAGGAGGTGTCTTGGATGATGGAGAGCATCCAGGGGGTGTCTTTGATGATGGAGAGCATCCAGGGGGTGTCTTGGATGATGGAGAGCATCCAGGGGGTGTCTTTGATGATGGAGAGCATCCAGGAGGTGTCTTAGATGATGGAGAACATCCAGGGGGTGTCTTTGATGATGGAGAGCATCCAGGGGGTTTCTTTGATGATGGAGAGCATCCGGGGGGTTTCTTTGATGATGGAGAGCATCCAGGGGGGTTTCTTTGATGATGGAGAGCATCCAGGGGTGTCTTTGATGATGGAGAGCATCCAGGGGGTGTCTTTGATGATGGAGAGCATCCAGGGGGTGTCTTTGATGATGGAGAGCATCCAGGGGGTGTCTTTGATGATGGAGAGCATCCAGGGGGTGTCTTTGATGATGGAGAGCATCCAGGAGGTGTCTTGGATGATGGAGAGCATCCAGGAGGTGTCTAGGATGATGGAGAGCATCCAGGAGGTGTCTTTGATGATGGAGAGCATCTAGGGGGTTTCTTTGATGATGGAGAGCATCCAGGAGGTGTCTTTGATGATGGAGAGCATCCAGGGGGTGTCTAGGATGATCTAGGATGATGGAGAGCATCCAGAAGGTGTCTTTGATGATGGAGAGCATCCAGGAGGTGTCTAGGATGATGGAGAGCATCCAGGAGGTGTCTTTTATGATGGAGAACATCCAGGGGGTGTCTTTGATGATGGAGAGCATCCAGGAGGTGTCTTTGATGATGGATAGCATCCAGGAGGTGTCTTTGATGATGGAGAGCATCCAGGACGTGTCTAGGATGATGGAGAGCATCCAGGAGGTGTCTTTGATGATGGAGAGCATCCAGGAGGTGTCTTTGATGATCGAGAGCATCCAGGAGGTGTCTTTGATGATGGAGAGCATCCAGGAGGTGTCTTTTTGTTGATGGAGAGCATCCAGGAGGTGTGTAGGATGATGGAGAGCATCCCGGAGGTGTCTTTGATGATGGAGAGCATCCAGGAGCTGTCTAGGATGATGGAGAGCATCCAGGAGATGTTTAGGATGATGGAGAGCATCCAGGAGTTGTCTTTAATGATGGAGAGCATCCAGGAGGTGTCTAGGATGATGGAGAGCATCCAGGAGGAGTCTTTGATGATGGAGAGCATCCAGGAGGTGTCTAGGATGATGGAGAGCATCCAGGAGGTGTCTTTGATGATGGAGAGCATCCAGGAGGTTTTTAGGATGATGGAGAGCATCCAGGAGGTGTCTTTGATGATGGAGAGCATCCAGGAGATGTCTAGGATGATTGAGAGCATCCAAATGGTCATGAGTCGTCTCGGCAAGAGACTTGACGAGATACAGCCAGCGGAGCAGGCCGGGTTCCGTGGCGGCGGAGGATATGACATCACAGACCACATTCACACAGTGAGGCAGATTATACATAAGTCCGAAGAGTATAATCAGCCCTTGTGTAAGTCTTTGTGGACTATGAGAAAGCCTTTGAATCCGTCTAAACTTGGACGGTTTTGGAATACTTACAGCGATGCCAAGTACACTATCGTTATATCGAAGTACTGAGATGTCTTTACGAAGCTGCCACTATGAGTGTCCAAGTACAGGACCAGCAGTAACCCATCCAATTGTGCATGGAGTGAGACAGGGGGATATCATATCCCCGAAACTATGCATTGGAAAATATATTTAAGACGCTTGACTGGGGAGGTAAAGGTATTAACATGAACGGCGATTACGTCTCGCGCATGCGATTCACTGATGATATAGTCGTAATGGCGGAGTCGGTAGAGGAGCTGAACCTCATGCTGGACGGCCTAGCCTCATCCTTGAAATTGTTTCCGATTACACTTGCTTACCTTGGGCAGATTCTGCAGTAAGGTAAAAACAATTTTGAGAAAGAGGCCAAGAGGAGGATCCAGTTGGGCTGGGCAGCATTTAGGAAACAACGTCAAGTCTTCTCGTCATCCATACCGCAATGTTTGAAAAAAAAAAGTTTTCAATCAGGTCGTACCCGTAATGACCTACGGAGCTGAGACGTGAACACTCACGGTAAGGCAGGTCCACCAGTTCAACTTTCCATAGCTCGCTTTGAAGTTTGACTTTGAAGTTCAAAGTCACTCAGCGAGCTATGGAAAGAGCTATGCTCGGGGTTTCTCTGAAGGATAGGATTCATAATGAATACATCCGACAGAGAACCAAAGCTATCGACATAGCTCAAAGAATTAGCAATCTGAAGTGGCAGTGGACTGAACGTATCTCTCGAAGAACCGACAACCGTTGGGTAAACGTGTTATTGAGTGAAGACTGCGATTTGGCAAACGTAGTGTAGGACGCCTTCCGGCCAGGTGGGATGACGATATACGAAAGACTGCTAGCAGATGCTGAATGCAACAAGCTGACTGAAGACAGGGCGCTAATGGCGCTCATTAGGGGAGGCCTATGTCCAGCAATTAACTTCAATGACTGTCAAAACACATCACCTAAACAACAGCCGGGGTACGGAGAGCGGAGAGAGAGGATTACCTCTATCCTCTCGCCGCACCCCGCCCGGCTGACGCCGCCGCCTGCTCGCGCGGGTCCGCGGCTAGTCGGCGCGCCGACTTGTAAACCCGGCGGCGGCGGCGCGTGAAAACGGCGGCGCGGTGTGGCGGCGCCGCCGGCGCGGCGCGCACGTCGTGATGGGGTTAAATAGGGTGGTAAAGTTTGTATAGAAAATAATAGGTTTGATTCACTCAAAACTCGGTATAAATAAACTGCAAAGTAAATAAATAAAAATATTTTTTTTACGAAGCTACCCCTAGGAGGCGTGCAATAAATCTCTGAAATTTGACAAATAAAATTTTATGAGGGCAAAGCCGTTGGCCGCAGTAGTAAAATAATAAAGCCCTTTTGTGGCCAGTTAGAGGAGGCCTATGTCCAGTTGTGGATTGATACAGACTGATGATGATCAGCATTGCCATACAGCGTGGTAATGCAGCCCGTGTCTTGGGGACGCACAGACTGGTATTGATATGGACCAGTTGAGCTACCTCTAAACTGTTTGCAACCGTCTGCAGTTAGCTCAATTGGATACTAGTTTTAATTTGTTTATATTCCTTGACTGTAAATTTCGTTGTTAAAAAAGTATAGTTTTTGAAAAATAAATATCGAAAAACTCCGAAATATCGAAAAACTCCAAAGAAAACAAATCATGGTAAATATCCCGTATACAATGACTTTAGTGTTAAAAAACCATGATAGTTGTAAAAGTTATATTTTTTGAAAGTCTTGCTAATGGATTAATTCGAAAATTTTAGGCGTTACTCTAGGTGATTCTGTTGTTAAGGTTGTACTTAAAATTAGCCTAAATTAAGATTTAGGACTGTCAAATAAACAAAGGCTATTCTGTGTTCAAAAGATTAGATTAACTGTTTTAAAATTACAATGACTCATCTAAAACAACAGAATTTAGGTCCTTAAAATATATAATTTACCTAAAACCTAATACATATTTTAGGTTTTATATAAAACCTACAATTGGTTTTATATAAAATCTAAAATTGTAAATACTAGCTGTAATTAGTCGTGTTGTTATTGTATCCATATTCTATGGGAATACAAGATTCGAAACCGTATTCATTGAGTCTTTCAGAACCTCCTCGAGGTTCAGCGACCCCTAGCGACAATAACTCTCTTAGAGCCAACGTTTTTAAATAAACGAAGGCTATTCTTTGTTTGAAAAATTAATTTTGACTGTTTTAAAATTAGAATGACAGATCTAAAGGAAATGAACCTAGGTAAAATATATAAAACCTCATTTATTGTGTCTTTCAGAACCTCCTCGAGGTTCAGCGACCCCTAGCGGCAATAACTCTCTTAGAGCCAACGTTTTTAAATAAACGAAGGCTATTCTTTGTTTGAAAAATTAATTTTGACTGTTTTAAAATTAGAATGACAGATCTAAAGGAAATGAACCTAGGTAAAATATATAAAACCTCATTTATTGTGTCTTTCAGAACCTCCTCGAGGTTCAGCGACCCCTAGCGGCTATAACTCTCATAGAGCCAACGTTTGTAAATAAACGAAGGCTATTCTGTATTCGAAAAATTAGTTTGGACTGTTTTAAAATTAGAATGACAGATCTAAAGGAAATGAACTAAGGTCAAATGTATAAAACCTTATTTGTTGTGTCTTTCAGAACCTCCTCGAGGTTCAGCGACCCCTAGCGGCAATAACTCTCCTGGAGCCAACGTTATTAAATAAACGAAGGCTATTCTTTGTTTGAAAAATTAATTTTGACTGTTTTATAATTAGAATGACAGATCTAAATGAAGTGAACATAGGTACATTGTTACCCTAGGGTTGAAAGTAACTTATTAAGTCCCGAGACGGAGAGCGCCAATAGTTCGAGGGACTACATAAGTTACTTTCCCCGAGGTAAACAAACACTGTGCTTTTCATTACAAGGAAATATAAATAAAAACATGAGAAAACAAAGGAATTGAATTACCGCTATTTTTTAAAATATTTTAGACTATCTAGGACAGGCGAAAGCCATACTGCCTTGCCTTTCGTATTTTTTGAATTCAGTGAATTGTCGTTAAGGCGATTTTTTTTTAGCTTCAGCATTTATTCTGCCATTATCATGATTCAATAGTAACGTGATAGCTGTCAGTTGAAAACGATTCTCTCTAGGTCTGAAAAGTATCACTTTCAACCCGCTCTTCAGGCAACTTCAGACTTACTTTCAGTGTATGAGTAATGAAAAATATATAAAACCTTATTTGTTGTGTCTTTCAGAACCGCCTCGTGGCTCCGCGACCCCTAGCGGCAACAACTCTCCTGGGGCCAGCGTCTGCTCCGATTCAGAACTACCTTACATATCGTACACAGTTGATCGGCCTATTGGTGGTAAGTGTTGCCAAAACTAAATAACTAGCATGTTTAAAAAAGAAAACGGGCTAGTGTAAAAGCGGTATTACACTACGCGTTATTCAGGGCCCTAACTAACGGGCCCTGAATATCGTCCGGGTCCGGGTCCGTCCCTTAGGGACCCTAAATCTTATTACACCACTCTTAGTTAGGGTTAGGGTCCCTGAATACCGTGTAGTGTAATACCCCTTAAAGTTGACTCTCGCATGAAGGGACCCTAGCTTACTCAATATTATGTCTGTTTGTGACGCTAAGTAAATCAATATCTTTATTTCTTTAGGCTTACTAAATAAGCACTAAGACAAGTCAAATTTAATACTCTAGGTACATAATTATCAAAATAATATAAGAAATAAAGTGATAATTGATTTTCCCTTCGCTTCAATCTTTTGTCCACTAGTGGAAGAAGCGAAACAGAAACCACTAGCATGTGTATAACTTATGTGTCTGGTACATGTCTGCCTTATTTTCACCCGCGTAATTCCCGTTTCCATTGGAATTCCGGGATAAAATATAGCCTATGTGTTATTCCAGACTATAATCTACCTCTGTGCCAAATCTCATCCATATCCGTTCAGTTGTTTTTGCGTGAAAGAGTAACATCCATCCATCCAACCATACTTACAAACTTTCGCGTTTATAATATTAGTAGGATCAGTCATCTAGTACCCATAACACAAGCTCTGCTTAGCTTGGGGCTAGATGATGCTGTGTGGATTGTCCAGGGCCCGAATTCCACTAAATAAATCGCTTAACCATTTAAATAGTATTGTGTCAAAATGACAGTGTTAAACTCTTTTTGGTATTCTACTAGCACAAACTTTTTGAGGTTCATTCATAGCTGTGACTATTACCTTTATGACTACCAATTTGACATTCTAATTATGAAAGTCTCTTCAAGCGCAAAAAATAGTAGAATACCAAATGCACAAACGTCATTTTAATCATTTTGACTGAATGACACTATTGAGACCTTTGTTTTGAAATTAATGGAATTCGACCCCATCATTTTTTATTTACAAGCTGAAGACAGGGCGCTATGGCGCTCATTAGGGGAGGCCTTTGTCCAGCAGTGGACTAATATGGGCTGATGATGAAGATTATTTATTTTACAGATTCTCCAAAGAACTCCCAAAGATCTCAGCCAAGTGGTACCAAGAAGTCTATACTTCATCGTCAGCTGAGTTTACAAGCTAGGAAGAAACGCACCAAAGATATTGTCGTGGTCAAAACTGCCACCACTGAGGCAATGGATGAAGATATTCAAAGATTACAGGTTAGATATCATTTACAACCAGCTGCACCCGCGGCGTCGCCCGCTTTGAAATTTATAGTCAATTTTCAGAAATTTACTGCACGCTTCCTCGGGGATAGTTTCGTAAAAATGAAAAATACGTGTTTAATTATTTACTTTGCAGTTTATTTTACCAAGTGTTGAGTGAATCAAACCAAGGAATAATAATTAATATTTACCTAATACTGTTAAAAGGTTATAGATGTATTCCTCCACAAAAAAAATTTAGGACAAAAGTAACTAAATATTAAGTTCTTACTCTTATTTCTTAAACTTTTTAAAACAAAAAGACTTGTGTAATTTTATAATTCTTTATTTATAATGTTTTCAGGAGATACCAACCTTCCTACCAATAATGAGAGGACCACTAGGCTTGCCGGGTGCCAGGGACCCAGAAGTTTTAGAAGGTAATATCGACACTCCCTACGTATAGTTGTGTATCTGCAAAACACAAATTTTACAGGAGAGCGTTTTAAAGATTTGAAAATGTTCAAATGCTTATATCTGGAGCCCTTTTTGAGATATTTCTGTGAAAATTGGTGAGATGCTCTTACTGTAGATCTAGTTTATGATGGATACTTTTTTTTATTTCAATCTATACTGGTTTAGATTTTATTACACTTACATATTTTTACGTGGTGCTTATAACCTCATAAAATGCTCTATGTGGCACATACACACTTTTTCGTGGAAGCTTAGGAGAATGACAATTTCGTAACTGCCTTTTACACGGTTATACTTAGTAGATCTATTTGAATAATTCTGTTTAATTGGTGCTTACATGTTTAAACGTTGGAAATTGTATAATTTAATAATATGCATCTACATATTTTGTTTCGACAAATTAGGCCTGGTGACCAGTACCTGGTAAAGGTCGCCAGGCTCTAATTGCCGAATATTCACTTGCTTACGAAACTAAGCCTATTTTAAGGTAGGTAGGTAATTTTAGTAGTACCTAAAATGTAAAGCTGTATTCGTGAATTGGGGTTTTCCCACTTTTCTTCTTATTTTTTTTCGCTAATATTGGTCGTCCTTATATTATACCTTATCTAAAATAAAACAATAAAAAAAAGCTCAAAATACAATTTATTAGGGAAGTAGGTGCTCACCTAATTATTATAGTACTTCAACCTAATTATTGCCGACAACCGTTGGGGTAAACGTGTTCTTGAGTGGAGACCGCGACTCGGTAAACGTAGCGTAGGACGCCCTCCGGCCAGGTGGGATGACGAATTGCGAAAGACTGCTGGCAGATGCTGGATGCGTCAAGCTGAAGACAGGGCGCTATGACGCTCATTGGGGGAGGCCTGTGTCCAGCAGTGGACTAATATAGGTTGATGATGATGATGATGAAGAACCTAATTATTATCAAAATGTGAACACATAATTAATATTATGAAATAGCAAACTTGACTATGTCAACATCTAACGCCCGTAATAGGCCCGCATGGTTATGGAATCAGGAATGTGATTCCTGATTCCATTGGGGGCAAATGCTTGTCAACTTCCTTGAGAAAGAGGGACTGTTATTAATGAACTCCTTCTTTAAGAAACAGCCTCAAAGGAAGTGGACGTGGCAAAGCCCCGACACTGTGACTAAAAATTAGATCGACTTCATCATGACGGATAGCAAGCACATATTCAGAGATGTCTCAGTGATCAACAGGTTCAATACCGGATATCACCGAATGCTCCGAGGCACTCTGAATATCAACTTGAAGCTTGAAAGACACCGTCTGATGAAGTCCACGCTCCGACCAAATCCAATCCAAATCATGGCGGGCACCGAGAAGTTCGAGCAGCTACTCGGAGACAGATTTGTTGCCTTGGAACCCACTGATGACGCTGACGAGAGCCTACACAATCTGGTCGAAACGTTGAGGGATGAGGGCATCAAGTTCTGCAAAAAACATCGAACTGGCAAGAAGTCCAAACTCTCGGATGAGACTCTGGGGCTGATGATAAGAGGACGGGAAACCACCAAAGCAACTTCGTCTGAGAGGTCAGACCTGAACAAGCGAATTGCGAAGATGGTACGGCGCGACCTTCGGAGCTCCAACAGACGCCTCATTAAAGAGGCGAAAGAGTGAAACCGAGGGTGCAAAGTATTCACTCAGCAGCTTGGCAGGAGCTTCCTGGCGAAGCTTAAAACGCACGACGGGAGGACCGTACTGTCGAAACCGGAGATCTCAGCCGAGATAGAGGATTTTTATGGCCGTCTGTGCACTGCACATGCCCCTCGTTCCCTACCTTGATTCCAGAGCCACCCTGACACGTAACTATACCGACGAACTGCCAGACATCAGTCAAGACGAAACCGTGTTAGCTTTGAGGCAGATTAAAATGGAAAAGCCCCCGATGAGGACGGTATTACTTCAGAGCTTCTGAAGGCAGGAGGAGCCTCCGTTATACAGGAGGAGGATGACATTAAAGAGGCCGTCCTCCACAGAGTTTGGTGGTGCTCTTTTTTAAGAACAGTCATAAAACTCTCCTTAAAAATTACTGACCCATCACACTCCTGAGCCACATCTACAAGCTGTTCTCACGAATCGTCTCGCCAGGAGACTTGACGAGTTCCAGCCACCAGAACAGGCCGGGTTCCGCGGAGGATATGGCACCATAGACCACATACACCCAGTGAGGCAAATTATACAGAAGTCCGAAGAGTATAATCAGCCCCTGTGTCTCGCTTTTGTGGACTATGAGAAGGCCTTTGACTGAGTCGGAACCTGGGCTGTTCTGGAATACTTACAACGATGCCAAGTTGACTATCGTTACATCGAAGTGCTGAGGTTCTCTCGTCATTGCTGTACCCTCCACCACAAACTTACAAGGAATATTGTAAGATATGGGAAGCTGGGGCATGCAATTCAGAAGATGCAGGACTATCACCGTTAGTGTTCGCAAAATGCAAGACGGAAATGCGCGGTGCAAGAAAAGGTTCTTCATCGCTGGCAGATATTATCTCACCCATTCGGCTTAGGTCATCCTCAGTAAAATGTTCTGAAAATGGCATTGGAGATATTACATTTGAAAAACAACAACAAAGAGCAAAATTAATTTTTTTATGAAAATCGACTTAAATTTCTTGGGAAGAGAGCACCATGCACTTTTGAAGTGCATTTCTGATCATAACTCTGAAGATCCTCAATATTTTAATGGGGCCACCCTTGGAATTATCTTCTTTCCGACAAAAAAAAGAATCAAAACAATCGGTTCACAAACAACGAAGTTATCCGCGAACAAAAAAATTCATATTGGGATTTTTTCAATTGGTTAAAAATAATTGTTTTATATTAAAATAACATGAAAACACAAACACATAACTATGTAAGTGCATGGGTTACTATAACTTTAATTCAATAATTTTCCTATGTAAAACTATGTAAAAGTCAGTTACCGAATTTTGATTTAACAACTTTTCGAAGTATAAATATGTAAGTGCCTAGATACACCTTATGATCATAGTGAATCCCGATGTATAAATATGTATGTGCGTAGTTACACATTTGTACGTCGGTTATTAAAAATTTTGGGAAAGTTTCAAAATGTACTTACCTACTAATAAATTGTCTATTTAATCAGCAATGAAGGCAATAACACACAACTGATTCAAAAAACCTAATAACTATGATTGAACATCAAAAAGTACAAAAAGTTGGTAAATCATTAATTATGATTTACTTACCTGGTCTTGTAGTAGATATAGCTGGGTCTAGGATATCTACTTTTCCTTTCTTAGTAGCATCTGCTTTTAAATTGTTCAGGAATCGGAAACGCTCACTTGTTATTTTGGAGCAATCAAATATTTACGACTTGCACACGCATTCTATTCGTTGTCCGCGCAAGAACCGTGCAACGGGCAGTTACCGCTGCCCGCACCTCATTCCCCCCGCGTAAAAGTGTGTATGTGGAAGATACAGCATTATATGGCGGGAAAATAATGAAGTTGGACAGTTATACGATTAAGAAAAACGTACTTAGAGTAGACTTTTTTGATTTTTTGTGAGTTATAATGATAGATTGGCATGTGTAGATGCCAAAAATGCATCAAACGTATAAGTGTGTATCTGGCAGTTACACGAAGATACGTAGGGAGTGTCGATATATAAA
>OX155703.1:1190546-1220535 GCA_944547425.1 Eupithecia centaureata
ACTGCAATAGAAGAAAAAGTAAATAGTAAATCAGTAAATAAATATCTTTATTTCTTTAGGCTTACAAAATAAGCACTTAGACAAGTCAAATTTAATACGATAGGTACATAATTATCAAAATAATATAAGAAATAAAGTGATAATTGATTTTCAGTTCGCGTCACTCTTTTGTCCACTTGTGGGAGAGGCGAAATAGAAACCACTAGCACGTGTATAACTTATGTTTCTAATACATGTTTGCCTTATAAATAATTACATACTATTGTTGATGTGGAACTGAGCGACACCTGGCCAAGCACTAACGTCATTTATGTAATAATTTATGGATACCTTCTTGATAAGATTTAGTTTTATGTACTGTTTAAATCTACGAACAGAAAGTTCAGTTGCTTCAGATGGAAGTTTATTATAGAAGCGCACACAATTACCCACAAATGATTTCCCCAGTTTTCGTAATCTAAATGAAGGGAAGTGTAATTTGTTCTTGTTTCTTGTATTGATATTGTGAACATCACAATTTTTCAAAAAGTTACTCTAAATATACTTACGTCATATATGCAGTATTTTAATGTACTATTTTCTTTCTTTGTGTGTGTGTAGGGAGCGTCCATTAATTACGTGAGGTGTTCAAGGGGGAAGGGAGTCAACCTAAATCTTTCCAAATGTCACTTGGGGGAGAGGGGGTGTTTGAGAAAATATCACGTAATTTTTTTTCTAGTAGAAAATGGCATAATTTTATGTGTGAAATAAAAGTTAAGGTAAGTGATTTTAAAACTACGGTAATACACACAAATTTCTAATACTAGTCTAAGTAATATAACAATTTTATTTATCTTATTGTATATTTTCTGTATAATCCCACGCATTGCCAGCCAAAACACAAATTTAAAAAAATCTCACGTGAGATTTTTGGGACTTGAGGAAAATCTTACAAAATCTCACCAGAGGGGGCGGGGATTCAAAAAATCCTGAAAAATGCCTCACGTGATTTATGAATGCCCCCCTAAAGAGTTCTCTATTCTATTCTATGAATAATACTGGACAACATATTTCTAGCCCCAAGCTGAGCAGAGCCTGTGTTATTGAGAACTGATACAATTAAAATTAATTAATTTAATTCGGATTGCTACATTTACATAATATTAAAAAGTTTGCATGTGTGGATGCATGTACATTAGCATTCACTATTTGCTATACCTCTAATTGCTAAAATATATGCCAAAAATAATTTTTATTTATTTATTTATTCAGGAAAAGCAAACGGCTACAAAATATATAGTTGTAAATAACTAGATTACTTACTAAGATAAACCTAGATAATAATGCAGCCCACAACTCAATTCACAGATTGCTATATGAGGTAGTGCTAAAAAGTTCCGCTAAAGCTTATGAACAAACAGAACAAAAGTTGAATATTATTATTACTGTTAGTGAAAAATAAAAATTAAATAACTAATAAGAAGAACTTCCAGCGATTTTTAACTAAGTGCAAAAACTAAACCATAGTGCTTTGCATTGTGCTTTGTTAAAAAGCCACTATCTAAGTAATTGCAGGATTCGAACCCAGTGTGTAATAGTATTACTTAAATTTGACTTGTCTAAGTGCTTATTTTGTAAGCCTAAAGAAACAAAGATATTGATTTACTGATGAACGCCTCTGTACCTATGTTAGATAATTCTTCATGTCTAAACTAAACCAAATTGACCTGAAGTTTCAAATACTTATAGTCATACATTCATTATCATCATCATCATCACTGTTGGACATAGGTAGGCCTCCTCTAATGAGCGCCATAGTACAGTACAAATAATTAGGTAAGTACACCAAAGAGTTTTATGTGAAAATGAATGATAAGTAGCATATGTTTGATTGCAGGCCTAGAACCGTTTATTCGAATTTAAGCCCGATACATAGTTTTGGCGGGAATAGGTAACATATGCATCTGTCTACCTACTCTTTTATAGGTTTTAGTTTTGATGTGATATTGCCTCCATATGGAAACTATAACTATAACTCTACATTATTAACTTTTAAACGTTTCCATAGAAACGAAGCGTGCGTAGCCGAGGACAGAAACAACAAAAGATAGTAATTTATACGTAGGAAGTACGTAGGTATTCGAAATTTATGTGAAAATTTGTTACGGGGCAGGAAAATGAGTAGGTACCTACTTCGTTGACGAATACTTGCATTTATGAAACACAATCCATTTCCATAGCGATTTTGATCATGGAACTGAATACAGGAAGCCTATAAACTTGTGTACGTGTACAAAATAGTGAAAAATACCTTGATAAGTGCCTGATACTCTTCTTTTAATCTTGTGGTCCATAACTCCTTATCTCTCGGCCCTGCTTTTGTCTGTAGCAGTGGAATACTGCTCAGAGTTTTTCTTGTGCTTTCATCTACCATTTTTACAGCTCTATTGTACTTTATTTCATTATTACTAGTCAAAAAACATGAAAGATATGTTGTTCGAACTAGTTTTGTTGACGATTTTGATTTCGTCAGCTGGCAGCTGGCTGCCCAATTATGACAGTTGAGTTGACATTGAGTTTTTACGTCAACGTGTCAGACAGGTTAAAAATTTTCATACGTTCCGTTTTCGTTCTAACGTAAATTGTTTTTTTTTTTTTAACTATTATGAGCTTTGAGCTAGCTCAGACCTTGGGAGGATCTTTGCGGTACCTACAGTAAACGACTTTTTATGGTCAAAGCTATTAGATATTTCTTCTATAAACTCTAAACTAACTCAATGGGTCGAAATGAAAATATGAGAGAGAACAAAGGACGTCCCCTAATACGCGCTATAGCGTTTTGTTTAGAAAACTAGGTAGTGGTTTCAATTTTTTTATTTATTTTGTTATTTGCCAAAAACTTGGGTGGGCCACATTATCTGGGTTTAGGTAATACTAGCTGGTGCCCGCGACTTCGTCTGCGCATGATTAGTATTTGGAGTACTCGCGATTTTACTTGCGTAATTCCCTTTCCCGTGGGATTTTCGGGATAAAATAAAGCCTATTTCGTATTCCAGCTTATAATCTATCTCTGTGCCAAATTTCATCCAGATCCGTTCAGCAGTTTTTGCGTGAAAGAGTAACAAACATCCATCCATTTATTAATCTATCCATCCATCTATCCATTCATACTTACAAACTTTCGCGTTTATCAGTTCAATTCAGTTTGGTTCCCCTGGGCTATAACCCGTATAGCCCACCCAGGGGAACCAAACTGAATTCCAGGATAAAATGTGTCCCATGTCCAATCGTCCCGAGTTCCATTCGAATTCATTCAATTCCGTCGTGATGCGTGGTTAAAGAATTTTTCTTTCACCCTCTCTTCCAGGGGAACCTTACTGAATTCCGGGATAAAAAGTATCCCATGTCCTTCCTTGTACTATGAACTCAAATCGTCCCGAGTTTCATTCCAACTCATTCAGCAGTTTCGGCGTGATGCGCGGTAAAGGAATTTTACTTTCATACCCTCTCCCATGAGAACCTTACTGAATTCCGGGATAAAAAGTATCCTATGTCCTTCCTCGTAGTATGACCTATAATCATGCCGAGTTTCATTTCAATCCATCAAGTAGTTTCGGCGTGATGCGCGTTTACGATACAGACAGACAGACAGAAAGACATGAATGAAAAAAAATACAGTTTTGGCTTGAGTATCGAAAATAGAGTGCCCTCCAAAAATTTTCAAAATATCTTCAATGTACAGAATTGGACCTGTTACAGTTTTATTATAAGTATAGACGCCCAAGTGCCTATAAAAAAAATCGACTGAAAATATGGCGCTTAATTATTTTGACTGGATAGCAATATGTGACAATTTTACTAACCAGCTAAATGTGGAGATTATTACTAGTTTTGCTATTGGCGTCACAAGTATCTTTCTGTTTCAGAACTTTAGATCTCTTCCCTGATCACCAATTTTCTTTAAATTGTGATTTAATGTATAAAATTGACCATGCAGGAGTTGGTAACTTTATACTGGAACCTCAACTGCCTTTTTATTTACTTACGTTTTTTGAGCAACCACATTATAGTACCACAATATAGTAGTTCTTCAAGTTGAATATGAAGTTTGACGAGTTTTTTGGTTGATTTTGGGCCTAGCAATTGAGCAGTAAGCTGAAAAGAGGGCGCTATAGCGCTTATTAGGGGTGGCCTATAAGTAGTGGACTGATATAGGACGATGATGAGTTTTGGTCGTACTATGATTATGGGGAGTATAATAATTAATTCATCCATAGACTTATAAATAATTTATCTTTATTTGATAGCATAATTATGTACATTTCCTACCTATTGACTAAGCATTGAGGTAAACTTTTAGCGACCGTTAAATATATTTATAGGTATTAAAGCAAGCACGCCATTCCGCTGTCAAAGCATTATCAACTTCTCACAAGGGAAGGTAACTCCATTGTTCTAGGATGCAGATTTTGCAGCGTTCCATACAAATGGTGCTAAACGCTTGTCTTCTGGTAAATTCGCGTTCAATTCTTCTATATCTTGTAATGTCTGAAACAAATAAACAAATTGTTTTACTCCTTAACCTTACTAATTATCAACGCGAAAGGTTGTATGAATGTTTCTTCCCGAGCTAAATTTTTGAATATGACTTAGTTGTAGCCCTGGCATACAAAATAGGCGACTTTTTAACCCATAAATCAGTTCCCATCGGAAAGAAATAGCTTTGAAATATTTCCATAGAAACGCGTGCAAAGCAGCGGGCACTTAATGGTAACCTATGAATAACGATTCGCATAAGGGTAGGTTATCCAAGGCAGAACTGTATTCGACTCTCTTTTTATTATAGCCATACTCCGGTTTGGTTTCGTATATTTGTAATGGCTTCTGACGCGCCTCAACATACACTACAACACTATGGTTCTAGCTGTAGTGTGAAAATATTTGCGGAGTTTGAACTTGAATCCACGCAGGAATATGAATTTGATAACATATTTCGAATTCAATTGTTACTATCGAATTTGATATCGAACTCATATTCGATCGAGGAACCCTCCAACCAAGTAACCTGCCTACCAATGCAATGCGGTCGTGGCCTAAATGTTGAACAACTTCAGAGCAGCAACATATGACTCGATAGCAGCTTCTGTATATCTGGTTGAGTAGTTGCAGCGAAATAACGCTGGCCTCTATAATGTAGAACGCCTTCGGAGCAACTACACATGACTCAAGAGCAACTTCCCCGTACCTGGTTGAAAATAGAGTTGCAGCGACTCAGCCAGAAATCAGAAATCAATATCTTTATTTCTTTAGGCTTACAAAATAAGCACTTAGATTCAAATATAAGCACCTAGACAAGTCAAATTCAACTCGGGCTACGCCATGGCTCCTAAGTGTCGTTCGCTTTCGGAGCAAGTACAAATGACTCGACAGCAACTTCCCTGATCCTTATTTAAATTCGAAACACACAGAAGCCGGAGGCGGAGCGGAGGCGAAGGCGTGCCGGTTTTTCCTATTGCACCGCACCGTCACCGCCTGCGGTGTGTGTGTAGGCTTTCATATGATTCAATGAAATACAACTCGCACGCCTTCGCCTCCGCTCTGTCTCCGGCTTCAGTGTGTTTCGTACTTTAATGTTGAACGACTTCAGAGCAACAACACATGACTCGAGGGCAGATTCTATGTCTGTTTCATTTGCAGTGAAATAGCGCTGACCTAAATATTTAACGCTTTCGGAGTAACTACCCATGACTCAAAAGCAGTTTTTCTGTACCCGAGTTGAAATTGCAGCAACTCACTACACATGACTCAAGAGCAGCTTCTCTGACCCTGATTGTCAGCGCTAAACGCCTCCGGAGTGACAACATATGACTAATGAGCAACTTCCCCGTACCTGGTTGAGAATAGAGTAGCAGCGACTCAGCCCTGGCTCCTAAATCTCGTTCGCTTTCAGAGCAAGTACACATGACTCGACAGCAACTTCCCTGAACCTGATTTAGAGCAATCAACCAAACGCTGAACCCTCCGGAGCAACAACACATGACTCAAGAGCAACTTCCCCGTACCTGGTTGCAGCGACTAAGCCCTGTTTAGAAAACTACGTCGTCTTCTCGTCATCCATACCGCAATGTTTGAAAACGAAAGTTTTCAATCAGTCCTACCCGTAACGAACTAAGGAGCTGAGACGTGGACACTCACGGTAGGGCTGGTCCACCAGTTCAAAGTCGCTCAGCGAGCTATGGAAAGAGCTATGCTCGGAGTTTCTCTGAAGGATAGGATTCGTAATGAATACATCCGACAGAGAACCAAAGTTATTGACATAGCTCAAAGAATTAGCAAGTTGAAGTGGCAGTGGCCGGCCATATCGCCCGAAGAACCGACAACCGTTGGGGTAAACGTGTTCTTGAGTGGAGACCGCGACTCGGCAAAACGTAGTGTAGGACGCCCTCCGGCCAGGTGGGATGAAAATCTGCGAAGGACTGCTGGCAGATGCTGGATGCGGCAAGCTGAAGACAGGGCGCTATGGCGCTCATTAGGGGAGGTCTATATCCAGCAGTGGACTAATATAGGCTGATGATGATGATGATGACTAAGCCCTGGCCTTTAAATGTTGAACCCTCCGGAGCAACAACACATGACTAAAGAGCAACTTCCCCGTACCTGGTTGAGGATGGAGTTGCAGCGACTCAGCTGATGCGCTAACTCGTGAACGCGCGCCAGTCGCTCGGCGTGACGCGCGTTGCTCCGCTGTCGTTCCACCATTGTAGTATACAGCTTGCTTATTTCTGAGTCAGTCTGCAGACAATAAGTATATTACATTATCATTGGGTGTGCCTGTCAAGATAGAGTACTGAGTTTTGTGAACGATAAATAAATAAATTATTTTGTTATAACTTCAATCACTTGTAGAATGGCCCTGTATCGGTTTGAGGGAATTTAGCCAATGACAGTCTCATTTACACAATTATATCTTAACACAATTTACAATAATGCCGTGACGACTGCATACTTGTAGACCTTGCGATCAAAACATTACTGCTACAGCTGTATTACTACCTAATACAGCTTTAAGTCATCGAATGTAGCAAAAACCAAAGTATATATACCCATAGCGCTAAGGTCAGTGAAATTAAAGGTCAATGACCTCAATAAAGCTTGCCGCTTTAATCACCCTCTCCACAACTGATAAATAAAAACATGTGTTATTTACGCATAAAAACATTCATCAAAACTTTCAACCTTTTTTGCCTTGCGTCATTTCAACTACACCCAACCCTGACATTGGCAACTTTATAGTTATTCTGGAAATTTCTGTATCATTGGAAGCATTCTTTCGAAGAATACGAAAAGGTTTCAATGGCTATTTTATTTCAACGATGAGCCTAAGATTGTAACTTATCATGATATCACAGACAAAAGAAGTAGTCCTGAATATTCGAGAGTGGACGACAGCGTCGAAGACCTATTTCGTTCGGCGCAAAACGCGAGAAATTCACTGAGCTGTAAAGCTCCAGCAGTGGAGAGCGATCTTAAAAAGATATTTATTATTTCTTTAGTGGCAGTAACTGAAAATAGACCTTACCTCCTTGATCTTAGAGGCTAGATTGATCTCATCGGCAGCTAGAGGCTGCGCGCACGCTGATAGATGAGCTTGCAAGCGAGTGGTGAGACGCACCCATGGCCGGTAGTCTAGGCCTGCAAGGGGTTTGAAATTATCAGATAGTAATCGGATAATTATCAAATAATTATCGGATAATTATCAGATACTTATCGGATAAATATCAGATACTTTTCGGATAATTATAAAATAATTATCGGATAATTATCAGATAATTATCATGGTAATTATCATACACATTATATATATTTGATACCAAACAAATAAAAGATTGATTTTCAAATTGTGGAACACGACGCGGTGAAACCCCCGCTAATAAAATTGACATGAGGTGGCTCGCGTTCCGATACACGCAATTTAAGAGGCCTTTTTAGTACTCTTTTTATATAGTAAACATAAAATAAATAATTAATAATGCTGGACAATTCACACAGCACCATCTAGCCCCAAAGTAAGCTACTCAAAGCTTGTGTTATAGGTACTAGATAACTGATATATTTAATACAATATATACTTAGATAGATATTTTTATACATAGAAAACACCCAGACCAACAGAAGAAATTTCTGCAGATCGTACACAAATTTGTTCCGAGGCGGGAATCGAAACCGCATCTTACGTCGCTGGCGGACTCTCGCCCGCTGCCCCACTGAGGTCGTCAATAATTATTGTCATTATTGTGTATGTAATCATCATCATCAGCCTATATTTAGTCCACGGCTGGACATAGGCCTCCCCTAATGAGCGCCATAGCGCCCTGTCTTCAGCTTGACGCATCCAGCATCTGCCAGCAGTCTAGAGCAGATCCCACCTGGCCGGAGGGGGTCCTACACTGCGTTTGCCGAGTCGCGGTCTCCACTCAAGAACACGTTTACCCCGAGATATGGCCGGCCCACTGCCACTTCAACTTGCTTATTCTTTTGTTTTGTTTATTTAATTGTTTATATATTACCTTCTAAAACTTCTGGGTCCCTGGCACCCGGCAAGCCTAGTGGTCCTCTCATTATTGGTAGGAAGGTTGGTATCTCCTGAAAACATTATAAATAAAGAATTATAAAATTACACAAGTCTTTTTGTTTTAAAAAGTTTAAGAAATAAGAGTAAGAACTTAATATTTAGTTACTTTTGTCCTAAATTTTTTTTGTGGAGGAATACATCTATAACCTTTTAACAGTATTAGGTAAATATTAATTATTATTCCTTGGTTTGATTCACTCAACACTTGGTAAAATAAACTGCAAAGTAAATAATTAAACACGTATTTTTCATTTTTACGAAACTATCCCCGAGGAAGCGTGCAGTAAATTTCTGAAATTTGACTATAAATTTCAAAGCGGGCGACGCCGCGGGGTGCAGCTGGTTGTAAATGATATCTAACCTGTAATCTTTGAATATCTTCATCCATTGCCTCAGTGGTGGCAGTTTTGACCACGACAATATCTTTGGTGCGTTTCTTCCTAGCTTGTAAACTCAGCTGACGATGAAGTATAGACTTCTTGGTACCACTCGGCTGAGATCTTTGGGAGTTCTTTGGAGAATCTGTAAAATAAATAATCTTCATCATCAGCCCATATTAGTCCACTGCTGGACATAGGCCTCCCCTAATGAGCGCCATAGCGCCCTGTCTTCAGCTTGTAAATAAAAAATGATGGGGTCGAATTCCATTAATTTCAAAACAAAGGTCTCAATAGTGCCATTCAGTCAAAATGATTAAAATGACGTTTGTGCATTTGGTATTCTACTATTTTTTGCGCTTGAAAAGATTTTCATAATTAGAATGTTAAATTGGTAGTCATAAAGGTCACAGCTATGAATGAACCTCAAAAAGTTTGTGCTAGTAGAATACCAAAAAGAGTTTAAGACTGTCATTTTGACACAATACTATTTAAAAGGTTAAGCGATATATTTAGTGGAATCCGGGCCCTGGACAATCCACGCAGCATCATCTAGCCCCAAGCTAAGCAGAGCTTGTGTTATGGGTACTAGATGACTGATCCTACTAATATTATAAACGCGAAAGTTTGTAAGTATGGCTGGATGGATGGATGTTACTCTTTCACGCAAAAACTATATAACGGATATGGATGAAATTTGGCACAGAGGTAGATTATAGTCTGGAATAACACAGGCTATATTTTATCCCGGAATTCCAATGGAAACGGGAATTACGCGGGTGAAAATAAGGCAAACATGTACCAGACACATAAGTTATACACGTGCTAATGGTTTCTGTTTCGCTTCTACCACTAGTGGACCAAAGATTGAAGCGAAGGGAAAATCAATTATCACTTTATTTCTTATATTATTTTGTTAATTATGTACCTATAGTATTAAATTTGACTTGTCTAAGTGCTTATTTTGTAAGCCTAAAGAAATAAAGATATTGATTTACTTAGCATAACAAACAGACATAATATTGAGTAAGCTACGGGTCCCTTCATGCGAGAGTCAACTAAGGGTGGTGTAATAAGATTTAGGGTCCCTAAGGGACGGACCCGGACCCGGACGATATTCAGGGCCCGGTAGATAGGACCCTGAATAACGTGTAGTGTAATACCGCTTTTACACTAGCCCGTTTTCTTTTTTAAACATGCTAGTTATTTAGTTTTGGCAACACTTACCTCCAATAGGCCGATCAACTGTGTACGATATGTAAGGTAGTTCTGAATCGGAGCAAACGCTGGCCCCAGGAGAGTTGTTGCCGCTAGGGGTCGCTGAACCTCGAGGAGGTTCTGAAAGACACAACAAATAAGGTTTTATATATTTGACCTTAGTTCATTTCCTTTAGATCTGTCATTCTAATTTTAAAACAGTCAAAACTAATTTTTCGAATACAGAATAGCCTTCGTTTATTTACAAACGTTGGCTCTATGAGAGTTATAGCCGCTAGGGGTCGCTGAACCTCGAGGAGGTTCTGAAAGACACAACAAATGAGGTTTTATATATTTTACCTAGGTTCATTTCCTTTAGATCTGTCATTCTAATTTTAAAACAGTCCAAATTAATTTTTCAAACAAAGAATAGCCTTCGTTTATTTAAAAACGTTGGCTCTAGGGGAGTTATCGCCACTAGGGGTCGCGGAGCCTCAAGGCGGTTCTGAAAGACTTAATGAATACGGTTTCGAATCTTGTATTCCCATAGAATATGGATACAATAACAACACGACTAATTACAGCTAGTATTTACAATTTTAGATTTTAAATAAAACCAATTGTAGGTTTTATATAAAACCTAAAATATGTATTAGGTTTTAGGTAAATTATATATTTTAAGGACCTAAATTATGTTGTTTTAGATGTGTCATTGTAATTTTAAAACAGTTTATCTAATCTTTTGAACACAGAATAGCCTTTGTTTATTTGACAGTCCTAAATCTTTTTTTAGGCTAATTTTAAGTACAACCTTAACAACAGAATCACTACCTAGAGTAACGCCTAAAATTTTCGAATTAATCCATTAGCAAGACTTTCAAAAAATATAACTTTTAAAACTATCATGGTTTTTTAACACTAAAGTCATTGTATACGGGATATTTACCATGATTTGTTTTCTTTGGAGTTTTTCGATATTTCGGAGTTTTTCGATATTTATTTTTCAAAAAATATACTTTTTTAACAACGAAATTTACAGTCAAGGAATATAAACAAATTAAAACTAGTATCCAATTGAGCTAACTGCAGACGGTTGCAAACAGTTTAGAGGTAGCTCAACTGGTCCATATCAATACCAGTCTGTGCGTCCCCAAGACACTGGCTGCATTACCATGCTGTATGGCAATGCTGATCATCATCAGTCTAGTATCTGTATCAATCCACAACTGGACATAGGCCTCCTCTAACTGGGCACAAAAGGGCTTTATTATTTTACTACTGCGGCCAACAGCTTTGCCCTCATAAAATTTTATTTGTCAAATTTCAGAGATTTATTGCACACCTCCTAGGGGTAGCTTCGTAAAAAAAATATGTTTATTTATTTACTTTGCAGTTTATTTATACCGAGTTTTGAGTGAATCAAACCTATTATTTTCTATACAAACTTTACCACCCTATTTAACCCCATCACGACGTGCGCGCCGCGCCGGCGGCGCCGCCACACCGCGCCGCCGTTTTCACGCGCCGCCGCCGCCGGGTTTACAAGTCGGCACGCCGACTAGCCGCGGACCCGCGCGAGCAGGCGGCGGCGTCAGCCGGGCGGGGTGCAGCGAGAGGATAGAGGTAATCCTCTCTCTCCGCTCTCCGTACCCCGGCTGTTGTTTAGGTGATGTGTTTTGACAGTCATTGATGTTGAATTTGGAAGTTCATGATGGCCGTAAATATAAACTCCATAAAAATAAAACAACTGCTGGACATAGGCCTCCCCTAATGAGCGCCATTAGCGCCCTGTCTTCAGTCAGCTTGTTGCATTCAGCATCTGCTAGCAGTCTTTCGTATATCGTCATCCCACCTGGCCGGAAGGCGTCCTACACTACGTTTGCCAAATCGCAGTCTTCACTCAATAACACGTTTACCCAACGGTTGTCGGTTCTTCGAGAGATACGTCCAGTCCACTGCCACTTCAGATTGCTAATTCTTTGAGCTATGTCGATAGCTTTGGTTCTCTGTCGGATGTATTCATTACGAATTCTATCCTTCAGAGAAACCCCGAGCATAGCTCTTTCCATAGCTCGGTGAGTGACTTTGAACTATGGAAAGTTGAACTGGTGGACCTGCCTTACCGTGAGTGTTCACGTCTCAGCTCCGTAGGTCATTACGGGTAGGACCTGATTGAAAACTTTTTTTTTCAAACATTGCGGTATGGATGACGAGAAGACTTGACGTTGTTTCCTAAATGCTGCCCAGCCCAACTGGATCCTCCTCTTGGCCTCTTTCTCAAAATTGTTTTTACCTTACTGCAGAATCTGCCCAAGGTAAGCAAGTGTACTCGGAAACAATTTCAAGGATGAGGCTAGGCCGTCCAGCATGAGGTTCAGCTCCTCTAGCGACTCCGCCATTACGACTATATCATCAGTGAATCGCATGCGCGAGACGTTATCGCCGTTCATGTTAATACCTTTACCTCCCCAGTCAAGCGTCTTAAATATATTTTCCAATGCACAGTTTCGGGGATATGATATCCCCCTGTCTCACTCCATGCGCAATTGGATGGGTTACTGCTGGTCCTGTACTTGGATACTCATAGTGGCAGCTTCGTAAAGACATCTCAGTACTTCGATATAACGATAGTGTACTTGGCATCGCTGTAAGTATTCCAAAACCGCCCAAGTTTCGACGGATTCAAAGGCTTTCTCATAGTCCACAAAGACTTACACAAGGGCTGATTATACTCTTCGGACTTATGTATAATCTGCCTCACTGTGTAAATGTGGTCTGTGATGTCATATCCTCCGCCGCCACGGAACCCGGCCTGCTCCGCTGGCTGTATCTCGTCAAGTCTCTTGCCGAGACGACTCATGCCCATTTGGATGCTCTCAATCATCCTAGACATCTCCTGGATGCTCTCCATCATCAAAGACACCTCCTGGATGCTCTCCATCATCCTAGACACCTCCTGGATGCTCTCCATCATCAAAGACTCCTCCTGGATGCTCTCCATCATCCTAGATACCTCCTGGATGCTCTCCGTCATCAAAGAAACCCCCTGGATGCTCTCCATCATCCAAGACACCCCCTGGATGCTCTCCATCATCAAAGACACCCCCTGGATGCTCACCATCATCCAAGACACCTCCTGGATGCTCTCCATCATCAAAGACACCCCCTGGATGCTCTCCATCATCAAAGAAACCTCCTGGATGCTCTCCATCATCAAAGACACCTCCTGGATGCTCTTCATCATCAAAGACACCCCCTGGATGCTCTCCATCATCAAAGACACCCCCTGGATGCTCTCCATCATCAAAGAAACCCCCTGGATGCTCTCCATCATCCAAGACACCCCCTGGATGCTCTCCATCATCAAAGACACCCCCTGGATGCTCTCCATCATCAAAGACACCCTCTGGATGCTCTACATCATCAAAGACACCCCCTGGATGCTCTCCATCATCCAAGACACCCCCTGGATGCTCTCCATCATCAAAGACACCCCCTGGATGCTCTCCATCATCCAAGACACCTCCTGGATGCTCTCCATCATCAAAGACACTCCCTGGATGCTCTCCATCATCAAAGAAACCCCCTGGATGCTCTCCATCATCAAAGACACCTCCTGGATGCTCTCCATCATCATAGACACCTCCTGGATGCTCTCCATCATCATAGACACCTCCTGGATGCTCTCCATCATCAAAGACACCCCCTGGATGCTCTACATAATCAAAGACACCTCCTGGATGCTCTCCATCATCCTAGACACCCCCTGGATGCTCTCCATCATCAAAGAAACCCCTGGATGCTCTCCATCATCCTAGACACCTCCTGGATGCTCTCTATCATCAAAGACACCCCCTGGATGCTCTCCATCACCAAAGACACCTCCTGGATGCTCTCTATCATCCTAGACACCTCCTGGATGCTGTCCATCATCAAAGACACCTCCTGGATGCTCTCCATCATCAAAGACACCTCCTGGATGCTCTTCATCATTAAAGACACCCCCTGGATGCTCTCCATCATCCAAGACACCTCCTGGATGCTCTCCATCATCAAAGACACCCCCTGGATGCTCTCCATTATCAAAGACACCCCCTGGATGCTCTCCATCATCAAAGACACCCCCTGGATGCTCTCCATCATCAAAGACACCCCCTGGATGCTCTCCATCATCAAAGAAACCCCCTGGATGCTCTCCATCATCAAAGACACCTGGATGCTCTACATCATCAAAGACACCCCGGATGCTCTCCATCATCAAAGACACCCCGGATGCTCTCCATCATCAAAGAAACCCCCTGGATGCTCTCCATCATCAAAGACACCTCCTGGATGCTCTCCATCATCATAGACACCTCCTGGATGCTCTCCATCATCAAAGACACCCTCTGGATGCTCTACATCATCAAAGACACCCCCTGGATGCTCTCCATCATCCAAGACACCCCCTGGATGCTCTCCATCATCAAAGACACCCCCTGGATGCTCTCCATCATCCAAGACACCTCCTGGATGCTCTCCATCATCAAAGACACTCCCTGGATGCTCTCCATCATCAAAGAAACCCCCTGGATGCTCTCCATCATCAAAGACACCTCCTGGATGCTCTCCATCATCATAGACACCTCCTGGATGCTCTCCATCATCATAGACACCTCCTGGATGCTCTCCATCATCAAAGACACCCCCTGGATGCTCTACATAATCAAAGACACCTCCTGGATGCTCTCCATCATCCTAGACACCCCCTGGATGCTCTCCATCATCAAAGAAACCCCTGGATGCTCTCCATCATCCTAGACACCTCCTGGATGCTCTCTATCATCAAAGACACCCCCTGGATGCTCTCCATCACCAAAGACACCTCCTGGATGCTCTCTATCATCCTAGACACCTCCTGGATGCTGTCCATCATCAAAGACACCTCCTGGATGCTCTCCATCATCAAAGACACCTCCTGGATGCTCTTCATCATAAAAGACACCTCCTGGATGCTCTCCATCATCCTAGACACCTCCTGGATGCTCTCCATCATGACACCTCCTGGATGCTCTCCATCATCCTAGACACCTCCTGGATGCTCTCTTTTTGACAATTTGTTTAATGTTTCTTATTCATTTATGTTTACTTAATTACACTGTATGTATTCATTATTTTTAAAAAAATATATCCACAATGTTCCTGTTATAGACCAGTGGTTTGTTACTGGTGATATCTATACTACAGCTTGGCAAAAAAGTCTTGAAACGGAACTAATTTTTTTGTTTAATGGCAACATTCTTAAAACAATGACGTTTGATGTAAAATTGTAAACAAAGATTACGAATTCTCGGATTTTTTACTTGGATCGGTCAAGCGGTGGTGATAAAGTGACGAAAAGTGAAAAATAATGAATAAAACAGTTAGAAGTGCTGCCAGGGAGGTTATTTATAAGGTATACAGGCGATGTCTGGCAGAATTTGAGGCCAGAACTATTCTTTCAGATCTCAACAATGTTTTTCAAAGAACCGCTGATATGACAGGTTTGTGAGAGTTTGTTTTGTAATTATAAGTTGAATCAAAGGTAACTTGAGGGTCCTAAAGCAGAATTAAATTAAAGTTCCACGGAACAAGTGAAATATTCAACAATAAACATCGGGCAGTTAGGTTATGTTTACGTTTGCTCTGCGTACTCTGCTATAGCGCGGGCATAGAATTTGATACTTGAGCTAGACTAGCTAATATGTAAATCTATTTCTACATACAGTCGAAACCGTTTATAACGACATCGGTTACAACGACCGATCGGTTATAACAGCCAGATTGTAAGGTCCCGTCCGAATCTCTAGTAAACTATTCAGCAAACATACCGCTTATAACGACACCGGATACAGCGACATATCGCTTACAACGACGAAAATTTATCGATATTCATCGGTTATAACGACCGACCGCTTCTTGTCAAAAACAAAACAATACGGACGATTTTAAATCTTATTGATAAGCATTGAAGGAATATTTTAGCGTATGCCTACGCACTTTCTCCCACCTCTTCCCGGCCATTTGACCTTGAATATTTTAGTACAATTGTTTAGTGCGCTAAATGACTGCGTGAGTGACAGCTTGATTTATGGCGTTGGTTTTGATTAGACCGTGCATGCGTGCGTTATCATGTCGCAAAATAAGAAAAAAGTGCTTTCTATTGAAGAAAAATCTCATGTCATATGGAGATTAGAAAATGGCGAGTCGAATAATGAAATTGCACAACTAATAAAACTACTGTACTTGTATACACATACATACATAGAGGTACATATTTATGTGTATTGCTTATAACGACTATCGGATATAACGTCGGCAACTATACGGTCCCTTCAATGTCGCTATATCCGGTTTTGACTGTAATTTAAATGTTGTGTTATTTCTTTGTAATAAAGTTATTATAGGGTTTGTATTTTAAATGGTCTAGAAATTAGGTGCCTAAATAATAAACTGAAAAAGGTAAGATAAAGGTATCATAAAAAGTTTCTTCTTTATAGGAAGCAGCTGAGCGTGCTAAAACGGAACGGTTCCAAGCTATTACGGAGGAGGATTGGAAGAATTCGTGCCAGCGCGTAGTAAAAATAGAAAAGGAATACTGTGATAGAGAGAGAGAGAACTTACAATGTATTAATAACAATGTATTAAATTTTAATTTACTTTATATTTTTTTCTTTATATACTTACATAACGAGAACCTTGCTCAATTAAACAATATTTACTGATACTAGTATACTATGTGTGGATATAAATGTACGTATAACAGAAATATAGACCTAAGTATCAAGACTAGCTTGGTGCGCTATAGGTGTTGCCATAAGGACCTACAGTGGCGCCCCCATTATTTTCTACTCTTTTTTGCCAAGCTATACGAGTTTGTACCAGTAACAGACCACCTATATTTTTAACAGACATGAGAATGATGCCGAAAAAAACGTTATAACATAATTTTTTTTGTATTTTCATTTGTATTAGATTTGTTTATTCATTATAATTCATAAATATTTTATTGCCAGCTATGATTATGTAAGTGATATTTAACACTTCATAATTATCTAGTTATCAAATTAGTTATTACCTTTATACCATTTAAGTTTTACATGAAACTTGTACTCTCTGAAGGATAGAATTCGTAACGAATACATCCGAGAGAGAACCAAAGTTATCGACATAGCTCAAAGAATTAGCAAGCTGAAGTGGCAATGGGCCGGTCATATCTCGCGAAGAACCGACAACCGTTGGGGTAAATTTATTCTTGAGTGGAGACCGCGACTCGGTAAACGTAGTTTAGGACGCCCTCCGGCCAGGTGAGATGACGATCTGCGAAAGACTGCTGGCAGATGCTGGATGATTCAAACTGAAGACAGGGCGCTATGGCGCTCATTGGGGGAGGCCTATGTCCAGCAGTGGACTAATATAGGTAGATGATGATGATTGTTAATTTCAGGACTTGTTATAATAATTTTGTTCATTTAAAGCAATTGTTTTATTTCCTGGTTCACTACTGGCACAAGGTCTGGTCTATTGCTGGTACAAGCTGGTCCACCTTAGGCACATTGCGACTTTTCACATTAATTATTAAATAAAAAAAAACTATTAACTAAAATTAATCGGAATAAGCTACTTTATTCTATGGTAGACTAGAAGCAGGTTATTCTTTTTTTGCAATGGTTGTTGTAATATTTAATTAAGTCACAACATCAAAATTATTTTTAAAATGTTGCTAAATCGGTTTGCCCCAGTAGTACACCCACCCGGCCCCGTTTTACGATACCTACTTAAAAAATAGGAAACAATCAAGCCACGCCGTCGCCGGCAAATTTGATATTGGTGCGCACGTCTACCTCAGAGGTTAAAATTTCCAAATTTTATCCTATGTGTTATTTTAGGTCCTAGTCACGCTAGTGACTCCTCAAAGTTTCCAAATATTTCATCACTCATCATCAGCCAATATACGCTTCTACAATAAGGTCTCCGATACGATCCAAAGCTTGCCCACTCAAAAATTCAAAACTAATGTAATGATTCCTACTGAATAAAGTGTTTAAGTAAATACCAAATTTCATCTCAATAACTTAAGTACTTATGGAGATTACCTATATCAAACATTCACACAGACTTTCCCATTTATTATAAAAGTAAGATTGATATTAGCCCTGTGTTCTATTGCTAGATACAAACCTGGAACATTAGGAACTGCGATTGTGTGTCCCCTTCTAACAGGAGGTGGACGTTGATTCGGCCTCTTTGGATGCTGGGATGTGGATTGTTCAGAGCCCATCTTCAACTTATAGCCTGTGAATTAATAGTTTATATTAACCCGATGAGTTGAAGATCATTGTCACACTGTGGGCAAAGGACAATCTGCAACGCTGGAGGTTAAAGTCAAAGTGCTTTATTTCCTTAAGCCTTACAGGACACTTTATTAAATTCATTTTATAAATAATTAAAACTAGGAAATAAATGCTCACTTTGATTTTTGTTCACTTCGATCTTTTTAAGCTAAAGTAAAGAAGCGAGAAACCTTTACCTTGTTAGTTTTGAAGTTGGAGCAAAGCTTGTCCCAAGCTTTTTTATAATCTAAATAATCAGATATAATAGAGGAAGCCTTTTTACAATTTTTTTTTTTTTTATTATAAATGGTCGAGCGTTTGGCCACTATCCCAGGTAAATGAAGATGTGGCCTAAGATGGAGCACGCTTTCCCAGAAGGAACTTATTCACTCTTGATTTAAAGACTCCGAGATCGTACTCTAGCGGACGCTGGAAGCTCATTCCACTCTCTGGCCGTGCTTATTATGAACGATGAGCTAAATTTTTTAGTTCGACATTGTGGAATATCGACCAGGTACGGATGGTATTTTTCAGTGCGTCTGCTGGTCTGATGGACAATTGGATTGATTGTAGATTCAATTCCCACCTTGGGTCGAATGTTTGTAAGATCTGCTAATATTTGTTCTGGGGTTAATAGTGTTTTATAATAGGTTTAAGATTTAATTGATTTACAATCTCTGCTTAGATTGGGGCTAGATTTTGCTGTGGATTGTCCAGAATTACCTATTTACTTTTGTACATTTATTTGTTGTTTTTCTGGGTACAAAGGTAAATAAAAGGGTAAAAGGTAAAAAATAAATAAATAGTGGGTATTAAACGTAACAAAATTAATTAATGCTTGGGTTTGAGATGGATAATATAATTCGAATTCTTCAGTTTATAAGTTACTTAATGAAATCATTTTACCTGCTTACTTTAGCTGTTAATCCATAAAAAATGTATATTATCGGAAGTGTAGTTATAGTAGAACGTATTGGGCTCGTATATTTTTTAGATCTAGCTTCTATTTCCTTTCATAATCTTTCAAATTTCTTTTTTTCTTTATTACAATTAAAAATGATAACAACTTCAACTTCTTTTATGTGGCTCTCTACGTCAAAGTCAATGTCAATATTATGTCAATAGACTTGACTTGACTTGTTGATGGCTCAATGTGAATGGCAGACACAGAAAGCAATCAATAGGTAGGTAGGTATCACAATCACCCTAAACAATACGATACAAGCGGTTATTGCTCTGAACTTCGACATTCAAATTCTCTAGCATGATTCTTTATTGTGATTCTTATTATAATAATCCCCCAAAAATATAAAATTTATTATGATAATTTAGGTTTACCTGCATTAAACAATGCTGCAATTATCTAGGTACTAATGGTAGGTACTAATTGCATCGGCTACATACCTGTGTGCCAGGGGATTATTAGACAAAAGTCTTGAAATCCCCGTACAAACCCATTTTATTTATATTAGTGACTAGCGACCCGCCCCGGCTTCACACGTTTTTATTATACGTTTAAACCTTCCTCTTGAATCACTCTATCTATTAAAAAAATCAAAATCCGTTGCGTAGTTTTAAAGATACATAGGGACAGAGAAAGCGGCTTTGTTTTATACTAGATATGTATGTAATGATGTGCAAGCCACGTGCATTGCGCCTATGCTTTTTGAATAGCCTAATAACTGCATTCATCTCATTTTGCATTGAATAATCGCTTCACCATTGTGGCCAAATTCCACTTATTTCAAAACAAAGGTCTCAACGGTGTCATACCTACTATCAAGATGGTTAAAATGACGTTTTTGCATGACCTACTAGAATAGAGTACATAATAGTGTAGTGTAGAGTAATAAATAGGGTGAACTCATCTAATTCTGTGACTCGCCTAATTCAGTGGTATTTGGTTTGAGCTCTACCATAGGCCTGTACGAGCGAAATCAATGATTGGAAATACAACCTTATACCTCTGTAATAATGTTCAAATTCGTCTGTAAAGTTTGGGGACGCTCGAGTGAGCGAGATAGTAACAACGAATGGTTTTGTCAGTCCGCGCGCAAATCTCGCCGGTTTCGGCAGTGTCTGTGAATTGGTGGCGAACTTTGCTCTATTTATGTAAGTATTTAACCGATTTCTTAGCTTCTTTCTATTATAATGAATTGTAAATGATATTTCCTTGATGTGGCAGTAAAAAATTCGTCATAGTTCTGCGTCGTTTTAGTGTTAGAGCTTATTTTGTTCGTCAAAAATATTAGCGTTTTAGCAGTTGAGTGGTTTTTGTGCTATCACAGAATTAGAGTAGTTATATACAATTATTTGTGGTTTTCACTGAAAGTATTGACTTATTTTGAGTTTAGTAGACAAGATTGATGTTATTTGATTAGTTTTATCTTGTCTCAATTAAAATGATGACTTTAAGCCAATATTATATGTATATTTTGCTATCACGGAATTGAGTGAGACTTTTTTGCACTTGTCACGTAATTACGTGAGTAGTTTTATTACCAAATTTCGCAGCATTTGTTTTATTAATACGAGCTGCAAATTTAAACAGACGCTAAATCTAAGCAGGTATGTAATTATTATTATAATTTGCTTGTTTACTTTCAGATTTCATGGAGGACAAAAAGAACCGAAAGTATTCGGAGTCTGATCTGAAAACCGCCGTCGAAAATGTTTTGAGTTCAACAATGACAGTATACAGAGCTTCTAAGGAGTTTAAGATTCCATTAATTTTGTACAACAAAAATAAGTTAACTTGCCTAATTCCGTTATATCGGAGTTAAAGTAGTAGCTATCACGGACTTAAAGAGGTCACCACGGAATTAGGCAAGTTGACTTGCTTTAGTAAATTTGATATAACTTTTAAGATTTTAGAAAAAACTGTGATTAATTCTGCCTATATTCCTGATAAAAGACTGATTGAAACTCATGCGAAGCCTGAATAAAAATAATTAATAATTTATTGGAATTTTATTACTCAAATGCCTTTATCACGAAATTAGATGAGTTCACCCTAAGTAGTATGACTTCCCTGTATTCTACTATTTTTGCGCTTGAAGAGACTTTCATAATAAAATTATAATGTCGTATTGGTAGTCATTTAGACGTACCTAATCGTCACAGCTATAGGTAATAAACCTCAAAAAGTTTGTGCTAGTAGAATACCAAAAGGAGTTTAACACTGTCATTTTGACACGATACTATTGTACTGTAATGGTGAAGCGATTTATTTAGTGGAAGGGCGCAAGACCTTTTAGTGTACAAGTGTGTGTACAAAAATCTCTCTCTCTCTTCACAATCGGCAGAACGAAACGGTGCGCGATGCAGTTGTGTTTTAGCCATTCAGAGCGTTCCCAAATGGCTTAGTGATCTAAAACTACCTCAATTTTTTTCAGCAGAATCGAACAATGTAGGTGTCGCTTTGTTTACCGATCTTTTCCGACGACGACGTTTCAACGGGATGACGCATCCCGTTGAAACGTCGTCGTGGCTTTAATTATCAGTGTGTAAAACAAACCTATTGGAACGCCGCGGCGCCGGAGAATGTGTAATGCGATAAATCATCATCATCAACCTATATAAGTCCACAGCTGGACATAGGCCTGCACCATAGCACCCTGTCTTCTTTAGCCAGAGGGTGTCCTACACTACGTTTGCCGAATCGCGGTCTGCACTCAAGAACAAGTTTGCCCCAACGATTGTCGATAACCGTTGGGATAAACGTTTTCTGCCGCGATAAATACCGATCAATAATTTTAATTATTTGTTCTATCTAATCGCTTAAGTTGAAAATAGGAGTATACAGAGTAATTTTTTTTTTCAACTACAGAGTAATTTCACCTGCACACGTACATTTACCTACTAACATAATAATTTCAAAAAAATATACTTAAATTTCTAACAATATGCACAGAGAAACTGTGTGCACTTTATCTTTCACAACAAAGTTTGCGGCACTGCACAGCCTCCTTATTTCTCAACTAGGCAAGTACAGTACCACGAATATTGCCACAGAGTAAGTAGTAATAGTGCAACAAGTTTCGTCATAGTAGGTACGGAGCGAGGAGGTTGAATGCCTAAATTCATGTTCATTCAGTTGTGTACAGTGGTTGGGTGTCGTTTAAGTTTTTGAAAAAGGAACATATCAATGTGAGTTACCTATTTTTTAAACCAAAAAGTTTAAAGTTTTTAGGTACGAAGGAGGTAATATCAAAAATGTCGATTTAATTTTTATGATTTTGTAAATTATTTTGGGATATTTATACTTTTACTTTATTTATTTGCTTAAGTAGGTAGGTACCTAACGTACCTTACTACCTAGTAAACACCTAGGTGCATTGAATACGATCCTAGACGTGCATATGCAAGCAGTAGCAGTATTGGAGTAGGTGCCTACCCTACCAAATTTTATCAAATTTAGGGGTAAAACTTCTTCTGTTTTACCTCAGAGCATTTGTTTTACCCTCGTTTGTAGTTTTCAGCATAGAAATCAAATACCACCAACCTTATTTCTTTAGACTTAAATATGAATAAATCATCATTATCAGTCTATATTAGTCCATTGCTGGACATAGGCCTCCCCTAATGAGCGCCATAGCTCTTAATTATTATTTACCACATGTATGGGAATCAAGTGAGAGAGATCGTACCTGCTTAGTGCAATTTCGGTGAAAATATTCATCAATAAAGTGATTTTTATGTGTGGGTAAGCTTTACAAACATTGTATATTGAGTTTTATATGGCCATCATTAGGAGTCTTATGTCCAGACGTGGACTAAGACTAAAATAGGTTGATTATGATGATGATATTCCGCTTGGAAAGAGTAGGTATATTCTTTGCTTGAATGCATCTAGAATAGCCTACCTACAGACAGCGTCAAGAAGTTCGATGTTTTTATTCAGTTAAGTATTGTGAACTGTGCAAGAGTGTCGTCAGTGTGATTTTAGTTTTTGAAAAAGGAATTCAATTGTGAGTTTTTTTCTTTTTATTCTTTATTAGCGACCCGCCCCGGCTACGCACGGTTTTATTTTACGTATAAACCTTCCTCTTGAATCACTCTATCTATTAAAAAACCGCATCAAAATCCGTTGCGTAGTTTTAAAGATTTAAGCAGTCAAGGGGACAGGAAATAGGGACAGAAGAAGCGACTTGTTTTATACTATGTAGTGATGAAAAGGAGGTTTTAAATGTAAGTAAACTTTGAAAATTCAGAACGCAATTTAGAACAGACAATTTCATAATCTAATTTTAAAGAATTAGAATACTTTTGAATATTTTTTCCAGTCCTGAAGAAGGACGAAGATACAATTTAAAAAAAAACATCATGATATTCTTAATAAGTAGGTGCGTAATATATTATGAAATATAGGTAGGTAAAGAGTAAAACTCACTTTGGATATTGATTAGGTACTCACACAGTTTTATAATTACCTACTGTGCACGATATAAACAGTACGATTTGTCCTGCTCTTCAGTTCAGCCTTCATTTTAGGTAGGTTTCCATTTTTTTAGATTTTTTGAAAATTTTGAAACATGTGTTATCTGAAACATGTGTTATGTAATACATTTTTGAACACATGTTTCAGGAATTTAAAAAATACTTCTAGAATTCGTTGTTTTGCGCCGAATTGGAATGTCTATTCCTGAAACATGTATTCAAAAATTTCTCTGAAGTGGTGTAGCGTAATACACTACACGTTATTCAGGACCCTGTAGTTAGGGCGATTAAGGAGCAAGGCTTGCCGGGTCCTTCCCTTAGGGACCCTTAATCTTATTACACCACTCTTAGTTAGGGTTAGGGTCCCTGAATACCGTGTAGTGTAATACCCTTTAAAGAAGCAAATCGGGCTACTTGCTAAAGAGTTACAAAAGTTCTTCCGCTCGCTTGTTCTTTTATTATATTTTAATAAATTTTGTATAGAAACAGGGAAATCTTTTTTAGAATAAATATTTTGTCGAATCAGTAATGCGCCATTAATTTCATTAGACGTTTATTGTTTTAGGTAACAAAACTTTATATCTTTAAAGATTTGACTTTTTTTTGAAAATAGTAATAAGAAAATAAAATTGAAAAAAAAGTAAATAAATATTGAAAATATTTATCGAACTAAGAGGGAAAACAGGATCATCTTCATAATCAGCTCCATAAAACTGGATTCAACTCAGAATAATAATTTGGAAAATCCTCACTGTCATATTGCAGCCAAAGTAATTAATTTTCTTTTATGACATTTGTCCATCAACAGTCTGTTGTCCTTCAATCCAAGCTTCTATGGACTGGCCGCCGATAGAGCAAAGAGAGCGGATACATGATCAAGAAGTTGTCGTTACTGTTGACTATGAAATTCACGGTATCACAAGGAAGGCTCGCAAGTACTACCTAAATAGAATTGAGTTCTAGAAATGCAGCGATCTGCATTTCTAGAATACATATTAATAATAACTTGACATTTTAATACTAAAACCTATAGCTTTATCATTAGTCAATAAATAAATAATGCCGGACAGTCCACACAGCATCATCTAGCCCCAAGCTAAGCAGAGCTTGTGTTATGGTACTAGATGACTTAAATAATGTACATAATACAATACATATATTTTTGAGCTCCGGGACCAATTATTATTACAGCTAGTCTTCCGTGACACCTTGGTGTAGAGTGCGTGCGACCATGACATAATGACATAGTGAGACAATGGTGTCAATTTGACACAGGTACCTATAGAATATGAACCTATGACGTAGGTACCTACAGAATTAGGAAGATCGTAACATGTGACATCTTACTATCTTACTATTATAATAAATGGGAAAGTCTGTGTGAATAATAATAATTCCGGACAGTCCACACAGCATCATCTAGCCCCAAGCTGTTGTTTGTTATAAGTAATCTTTGTAACTACTTAAGTTATTTAAATGAAATTTGGTATGCAGATAGTTTAGAACCTAGAAATAAAAAAATAAAGAAAAACTAAATTTGGAAATGTTAACCTCTGAGGGGGTTAAATAGGGTGGTAAAGTTTGTATGGGCAATATTTTTCCTTGGTTCCTTGATTCACTAAAAACTCCGTATAAATAAAGTATGGGGTGAATAACTAAATACATATTTTTTATTTTTACACAATAACCCCTAGGGGATGTGCAATAAATTTCTGAAATATTAACGGGGTGTATCTAGTTTATTAATTTCATTAGACGTTTATTGTTTGAGCTAGGGGTGGTCGTTGAATGAACGAACAGTTTATTTAGACTGTTTTGTTGCCGTCGACTGATAAACTAGTTTACAGTCCACGCATAAACTAGTTTACTCGTGAACGACATTTGCATCGCGCAGTCGACGGTCGAGCGTTGCCGAAACAGTTTAGCTAGCCATTGTCTATTCGTCTATCAAGCATTCCGTTCTCTTCACACTTGCACACTTGACTCAGGCGGAGATGTAATGGCGGCGGGCGTCGGCGGTGTTGTGTAAAAATAAACTATTTCAATGCATGACAATATATTATTGTACTAGAAGCGCCCCGCGGTTTCGCCCGCGAACAAGAGTTTTTTCCATACAAATTTCTGAAATTTATTATACAACTCCTAGGAGTTATTCAAAAAAAAATAAAAAACACGTGTTTAATTATTTATTTCATATTTTATTTAGAGTTTTGAGTAAATCAAACCAAGGAAAAATAATTTTTCATACAAACTTTACTACCCCATTTAACCCCTTCAGAGATTAAAATTTCCAAATTTTAATAGCCTATGTCCTATTCTTGGTCCTCAACTAAGTATCTACGTACGTACCAAATTACATCTTAATAATTTAAGTAGTTACGGAGATTACCTATAACAAACATTGAGACAGACTTTCCCAATTATTATAATAGTAAGATTAGTAGGCAAGCAGGTTTTTGAATGTTTGTTTAGGTACATTATTTTTTATTAGTCTAGTTTGGGATGCGCTTTGCACAGGTCAAAGTTTACGCAAATTTACGTGAAAAGAAATTTTAATATCCTGTGTTATTCTAGACCCTAAACTATCTACATACCAAATTTCATTTAAAAAACTCAAGTAGAATACAAGAATACAAGAATACAAGATTTTATTAGTAAAAATATCATTTTACACGTCAGTTGTAAATCATAACTATAATTAATTATAATTATGTACTAAATAAATTAATAATATCTGATATAAGTAATTTAAAAATTAAATTTAAATTGCATAATATAAAATTTAAACATCTTCTTCTTCGTCTTAGGACTAGCTAATAAGTTGACTGGGGGGCTCTACTACAGTTCGGGTAATTTAAGGAATTCACCCATGCTGTAAAAAACCTTCTCCAACAACCATTTCCTTAAACGACCCTTAAACACTGCGGTGGAAGCTGCATTTCGGATATTATCTGGTAGCCTGTAGTTACGGAGATTACTTTTATCAAACATTCACAGACTTTCCAATTTATTATAATAGTAAGAAAGAAGTAAGATATCATAAACAGTTTATTCTAGTCGTTGTTTACCAATCAATCAGTGAATCAACGTTCAACGATCGTTCATGTCCTAAACAAACAACGGCATAAACTAGTCGAAAATTAGACTGTTTTATAAACTAGTTTATCGTTGACGATAAACGGTCTCGTTTCGTCGACTGAAAAGTAGTCGACGACACACTCCTAGTTTTGAGCATTGCCATACAGCGTGGTAGGTAATGCAGCCAGTGTCTTGGGAACGCTTCCGATTGTAATTTTTCTATTCCTTGCTTGTAATTTTCGTTGTTAATAAAGATATATGTTTATTATAATCTACTATTCGATTTTAATAGGAATCTAGTCTATACCTACTTACTTATGATGATCGCAGTAGTGCTAAAAATACAAATAAGGAAGCTGTATAAAGGCTGCATAATATATTTATTAAAAAAACAAGTTTCAGCATGTTTACGGACGTGTCTATTTTAGTGGTTCAACCTTTACCATAACTGGATCTAACTCACGTAGTGCTTCATATAAATAAAGAAATAATACTGTTATTTAAATAAAATCAGTTATTTACCGTCTGCAGTTACCTCAATGCTTTCAATTGTAAATACTTACCAGTTGTAATTTTCTTTTCCTTGCTTGTAATTTTCGTTGCTAATAAAGTTATTACGCCACAAAAAAGACCCATAATATCACAGAACAAAAAAATTAATAGAGAACCTACTTTGATTTTTATTTATTTATTATTTTTTATTTGAGAATTAGTAGTACCTACACAATATCATATCACTACATAGTATAAAACAAAGTCGCTGTCTATATCCCTATCTATGGATTTTGATGCGGTTTTATTGATAGATAAGTGATTCAAGAGGAAGGTTTATAAGTACAATAAAAACGTGCGAAGCCGGGGCGGGTCGCTAGGGAAAATGAAAATACTTTTGAACGCTTTCAAATAAACAACACGGGCAAAGCCGAAGGTTGCTATTAGTATTAAATAATACCACAGAATAACTGTACCTACCTATAGGATCTAATAATGTAACATAATTATAACGTACCTACATAATATGTAGATATATTATATCATTATTATTAAATCAATAGGGAGGTGGCCATGGAGGTAACGGCATTAAAATGGATACCAAAATAGCGGGAAATTTACCATGTTTTGTTTTGTTTTTGTAGATTTAGGTACTTTTTTAACCTATTGGACGACCGATGTAGCGCGGCGAATAAGTTCGTCTGCGACGACGCAGGGGATTGCGGGTTCGGTCGGTTACGCCCTTAGCTTCAAACCGCATCAAAATCCGTTGCGTAGTTTAAGATTTAAGCATACATAGGGACATATAACATAGGGACATAGGGACAGAGACAGCGGCTTTGTTTTATACTATGTACTAGCGACCCGCCCAGGCTTTGCACGGTTTTATTATATGTATAAATGTTCCTCTTGAATCACGATCTATTAAAGAAAACCGCATCAAAATACGTTGCGTAGTTTTAAAGATTTAGCAGTCAAAGGGACATAGGGAAATAGGGACAGAAAAAGCGACTTTGTTTTATACTATGTAGTGATAGTGATGTAGTGATCTACTAGCTGCGCCCGCAGCTTCACCCGCGTGAAAATTATCAAAAAATGAGCCTAAGTTTTATTCCAGACCTATAAACTACGTCTTTTCAAAACTTCATCCCGCTTCACGTGAAAATGTAACAAACATCCGTCCATACAAACTTTCGCGTTTTATGTGTGATATGTGAGATAATGATTAAGTATAGGTACCATTGTGATATTATCTAGTCTTACGTAGATATGCACAGATGAGTAGGTATCTAGGTATTTCCAGTTTGCGCTCAATGTCGGAAAATTTTCTTGTGAACTCATCAGAGTTAACATAAATTGACAAAAACACTTGGTCTGTTTGTCATTATCTTGTTTGATCCGCTAGGTTATCTTTTGTGGCGTTTTTCGCGGAATGGACTTTGAAATTATGAGGCAAAGCCAATGATATTTAATTATAATATCATTGGGCAAAGCAGTAAAAAAATGAACTTCATTAACAAAGAAAATTACATTAAGTACCTATATAAATTAGGTACTGTAAGATTGACGACTTTCTAAAAGATAACTTTTAACTTGTTAATGTATGGATTTATTATTATAATTTAGGTACTAGTATCAGTACCGATTCATAAATCAGGAGATAAGCAAGAAACAGGTAATTACAGACCAATATCAATATTACCCGCTCTATCAAAAATTTTAGAACGGGCACTAAATAATAGGTTGGTTAATTACCTAGAGGGCTTCAAACTTATATCAAAACACCAATTTGGTTTTCGGAAAGGGCGTTCAACAGCTGATGCCGTGTCGGAACTAAATGAATATGTCGTAGAATGCCTCGATAGAGGTGATAAATGCATGGGTATATTCCTAGATCTGGCAAAAGCGTTCGACACGGTATCAATTCCTCTGATCCTTGACAAGCTAGAAAGCCTGGGAATACGAGGACAGCAACTGGAACTGATGAAAAGCTATCTGACTGACAGAACACAAAAAGTTAAAATTGGAGGGTATGTAGGTACGGTATTCCCCAGGGCTCTATTATCGGGCCGACTCTATTTTTAGTGTACTTGAACGAAATATGTGACCTTGAAGTTCAAAATGGCAAACTGATAGCTTTTGCTGATGATACTGTACTGCTCTTCCGGGGAAAAAATTGGCCAAGCGTCTTCGACAGCGCTCAAAAAGGTTTTGACCTAGTTTCTAAGCATCTCTACCAAAACGTCCTGACATTAAACACGATAAAAACTAAATGTGTAACATTTTCACTTCGTCAACCAGGACAACCAAATAAGACTGAGTACTTCATCCGCGCCCACTCATTCCCGTGTCTTCAGGTACCTTCATTAAATTGTGACTGCCCAACAATTGAAAGAAGTAGAGTCATAAAGTACCTAGGCATCACAATAGATCAGCACATGTCA